>VXBJ01006533.1:345273-430099 GCA_013400055.1 Nycticryphes semicollaris | reverse complement strand
TTTTTTTTTTTTTTTTTTTTAATATTCTTACGTATCTTTATCTTCTTTTCAGCAGGAACAAAAGGCCTTCCTCACAGATAAGTTCTTAAATCCAGGTCCATAATTGATAAGCACAAATAGAAGGTGCTCTACTGCTATCCCTACTGGGTATAACACTCTCCTGAATTTAATATTAATGTTCTTTCTCTTTTTTTTTTTTATTTGTCTTTTCCATCAGGAAGATATTAAAGTAAAGAACACCTAGATAGTACTTTCTACAATAACATACAAGGGTGAAATCACATAGATAATAGTATCAGAAACATCAAATTTGGGTAGAGATGTAGAAAAGCTGCAGCAAATACGGGCAAAGTAATTAGAGATGGGTTGTTTTTCTTTTTTTTTTTTATTTGGGATAAGACTGGGATGAAGAAAGGGAAGTAAAAGGATGGCAACAAGGAGGATTACGAAATGGGAACGAAGGATGGAGAGTGCAAATTGAGTGGCCCAGGATGTTGGGTGAGATGTCTCTCTGTTGGTATATTCATTTCCAGACCAGCTAGGTTTTCCTTAGTAAATTGGATCAGTTTCAAAGTTTGTCGGTACAGTTTTACATCCAAGCCTGATGGAAAAAAACCCACTTTCATTTAAAAAAAATTAAAAAAAAAAATAAAAAGAAAAAATATTGCCTGCTTCAATATCAGTTTCTGCTATTGATGTCTCCAAATACCTTTAAATTCAATTTTCAATTTTTAAATTTTACAGATCATTGCTCTTGCATTTATGGTGGATTTTTTCTACTGAGGCTTTTTTGAAATTAATTTTTCATGACTCATCTGTAAATTGCTATCAATTATGGGAAATAGGTATTTTTTTCCCTATACTGTGAAGCCTTTCTTTCTGCTATCAATGTACAGAGTATGTGTTTGTGCTAAACTTGCTTGTTCTTTCTTTCTTGGAATGTGTTGTTTAGTGTTTTAGTGTCACTGTTTTCCAAAGCTTTCCTGGTTATATGTTCTCAGGGTATAGTATATCTACTATTCTTCTAAAGAAAAAATAATTGCCCACTGCTGACACGGCTATTTCTGGATATGTTATATATTGAAGGGCTGGCTTGGTTTGGTTTTTGGTTGGTTTTTTTTTTTTTTCATTTATTTAGTTACTCATAAAAAACCAGGAACACCTTTGAACATAAATTCATGTTTTCCCATAGGGCTGAAATGAAATCAAGGGATAATCCACATCTTCCTGAGATAAAAACAGCAAATGAAAGGTGTCTACAGATGTTGTTTTTCTTTTTGCTGTGACTGAAGGAGGTGTAACAGCACGAAAACTTTTATTATTGACTGAGACTTAATTAATCATGGTGCTGTGAGGCTAAATTGTTTATATCTCTCATAAACTCTTATTAGGGCTGGCTATTTTGTTTGTATGTTGATCTCAGTGATAATCCCAAATTAAGAGAGTGCTACTCACATGATGAAAAGTTAGTAGAACCCTTCCTGATGAGCCAAACCCTATGACTTTATGATTCTTAGGCTTGGCAAATAATTCTATTGTTAAAGGCCAATTTTAACTTTGCATAACCACAAACGAGATATTTTCTCTCTTAACTTCCTGACTGTAAATGACACTGAACTTCTACATCAATTGCTAAAGGCATCAAATTGTTAGGTTCTAGCAAAAAGGTGAAATTTCAGAATTCTTCAAGGTATAAAAAAAGGAGCTGGAAAACTTCTACACCAGAACTTCATGTGTATCCTGCACAGCATAAATTCCAGTAAGTAGCAAAGCAGAATGTTATTTATGCTATTCTAAAGCAATAATGTGTCGTGGTCTTTGGAAACAACATAAAAATAGACTATAAGGTCATCAGCTATTAAATGGTCACCCCTAAAAATAGCAGGACACCCCCCTTTCTGAAGATTTTCTCAGGTTTGCAATATACTGCATAATCAAATCAAGAAGGAAACATTCTCAAATGCGAGTTCTGAATGAGGACCAACAGAAGCTCATAAACTATCTTCAGCACAATAACGGGCAAGACAACTAATAGACAAAAGACAGCACAAAAGAGATCAGTAACCTAAAAATATTTAAAAATAAAGCTGAATAGGATGATACCTATGTATGAATATCTGTTACTAGTTCCGGAAGAATCACAGAATCTTCATGGTTGGAAAGGACCTCTGAGATCATTGAGACCAACCATACGCACACAGAAAATCCTTACATCTAGGCCATTAGAGCATGCCACTAGAACATGCCCTGAATTGCCACATCTACATGTTTCTTAAATACCTCCAGGAATGGTGACTGAACCACGTCCCTGGGAAAGCAGTGCAAAACTACTCTTTCAGTAAAGTCATTGTTCCTAATATCCAGTCTAAACCTCCCCTGCTGCGACTTTAGACCATCTCCTCTGGACCTGTCACTATTCACTTGGGAGAAAAGGCCAACACCCACTTCTCTACAACCTCCTTTCAAGTAGTTTTAGAGTGCGATGAGGTCTCCCCTCAGCCTTCTCTTCTCCAAACTAAACATGCCCAGTTCCCTCAGCCTCTCCTCATATGACTTGTTCTCTAGACTCCTCACCAGCTTGGTAGCTGTCTTCTGGACATGTTCCAGCACTTCAATGGCCTTCTTGTAGTGAAGGGCCCAGAACTGAACACAGTACACAAGGTGAAGCCTCACCAGTGCTGAGTACAGAGACACAATCATGACCACTTCCCTATTCCTGCTGGCCATGCTGTTCCTAATACAAGCCAGGATGCTGTTGGCAGGGAGACAGACTCCCCACAAGGATACCCTGGAGTGAGAGCCTCTGTTACTCATTCACCATCACGTTCTGAAGGATGTCAAAGTCAGCCCCTCTGACTACACTCTGAAGACCCAGATTGCCAGGATTTTTAGACACCTGAACTTGAAGATTAGTGTGTAGTGTCACCTGAAGTGTCTTTTTACCTAATCTCTATCCATCAGGAGCAGGGTGTTCCAGCACTCTCCAAATCCCTGTGCTTCATCTCTGGGCGCTTAAGGCATACCTGCAGATGCAAGTAAAGGCATGATACTTTGAACTGGCAAAATTAAAGCCAGCCCTTCTCCCAAACCTGTATGACATGCAGAGCAAATATACCCTGCCTCTGATGGGAGGGGTGTCTCAGCCTGGCATGTCAGCTGGGCTGCAGCAAGATACTGTCCCAGTTCAGCTTAATTGACACTGACTCTGCTTTGTAATCAAATAGTTTCAACTGCGGATCCCACAACATATTTTTTAATCCCAGTAGACATAGTTTGAAATACTTCTGAAAATAGGATTTAGGAAGCAAACACACCACTGTTAGACATAAAACCGATCAAAATCTAACACCTGAATGTGACTCAGTATCCAAGGCCATGAGCCATTCCCTGCATAATATAACCTGTCTCTTTTGATAGGCTCACTAGTTTGACCCACTTGCTGTTGTCCTGGTGAAATAATTCTTCATGATTTCTTCATTTGCTTTTAATAATCTTATGAAGAATATTCTTCTGGAATGTAATTAAAGGTGGTTTGTGGTGGTATTTTTTTTGTTTTGATTTGTTTTTTTTTTTAATTTTACTGCTGTAAGTCTATTAGGAATGGTTTTCTTGTGACAATTAAGTTGAACATGTCTTAGCCTATCTTTACTACGTATAGTTTTAAATTTCAGACTCTGATTTCCCACTGTAATGTTGTCCTCAAAGCAATGCAAATCTTTCAACAGAAAACAAAAAAATCCACAACTTAACCCAAGTAGAGCCTACAATGGGGTTTTGCTTTGCACAACAAATATCATATTTCATTACCTTTTTCTGTCCATGATATATTCCAGTAGTTTATTTGCCTTTAACTGAAACCACACACTAGACTGACATTTCATATAATTTTTTTTACAAAAATAGCTATCAGCAAAACCACCATTAAATCTCCAGGAATTCTTCTTTGTTTTCTGCAACTGTTTTTCACTTTTAGAATCAATTTCACAAATGTCCATTAGAAACGACCCATAGTATTTCACTACCATACTTTTTCTTAGGTCTCTGATCTCTGTTGCTGTTGTTGTTTTTACTAAGCACTGTTTCAGATACAGTCATCTGTCTTATCCAAAGACTTATGATGTTGATCTTTTTGATCAGTTAAAAAAAAGGCGAAAAAAAGTAAAAAAAAAAAACGTATGCAGAGATGGATCTCTTTTTATATACACTCTTCATAATTTCAAACCTCTAAATATCCAGGTATCACACCAAAAATTCAGGCTGCTGGCAGATAAGAATTGCCATTCTATATGGCATTCAGCTCAAACTGAATTTTCTATCAGGGTTCTGCTAATCTCAGAATCACAGAATCACAAAATGATATGGGACTGGAAGGGACTTCTGTAGATCATCTAGTCCAACCCCTGCCAGAGCAGGTCCTCCTAGAGCATGTTGCACAGGAACGTGTCCAGGCAGGTTTTTAATGTCTCCAGAGACAGAGACTCCAGCAGCGCTCTGGGCAGCCTGTTCCAGTGCTCCCCCACCCTCAAAGTGAAGAAGTTCCTCCTCATGTTCATATGGAAATCATCAAAGTTCCTTAAATTTGTAAAACCAGTGAACTTCTGGGGTGTTGTGAGGTTAACTGACATCTTCTAGAGATTGGATAATGTAGTAAAGGAAGCATGGTGACGAAAGGTTGGCAGGGAAACTGAGGATGCCTGTCCCTATGTCCCTAGTATCTCTGCCTTACAAAATGCTGAACATCATTAGTCATAATGCTGAGGAAAATTACCTACACTGAGTACAGCAACTACTTTTAGGGACATGAGGCACGGGTGGGGAAGACAACATACATCTCTGCTTTAATGTATGTTGAAGAGGTGCTCCTTAGCTTCTTGGCAATCTAAGCGTGTCTTTTGCAGTGGAGGTAGATAGGATGCTGAAGAATGGGAAAGCAGCAAAGGCACATTCCTACCACTGAATTCAATACCAGTAAAAGGGAAATCCCTGTTGGAATTAATAAAATTATTGTGTTTTCTGAATTTTGTATATGAAAGAAACTGGCTTACGTGTACTCCATTTTGGAAGTTCATTATGTTTGTAACTTCTACATACGCATATTCTATTAATAGCCTGGGATTTATGCAGCAGATTCCCAGACCCTTCACAGTTCATAAATTAACACACTGGACTTCGTCCAAGCAGGGACTTTCTCTGGAGTTCAAGCCTAGTGCCTTAGAGAGCGCTCGTTAGCTTTCTGGCAGGCACACATCTGGCCTTGTGCTGTGGTGATTACAGAGGTCACCATTGCAGAGCTGATCATCCAAATACACAAACCCTTGCTTACTTTTCTAAATAGGGGTGTTAAGCAGCAGGGTGCAGATTATCCTGTGCAATGATTCATAATTTGCCTCTTTTTAAAACTTAATATTTGGCAGCAAAATTTTGAGGAGTCACTAGGAACCACTAGATGAGGAGTTTGCGGAGGAGTAAGGCTGTTTAGACCAGCATCAGTTTCAGCTGGGAAGGGAAGACCTTCTAGAATCAGTCTTTTATTTCATATGGGCTTTGCTGAATATGAATTAAATATGTATAAAATTGTCTTGATAGCAGGGATCCGTATACAGGACTCACCAGTGGGGTGTTCCTCCTGTTGACTCACTCAGAATATTTTGTCTTGCTTGCTCTTTTTCCAGTACTTTGTATGCTTTAATTGGGGTGGTAAAACTTTCATGGCAGAGGTGATGAGTACCTCACTCCAACATAGCAAGTCTCATAGTAGATAGATACTGATATAAAGCTCTTCAGACTGAAGCCAAACCCAGGTCTTTTCTTTCCTTGATGAGGGCATGTTGCTAGGTAAGAGAGAGCTGGGATTTCCTTACCTCCTTCTACAGTTTTTAAAAGCAAAAAAGTCACTCTTCCACCTTAACATGTTGTAGTCAAAACACATTCATGCTTATCAGACCTTACAGATCAGATCTGCCAGGCAGCTTAGGCAGATGAACATGTGGATTTCAAATGAATGGCAAGTTACGTATCAGTTTACTCAGCTCTGTAGTGTTTCTGGGAGTATGAACCCAGATACCTGGAGAACCTCAAAGTAAAAGAGTAAATTATGTACAGAACCTGCATGCTTATAGCTTTAGATGATCTGATCATTGAAATGTGGGGTTCTGAATCACAGTTTAGGATTTATGAAGCTAAATTCCATTTAAGTGTCATGTCAGATGTGTAAGCCTTTTCCTGGATTTCAGCCAGCCTCCTGGCTAGGAAGCTATTTGGCCTAGCAGTTTAATGGGTATCTTACTGTGTGAATGTTATCAGCACCCTGTAAAGCAGAATAAGTAAGCCAAGTTCTCTCAGTTCCACAGAAAATATTCCCTTAACCTTCTGAAGCCCTTTAACATTTACACTGATGTATCTAGGATCAGATTTTTCCCTCCCCAGTTAAATAATTTCCTTTGACAAACTTATTTATAACATTTATTTGGTATATGGCAAGAGAAGAGCTAACTACTGTTAATGATGTATATTTATGTTTAAAGAAAGTTTTAGTAGATTATGTTTTGAAACTCTAAGAAAGTTATAACGGAGAGGATAAAAATACCTTATTAATCTCTAAAACCATTTCCAGCTTGTTGTACTTGCATGGCTCTAATGCAAGTACAATGCTCTAATGATCTGCCAGGTATGAACTGTTACCTCTCTGAGTATGCTTTCACTGATGCACTCCAAGAAATGGTAGCCCTTATAGTTTTGTAAAGAAAGTATATTTACGTTATTTGATTCCTGAGAAAGAACAGAGCTCCCTTCTATGCAATGGGCTGTCTGGAGGTTGTCTAAAAAAGAATGTCAACATAAAAAGCTTCAGAGCTCATTCTTATATGCAGCTGCAATTTGTACATCTAAACCTTACTTTAAAATAGACCAAAAATGAAGGGGGAGATTCCCAATTGGTGAATTTGCTGTTCCACTAGAGTTATTGAAGACTAGCAATGCCTTTGTCTGACGCCAAGACTAAAGGAATGCTTTTACCATCCATGAAGTTATGCAGCAACTTGCAATGTACTGGCAGGCCTGGTAAGGTCACATAGAACTATGTGTAACACCTTGAGGCATGTGAACATTCTAAATGTACATGTCTGGTTTTTCTGATGTTGTCAGTGTAAAACACCCAGATTAAACAGAAGCAATCTTCCTTCGCAGTAGGAAGCCTTCTCTTTTCCAAGCTGAACAATCCCAGCTCTCTTAGCCTTTCCTCATATGGTATATGCTCCATTCCCTTAATCATGTCTCTTCTGTGGACTATCTCTGATATGTCCATGCCTCTCTTACACTGGGGAGCCCAGGACTACACACAGCACTTCAGATGTGTCTTACCCATGCTGAGTAGAGAAGAATCAACTCCCTTGACCTGCTGGTGATGCTGATTGCTAAGCAAAAGCTGCAATTGCCAGGGTATTTTAGGAATTCAGTATGATGTGTCACATCATCTCAGATGGGTTTGGCCTTTTGGGGATTTAGAAGGAACAGGGCATTCCGGTACCACTATTAGAGTCAGCTGCCAGACAATTACCTTGCCAAGACTGAGGTGTCTCTTGACCTACTCAGAATTTCACATCCTGGAGGAGTTGTCAGCTTGTAAAGTCAAAAACTACTGTGCTGTTTAGCAGCCTTCAATAGTTAGCAGAAACTTAGGATGGGGGTAGAATGATAAGTCTGCTTATAGGGGCCTAAATTCTGCTTAAGTACCATTTTCCATAAGTGAACACTTATAAAAACCTGGTTGTTGATCAGGAAAGAGTTCAGTGCTGCTGGAAAACTATAGCTAGCATAGAGATATCTGAGCTACATTATTAATGTTTTAGAAAAGGCTGGCAGACAATGCCAGTAATGCAAATGTGCATTGCAGCATCATTAGTTCACTCTCATTCGGTGGTGTCTGGAAAAGGGTAAATGCTATTCTTACTTCTTTAAATGGGAAAATAATTTATTTACTTTCTACTAAGAAATGGGGAATGTGACTCTATTTGTAAAAATATTATCTTATGAAAGGTTAAGCTATTTATCTATCCTTGTAATTTTTAGTGTTTTAATCTAGGCATACATTTTGAATTACAAATCGTGATTTATTAAATAATTCAACCATGTGATTTTATTAATCATTACTTAAATATTTTTTAATGATCATTTCAAATGAAAAAGTATTGTTCCCTTTAGTGGCATTACAAGGAATACCATTATCGTTGCCAGCTTTGTAAACTTTGCAAGATTTTAAGGATCTCTGAAACCTCTGGTGCTGAGCTGAGGCCAATGTGCTTAAAACATGCTTACGCAGCCCTGTGTCCAGAAATTTGCTCATTCTGTAGGTGAAGTGTCTAATTAGACTATGATGGGACCACCAATGAATTCTTGGTGTGCAAGTGATTGAGTGACAAGAATACATAAAACTGTACTTGCAGTCATATTATAACTTAACTTTTTTTTTTTCCCAATAACTATTGGATAAACAATCATTATAATGTATTATTACTGATCTCAGGTCCTCTATCAGCTTGTGTAACTGGGTGTCTTTTCACATGTTGCTATGAAAATGCAGTTAAGGTTGTGCTAATTATTAAGTTCTGGTTAATAAGCTCTGCTGAATAATTTTAAAATTAATCAATATAAAATGGAACTCTTTTTGTTTTCTTTGTCAAATGAAAAATTAAAAATAGCATGTCCGGTTTCATCAATAAATATTTCATAAGAAAACCCTTCATTTTTTTCAGCTGCTATTTAATAAAATTTTGTAACTTTTCATTCTGAAATGTCATTTAAAAAAATCAAACTTGAAAGATCTCAAAATGCTTTTTAATAAAAATTATTGTGTGAGCTTGATATGGATTTATACACAGGATTAATCAAAACAAAATAATAGGCTTTGTCTTAGAGTATGTTATTCATCTGAATACATTTTCCCCTTCCATTCAACACCATTTTAGCATCATTAGTTTTGTTCCTTTGAAGTTTTAAGATCAAATCAGTAATGCATGGCTTAGCTGATGTGACTACAAGTACATGGAGACAGGAGATCACACGGTTCATGAAGAATCCACAGCAGGAGGACAAATGACTCATGAAGCTTTTTATACCTCAGCACACCCTTGTATGGAATTAATGAGACAGAGCTATTGGTCTTAGCATTAAAATGGATCCCCTGAGATTTCTGGTTCTTTTTTTGGAAGGTAACCAGTTTTGTCTCAATTTATGTTTTGCATCCCTACGCTACTCTGTGCTTTCTTCATAATGACTACTGTTTCAATCAAGAAAGTTTAGCTTGATGAACCCCACATAATAGAAAATGTCCTAATTAGTAGCAAGGAAATTCATGTTACTTATTTAATTCTTTGCTTTTCTTCTTTCATTTTCCTCAAAGGCACTTAAACTTTATAAGCTGGACATTGACTTTTAAAAGATTCCCTACTTTTCATCCAATTATATGTTAAGTGACTTTGGAAATACATAGGTAGCCAAAACTGGACAAATTGCTATTGTACTCAATGCTGCAATGCCTAAAAGTCTGGTTCTGGGGTTTGGGATGAGAAGTTATGATGCTGGCACCTATGAGGGATGGAAGACACCATCTGGACCAGGAGGATTTAGACTGCTTTCCTGTGTACCCTGTGAGAGACCGAACACATAACCTGTGTTTTGAGCTGGATGCAGGGCTGCCAGGTGCTAGGCTATACATTCTGGATGATACTGCTAGTCCAACCGTTGTGTTAATACCTCCAAAATTACATGGCCCAGTGGAGAAAGCAACTGACCACAAGAGGCTGGAGGGTGGACTGCTGAAATATTCACCTGACACCTCATTCACTGGGTCTCCTCTGGATCTGCAAGTACTGCAGATGAAATCTCTTCCTTGTATTTGAGAAATTCCAGGCTCTTTGAATGATTTATGGGATTATGGGAAGCTATAAATCTTCTGCTGCAGCTCACTGCAACAATGATAGTGTTTGTATTATAATTTGCGTCATCTTTTCTTGACATGTGTGTCAATGCTGAATTGCTGAACGACTGAGTAATGGCTGTACAGAGACTGTGACTGACGTAACACCAGTCTCCCTGGTGGGGGACTGTCCCAGGCTCAGCTTATTTCCAAGGAATTGCCAAAATTCAAGTAAACAAAGCCACCAGAGCCTTAGTTAACCTCTAACAAAGTGACCACCTTTGAAAAAGCTGAAAAAAATAAACCCAGACTTATCTGACAGAAATGTCCATCAGCAATGTCTAGCTAACTCTCTGTATGTGGAAGAATATTTCCCTTCACAGTGGGGGATACATTTCTCTCCTACTCACCACCATCAACATCGGGACCAGAATGCCAGAAAAACATTAAGAGCTCATTCTCCTTTTTCAGTGGCAAACTTCTTTACCAAAAATTCTTCAGGGCTTTTGAAGTTTGAATTTTTCTTCTTAAACTCTTAATTTTTAATTCCAGAAAAAAAGAAATGCTTGATTACCATGAGATGCTCTACTTTTTTCCCAGCTGAGAATAGAAGTGCCAGAGAACTTGTAAGAAAGATTGTACTTGGTGAAATTTACAACCTACTTCTGTAAACTAGTAGACACTTGGATAAATATAACATTTGGATGAGGTTTTGTTTTAGAATAAAATATTTGGCCTGTACTAGGGATGTGTATGATCTAATGTGTGCGTGCTAAGACTAGCCTTTGAAGAAATGGACGTATTTTCACATGGTCCCTAAGTTGCCCAGATAATACTTAATTGTGGAAGCAAACCAGAAGTCTGCGACAGAATCAGTACAGATTATTTCAAGGGCACATCAATAAAAAGTTTTCCTACATAACGCACCATCTTGCATTTTTTAGTACATTATATATGTAACAGTTGAATTGTTTAGGAAGATTTAGAGAGCTTACAAGAGACTATTTAATGTGTCCCTCTCCTTGTACCCAGAAAGATTATTACCTAGAATAAACCCATGGCATTTTAACATGCGTTGTAATTGACCATTTTCTCATTTATGGCCCTTTTTGATATTTACTATGTGCTAAAAGATTGCTTCATCCAGACTTTTCCAGGACTAGACTGGAATTTAATAGGACTAAACATTCTTATTTTCTGTTTTCTCCCTTTTTAGAAGCACTTCTCCCACTGTTCTGGTACTTCACTCTTCTCCAAAAATTCTTCAAGATAATATGGTTTTCTTCTGAGATTATGTTATTTTCTTTTATCTCCTAGAATGAAATTCATCAAGTCTAACCAATTTGAAGACATTAAATTCTCAAAATATTTTTTTTTATTCTCCCCTCTCTCTAGAGAAAGACCTTTACTCTTTGTGACTGGAATTAATTTTGATAGCAACTAGTCTGACCTAACCAGGGAGAATTATTGTAGAGGATTAGAAAAAGCATGATGTTGGCTGGCAGTTTTCCAGTTCAGTGTGACTGGAGACCAACACTTCCATTACTCTCTTTGTTATTTAGAAATTCAGAAATTACATCCTAGTATTCTCACGGTGTTACACTCACTTTTTTTTCTCCCTTGCCTTTTCTGATAATCACTGTGCATGGCTGAATAGTTTTTTAGTACTTACTAGCAATTTCATCTTATTTCCACCATCAGTGTTTGTTTCTTGTGCTGAAGTAGAATGAAATCATAAATATAAATATAAGCAAACAGTGCCGTGAATGTATGACTTATGAGTCCTGATGCCTGTGGCTTTCTCCCACGTGCTTTCCATCCATATAATGAAACATTGAATTTATAACAGAATAATCACACTGGTTTAGGCCTGCCTGGAGAAGTAAACTGGGTATTTTAAATCATACACCTCTACAGTTAAAATAGTTAAGACATGTTTTCTTCTCTCTTTGGGTTTCTGTGATGAGAGGTCTGGCTGAGGAAGACTTAATGACTGATTTAAGTTAAAGCGCTAAATCAGAAGTAACGAAGGAAAAGTTTGAAACAATAAGCATTTTTTAGGGCGCTGGCCGATTTCTGTATTTTCTGGAACTGCATAATTGAATTTCAGGATCTGAAATTAATGTAATAATTTTAGGAAAAAAAAATCACATCAAAACAAATATTCAACTCATAATGATTTGATGAATCCCAAGTTTTGAGTGGATAAATAGTTAATCAGATAGATTTTAGTGTTGGTGTGTTCTTTGAAAATATATAAATAATCCTGGAACATCTTCAGTGCAGTGATTTATAATATATATTACTGATTTCAAGTGTGAAATCATTAACTACAGATCATTGCTTTACCATTATATTTGTGGCATATAAGATCAGAAAACAAGGTTATCAGTTTCCCAAAAATCCACAGAGATAGAAAAGGAATTATTAGACAGAGAAGTTCTATCAGAGTGGAAAAGTAAAATTGCAACACATGCAGTGACAATCTGTTGGTCAAAAAGGCAGGTCAAAAATAAAACTGCACTAATGCATTTTCTCATAGAAAGTTTCATTTTCTTTGAGGGAAAAAATGGAATAATTCTGCATGAGCACAAAATATGTTGGCTGAGAAACTCCCATGGGGATCTCTTCTGGAAATGTCCCAGAGGTACCTCACACAACTATCCTCCTGAGCCAAAGTCAAGAGCATAGGCTAATACCACCCATGATTCATTGCAACAAAACCCAACTTTCCATCAACAATTTTTAACCACTGTTTGGCGATTCCTTTACTGTGCAAATCAATGCTATGGAGAGACTGTGCACAGGCATCTGTAACTAGTGATTCTGCCTGTTGTATGGTTTACTGCCTTCTCCACTAAGGAAAAACAGGCTTGGAGTACCACCATTTTTTTTCACACCTTAGGAACAAGATAAAGAACAGTTGTGGGAAAGTATGGAAACGAGTCACTCCAAGCTACTCCGCAGGCCCATTAAGTTCCTGGGATCTCAGCTTGCTTTGCTGTCTTTTTTTTTTAATAACATGGGTTTTTTTAGCTGTTCTTCCTATTATTAAAGTTTTATTTTGTGATTTTGTAAAGAACTATTACATTTTGTTGCTAAATATTTACAGTTTATGAAAGGAAATATGTAATGCCTTTAAATAAGAAGGCAAGCAGTATATTTTATAGTTTTCCTCTAAAACAGGATAGGATAGGATAGGATAGGATAGGATAGGATAGGATAGGATAGGATAGGATAGGATGACACACAAACCAGACACAGTTACAATTTTTGCACATGTAATATGTATATAAAATAGTTGTATTAGTGACCTCTAAGCACTTTTTGAGACCGTGAAGATTTATTATTATTATTGCACTAATAATACTCCTTACCAGAAACAACAGAAACAATGCTTTTTTATTATAACTAATTATGTGTATAAGGTTTGCTGGCTACTGCTTTTTCATATAATTTTGAATTATAAACACTCCTTCAAACATTTGTACGCTTTTACAGATAGTTAAAAATTGAGACTGCCTAAATATTTTGGCAATGAAATCTAAATGCTAAAGGTTAATTCTGACACAGAATACCTTAAAAGACTTTAATCAAGATAGCTGAGTACTGTGCACTCTGCATCAGACTTACACTCGTTACAATGACTCTTCCTTTTTTGGTTGAAGAACACTCACTCAGGCCAAACAAGACAAAGCAAATTCCCGATTTAGAACAATGAAAAATCCCCTGGATAACTGAAGTGTTTTTGTTACTTACTGAAACGGAGAGTAAATTAACTATAAAGAATTTCACTCTTGTGCAGATTTACGCATAGCAGAAAACGTTTTGCCAAAAGTTATTGTGCCAAAGGCTTTCTTGTGGCCCAGGCTGTCTGGATCTGCAGGCAAAGTACACACAAAGTGATCACACCAGAAACAGCTCTTCCACTGGTTTGTGGAAATAGTCAGAAAGTGTGGGAGAATATAAATCACTCAAAACAGCCATTTCAGCAAGCACCACTTGCGGTCCTTTATCAGCTGAAACAAACTTGTGCATTGAGTGTAACCTAACTACCAACAAAAAAGTATGACAGGAGAAATCTAAAAAATTTGAGTACGGGCTAGATTAGCAAGAAAATAAATCTTTCCCAAGGGAAATTTAGGGGAGGAGATAGCAATGGGGAGATAGTGAGACTTTAGTAATGGGGACATACATCTCACAGTATAACTGCAATGAAGAATGAGATCAGGGCCATGGTTCCTACCTTCTCTTTTGCTGCAGTATTAAAAATGTCACCTGAAAAAAAAAAACTAGGGCAAAATATTTTCCTAGAGTTTTTTGTCAATATGTTGGAACTACCCTTGCATATGAAGACTGTACCACATAATCTGAGAAATTCAGTCTCTGGTTGACTATGTTATGGTGTGCCTGAAAGTACACCTTATAATCAAATGAACATGTCTTTATCTCTTCTGGTGCAGGCTTATAGGTTTCACCTATCCTTAGATCAGGCCCTGGTCACCTACTTTTCTCAGCTGGGTTTTACCCTTGAGACCCTTCTTTCCACACCATTATGGGTAGAGATGGATTTTGACTGTATTGGTGGGATCTGTGGACTTCTCAGAGTCCTGGCCCCTTTCTTACCCATACCAGCTTACCTGATATAGCATATCACTGCTCTTCTGCAGTTCTGCTGGAAAACCTGAGTTTGTGAGATGATGGTATATATACATGTTTTGTCCCAACTTCAGTAACAGTGTCACAAATGTACCCTCAAGCCGTGAATCAGAAAGCTCTCCCAGGTTCCCCAGTTCAGGTATGTGTATGATGTTCTCCAAATTGAGTCATTGCTTAATTTTAGTAGCAGAAGGAAGGTCTATGTTAAGAGAAAAGTGTCAAAAAAATAGACAGACGAATGCCTACTGTGTTGAAAGCTGCAGTAGACGGTAATGTTTAGTTAGGCAGGTCTCCACAGGAAGCTCTGTATGACCTTCTGTGATTGCCTGAACAGCCTTGTGTTGCTTTCTTATCAATCAAGTCTAAACACCTGTGTTTTCTCAGCCCATAGGCTTTCTTTCTATGATGTTAGCTAGTACTTATACATAATCAATCAATCAATCAGTTTCAGGGATATCGTGCTGTAAGAGGACAGTGTTTGTAACTGTGCTGTTCAGAGACAGCTTCCTTTACAGTGGATTGACTACCCATACAGCATCTGAGAGAGAATATAAAAGCAATAATATTATCAGAGAGGGAAACCTAACTAATTACATTACAGAAGTAAAGTTTGGCACATTGAATAGCACATAGAAATGAACAGAGGGGAATTTCTGCCTTGTATTAAGGAGGAAGTTAGTTAACATCATCGACATGTTCTTCCATGACTTGAGATTACTTCTAAGGTGCTGGGCTTCTCTAGGTCATGTCATCACCCCAGTGTTGGGGTGATCCTAGATCATATAAGGGTTTTCTCCCCAAAATCTGTTTTTCCTGAGGGGCACGTGGTCATCAAGGGGGAGAAAAGAGCCTGGTCAGCTTCTCATAGTTCCTCATCACCCATGAATAGATAAAAAAAGATCCAGGAATAGAAAACATACATAAAGTCTGGTTTGTATCATCAACATTTGCTACTTTTTTAGTGGTAATTTTCCACTGCAAAAATATTTTTAATAGCATTCACACAGAAACCACAGAGAGTCAGATCATAACCTCATAATCTGATTAGATGGCAGTGTGCCAGCAATACGAGGACATGAGTCATAAATGTCACCAACTAAGCCCTGTCATGATGCATGTTGACCTTGAATTTTGTATAGGGGAAAAATTAAATATCCAGAAGATTTGTTTAATACTGGGTCTGGGATGTTAGTGCTGTGTGTGTCAACATTGGTGCAGAGCATTTTAACAATTAAAACAGAATCTATCATTGAATTACCCTTGACCTGGAGAACAGTCCATGATTAATGGCTTGGTTGGGTTCTTCAACATTTCTAAGCTACAAGCACATAAGTAACATGACTCTGGTTATTTCTATAAAATTTAGAGGGTTTTTTTTTCACTTAGCACTTCAGAGTGTCTGACTGCTGTCCTAAACTTATTTGAACCATACTAATAACCTGGGCTGTGAATTTTGACATTTACAGTTGAATATACAGTTACAAAATGAAAAAAAAAAAACATGATAAATTTATGGTGACTGTGGACATGGTCTGCATGGATAGATGAGGCAGACAAAGTCTTCCAGTGAACAAACTGCAGATGTATATATTTTGCACATATAGCATATTGTGTCTCTATGATCAGCTAAACCAGCCAGATTTTCTCATGTTATTTCAGTGCAGCTGTGCTCCTACTCAGAGGAAATTCTGGCTGTTAAGTTACAAGTCTAAGGATTTTCTGCACTTTAAATCTCAGGGTCTAGATGCCAAGAGCCAAATGACTTGAAATGTTTCTCTGCCTCCTGATTATTGGGGGCAACCCTGGTATCCTGGCTTCCAGGGAGTGAAGACTTTCAGACCAGTAGGATTTTCAGTGATGAAACTGAAAAGAATACTGAATTTTATACTCATCCACTATCACTGGCATAACTATACTGACATAACTGTACTTGATTCATGAGGAGTTCCAAAAGTTACATTAAGTACTTTCTCATTGCACCGGTGGTTGAAAAATGTATTTGATTTCAGAAGAAAGAGGGAAGTACGTAGGGGCATTTCCAGCTCATAAGAAATTTTTCACAAATGTGATGGTGCTTTTGGGTATTTTTTAGAACTCTAGTTGACTCTTTTGTAGTAGGGCATGACCTCCAGAGATCTCTTCCAACCTTAAACACTGTACGATTCATGATTTCATGATTTTTTCAAAAAAAAAAAAACCAAAACGTTGCAGACCTACGAGGCCATGCACAAACTAAATCAAAGTCAAAACTTTGCTCAACACCAAAATAGATCTCCAATTTTACAGAAGTTTCAGGAAAGTATGAGAAAGTTTATTACTGTCACATTAACAGGAATGTTCATCTTTTTTATGGCTAAACCAGCTGCTTTTTCTGCTGAAGGACTTCTTGATGGAGTATGTATGCCTAGTCTGATGTCAGCTAAGCCAGAAAGGGGAGCAAAATATGGGAAAGTGGCTTTGAGGAGGGTGTAAGAGAATGACTGTGGGAAGGTAACACTCACCTGGGCAAAACATTATGGGCTATAACAGTGGGGAACAATCCAGCCTTGGAAAGGAGATTGACAACATGATCTAAAAAGACTTTCCCATCTGTAATGTCTCTGATCTGCAGCTGGAGAAATAATAAATGCACATTTGATGTACAGCTGTTTTGTTCCAGATTTGCTTCTGTTTGGATTCTAGCATGACATCTCCCTGGCTCGTGTTTCCAGAGTCCTTTCTGAGGACTGGAGATTGAGGAATATGCACGTTCAGGTATTGTTCCAAGAGAATTAGGGCATATTTGGGCCACACATGAAAATCTGCTATCTTGGAAATGCTCCTGGCTTTTCTGCAGACTTGTACAGGAGTTGTGTCCCTTGCAGTTGTCATGTGCACTTTTGCCAGGTCTTGACACTACAGAATAAGCCTTTCCAATGACAACCTCATCAATACCTAATTTCACATGAAAATGCACAAGAAAAAAGTACAGCAACATACATCTCATTTTGAAAAGCTCTTTGCCAGGATTCTTCTTTAAAAGTTGTATTTAACTGTCTTTCCTGTCTCTCAGCTGGGATCCAGAAATCCTTCTGCCCTCCGTGGAAAGAACAGTCTTCCCAAATTAAATCATAGCTGCTTTTTTCTAGAGATGGAACAAGGGCACTCAGAAGTCTCATTCACCACTCCGTCTATATCTTCCATTGCTGCATGGGCATTCTGTAATTAAGGTCTTCATAAAAGACAGAAACAAGTCCTGCTAAGTTCACCAAGCAAATGGATCTAGGTGTCTGTAGATAGATGGATCTGTACTTGCCATTCAGAACTGCAGGGTCTGGATTTGCTATAGACCATGGTGACAGGCTGACAGTGACAGGCAGGCACCTGAGCTCTGGGGGACTGCAGAGGCACTGATGACCTTACGAAATATCTTGGCCCTCATTTACAGTATAGTCAACAGCTTGAGGAGCCTGGAGTAAAATCCTGCAAATCACATCTTAAGTCACCTTCGCCTATGCCCCTGAAAATATCCCTGTCTCTTGTGAGTAGTTTTTGCATTGATATATTTTTCTTAATTAACAGACATGCTGTTTGATTTCTGTTTATCATCACATTCACACCACATGGATTCAATGTGTCCCTGACTCAGGCCACATGTTACATTGTGGGAAATACAGCTGTTGAAAAAACTGTGAAATATTTTGCTGAGAAAAAAAAAAAAAAAGAAAATTAGACTAGCAATTAGAGGAATAAATGCTTATGATTCAACCCAGACATGATTAAAACCCTATAAAAAGTATCAGCAAGAGTTATAATGAAATGAATGATTGTAAAGCAGGCATGTAGTAACCAGCATTTCTCATAGCTTAAACATCCAACACACTATGACCAGCAGCATCTTTCATTTCATGATGGTGTATGCCAGGGGTCAGTACTGGGCCTAATATTGATTAACATCTACATTAATAACTTGGGCAATGGGAGAGAGTAAACCTGCAGTAAGTTTTCAGAGACTATAAACGGAGGAGGAGCGATCAATATGCCAGACAGCTGTCTTGCCATTCAGAAAACGGGGTGGAGAAAGTGGCCAACAGGAATCTCATTAAATTCAGAAAAGGCAAAAACCAGGTCGTACCCCTGGGGAGGAATGATCCCAGGCATCAGTATGGGCTGTGAGTTAACTGGCTGGAAGCCAGCTCTACAGAACTGTCCTGTTGGACATTGACCATGGGTCAGCAATAGGCCCTCATGGAAAAACAGACCAACAGCCTCCTGGGCTGAATTTGGAAAAGCCCTGTCACTATGCCAAGGGAGCTGATCCTTCCCTTCTACTCAGTACTGGGTAGGCCACATCTGGAGTACTGTGTCCAGGTTTGGACTCCCCGGTACAGAAGAGCAATAGAGATATTGAAGTACAGCACTAATATGATGAAGAGGCTGATGCATCTGACTGAATAGGAGAGGCTGAGGGAGCTGGGACTCTTCAGGGTGGAGAAGACAACACTCAGAAGGATCTCAACAAAGTTTATAAGTACCTGAGGGGAAAGTGTGACAAAGATGGTGCCAGGCTTTTCTTAGAGGTTAGCAATGACTGGACAAGAGGCAACAGGCAAAAAACAAAGTACAAGGAATGCCATTTTAACATAACAAAAGCCTTTTTTTTTTTTTTTTCTTCATTGTGAATGTGGTCAGTCACTGGCAGAGGTTATCAAGAGGGACTATGGAATCTCCATCCTTGAAAATACCCAACACTTGACTAGGAACAGGCCCAAGCAAGTTGCTCCAGCTGCAGTTGCTTAGGCAGGGGGTTGAACTAGGTGATTTACAGAGATGCTTCCCATCACATTCTGTGATTTTGTGATGTCCAGGGGAAGAGTAAAGTTTTAAGTTTTTTTCTACAAATAACTTAAACTATGTGATTTGTAGATAAAAGTGATCACCTCTCACAGAGGTGAATCTCACACATTCATTACCATACATGAGTTAACTACAGGAAATTAAAAAGAAAGATGGCAGGGAAGTTGATAAAAGGATATCTGAAACCAGTATTTTTTTCTCTTTTGTTTTGCTTTCCCACCATACATTTGACTATTCCGGATCCATAAAATAGTTCAGCATCTAATTTACACTGGCTCAAATGAAGTTAAACACGTACAGTATATGAAAACAGGGAATTCCAGCGATCCTATTCCATAGCTACATCTGTACAGTATATAGTATATGGGAATGAGACGAAGCACTGGACACAGTACTTCGCTAACAGAGCACTGCATAGCAGGAATTTGGCCCACACCAGCTTTCAATTTTGAGCCAATCCCATGCATTAAGCTGTGAATAACAGATTCCAGGAAGTGTTCCAACAGGCAGCATAAACAAGGCTGCACAGATTTTGCTTTTTCTTTTCCTCAAGTCTTGCCCCAGCAAGCTTTGCACTCTCTATTAACTCCTGTACACTTCACTCCAGTGCATACAGTGCAAAACTTCTGTGTCATGTGAAAACATCATCCTCAAAAGACTCACGTTATTTAAGACAACCTGAAGCAGGGAGAGGAAAAAAAAACCCAACCACTCCTCCCCAGCCCCTGCCAAGAAAATTTAATCACAGGGGCACTGGCTGGTAAAAGGAGCTGGCTGGTAAAAGACTGTGTGTGCCACTGGGTCTATGTACATAAGCAAAGTCAGTAATTCTGGGTTTTTTTTTAACAATATAGATGTGGAAATTAAAATAAAAATTCAAGAAATCTTGATAGACAAGAGGTGCATCAGATTAGAAAGTGAAGCAAGAATGGAACCATCAACACATGAGGATGGGTGAACTTCATGATCCAAAGTGCAAGTGCTGATGCCATTCCTCTGAGCTCCATATTCCGTCATAGAAGTTACTTCTGTTTAACAAGGAAGAAATCCATAAAAGAAAGCTTGAGCTCTGTGGCATTTAAAGGATGCCAGTTAAAGCAGCCAGAAAAACATTTTCATCTAGTGTGACATAAGGAATTAGTTAATATGGTTGTAAAGGAGACTGCAAAGTCTCCTGAATAAAAGTACTGCTAGCTTTCAATCAACACTGTGTTTGGCTCTTAAAGATATTGTGTCATCCTGGTGATCTTTTACTAATTACTTGTACCACAAGGAATTATACTCCTCCCAGTGTGGGATCTGTAGCTAATATTTTCTCCTCTGTGCTAGCAGTTAAACACAAAACTTATATGTCACTCAATTTTTACCTAAGACTGGTCAAGAAATAGGTAACATACCAATGCAAAAATTTTTGTGTTTGTCAAAAATATATTATTGCTGAACTGAAAAAAAAAAAAACCCTTGGGAAATGTTGGCAGACTTTTATGGTTTCATAATGATGTTTTCTTAAAATCTTAAATCTTCATACTTGTGGTTTATGTAGAAGAGAAGCAGAAGGGAAGCAGTCATTTAATAATTGAAGATCATTAATTTAAAAAGACTTTGTACATCACACACGGTCCAATTCCAAAGAGGAGGCCCTACGTATCTCATGCTATCACCAGGAATTTCTACAGCTCTATACTCAAGGGAGTCAGGTATTTTTTTATTTGAGCTGTATCCCTATTCAGACCCTCCATCTGGGACTACCATTTAGCAATTCTGAGCTTCAGACAGTAAAATAACAAATCAAAATATGTATTTATTTCTCAGACTGGTGCCTTCACCAATTATCTACTAAAATATTTTGTGGCCAAAAATTGGATTTCATTAATTCAATGTTATTATTCTAGATCTTTTGTCAGATGAACGACATGAAACGTGATACGGGGTTTATGCTGAGGATGATCACTTGCATAGTATGTTTTCATTTGTCAATATGGAAATGGTAAAAAAAAAAATGCATGTAAGAAACTTGATTATTCATCAAACAGAGACTTGCTGTGATTTAGGGGTAGTCCCTTCCTGAGCGTGCCACCTTAGCACTCCTTTCTCTGCTATGGATGTTTAGTCAAGGTTACAATGCCTCTACCTTGCAGCAGATGCTGACTTTTGCTCATAAATTGCTAAACCCTATCGACTGTCCTCGGGCTGCCATAGACACTGGAGGGAAATGCTGACAATTATTTCAGATGTAGAAATACACTTTGTAGACACTGCATGCTAGGTGAGAGGAACCTAACCTCCATTCGTAGTCAGCACAGGTAATGGATTTTATTTGCAAAATATAGTGCTACTGCTTTCTCAAGGATCAGAGATGCACCTTGGCCTTCCTGAAGCAGCAACTCTGCTCAGCTGCTCCACTTGGCTAAGGAGAGCAATGAGTACCTACAACTGCAAAGAAGGAAGTACAAACAAGGTCTTACCCAGTCTCTCTTTTTTAAGACACAGAGTCTGTTTCAGTTTTCATATGGGTAAAATACGGAAAAGGGGGAATTAAGAAGACAGAGAGAGAAGGTTCAGAATGGGTCACAAGACTAGTACTATACACACCATGTATACCAGCCAATAAAGAAGATGAAGGCCAGTTTTCTGACTTGAGGGGAAAGTGTCACTTTGTGGCTCTCCATGGGGCTCAGTACTTCCTCCTTTAAATCAAGATGACCTTGTCTGTGTTTTCTGCTGGGAACAATCCTTTCTCTTTACTGTCCCCTGAACTATGTCCAGCCACTGTCTGGTTGTCATAGGCAAAAGAAAAATCTAATGAGCATACCATCAGCTAAACCACATGGATCAGTGGACATCTGAATCTATCTTGCTTCCACGCCCTGTTTAGTTTACTAGCATAGGCACAGCTGTGAGTATTAGCCCAACATTCTCCCCTTTGCATGCAATAGTATTGCATACATTTACCTCTCTGACACCACTGCAGTATCTCCCTTCTCCAGTTTATATATATGAACATATTTCTCACTTTGAGTGACATGTAGAGGTACCTAAAGTTCATCTGACATCCAATGGCCAAGAACTTGAGAAATGGATGTATCCTGGCTATATCCACATTGTCTATGGAGCACCCAGATGGATCAGAGGCAGAAGGTCAAGAGGCACTTCAGCCCTGCCATGAGTCCTGTTAGTATAGCAGCTCTCATAAAATCACACAAAGTACAACCAGCCGAGTAACAAGATGTCAAAATTTTTGATGGCATTTTGATGTCAAATATTAGCTAGTGATGAGGAACACAGAGAAGTGAGGTCTGGAAAACAGTGAAATGAACTGGAACTCAGAAGAGAGGATTTAATTTCTTCTATGACTAAGTGTCTCCATCTGTAAAACTGAGATGAGATTGATTTTCTTTATGATGCTTGAGGATCTGTTGACTAAAAAAAGTAACTAATTTTTTAATACATTTTCCAAGCAATAATGCAGGTATTTAAATTTCTATTTAATAACCCTCTTACTAGAAATCAGTCTCAAACCACATGTACTAAAGTGGAAACAATGTTTTTTAATTTTTTTTTTAATTTCCAGTTTTATTAAATTATTAGAGAAACAGATTTTGGAGTGTTTTAAACAATTTTACTGCGAGTTATAAACACTGTTTGGCAAGTAATGGCAATATTAAAGGTATAACATTTTGTCAGTTTGACCAATATTAGTTGATAACCACTCTGAGAGAATCTGCAAGAAGAATACAAGCGTTATAAGAACTGTTTTATTTTGTTCTTTCTTACAGTAAATATATAACCTGAAAATATTCTGTCTAGCATTCTCTTAAGAAATACTGCAATGTTTCAGAGTATAGATAATTTCAAAAGCCTACACTTTACATAAATGGCATTTAATTGAATCATGAAGTCCATGAGATAACTAGAATCATATTTCTTTATAAAATGTTGGTTTCATATTTTTAAGAGTAATATCTTCAAAAATTGCTCCTAGGAAAAGGATTGTGGAATTAGTGTGAGATATAAATTTTGTTTTAAGAAAGTAAAACAACATTAAATGTGCATGGCTGCAGAAGATGTTTAAAATGCACTAATAAATAAAGATACTCAGTTTTTCATGTAGAAGAATATCACTGATGGCATTTTCCCCACTCTTTATATAATTTCCATATAGTTGAGATTTGAGATTTTCCAGTTTTACAACATTTTATGTTATATTTCTTGGGCACTGAATTAAAATAATGGAGAGTTTTGTTGTGTTTAGCTTTTTTTGCAAATACCACATGTGACTTTACTACTAGAGCTCCTACAGTTGTGTCAAGATGCTGCTGCGTGAGTGCTCCATGGTGAGAGCATTGAAGTGCCACTAGAGGTAATTCTAAAAATCTTGGAAAACCAAAAAAGGTTAAGAAAGGAAAATGTAACTGAAAGCCTAGTGTGTACAGAGACAGCAAAATTTACTCTCCTCAGACAGTATCAAGGTTTATTTACACTTATATATGTGAACTTTGCAGGAAAAGTTAGTATAAGCATCTTGACTCTAACACCCGTGTGGTACAGAAAGCAGGTTGTATAATACAGTGGTCTTGTTCAAACTAGAGAGGGAGAAATGGAACTAGGGGAAACATTTTGCTGAATCCTTTAAATAAAGAATCATCCAGTATTAAGGAATTTTTTATCTCCTTTTTTAGGCCTTGTTTCATCAAGCCTTGTGGTCATGCTCTGAATGTGTGAGGATACACAGATCGGAATGTGTCTGACAGTATGGAAAGATTTGTACATGGATTTCAGTCATCTATTAAATGTTGGACCTCAGCCTATTTCAGATCAATTTGGCAAAAGGGTGTTAAACACAGAAGACAAATTTATATGAAACAACTTATCATTTGTGGTGCTGCTTTCAGGGGTAGCTTATTTCATGTCTTTGAGCCATTTAGTTTTCACCTTCAAGGGAAAGAATATACTAAGTTTTGTTTTGGAGAAGTGGGATTATAGTTATTTTGTGACTGCAAAGATCCATACCATAGAAGTGTCCTTGCTGCTTACTTCACAGAGGAGATGAGAGATAGAGTAATAAAGGACAGAAGTGGACATTTTTATTAAGATAGAGATTAAATGCTAAGTATTGTAATTCCAGGACAGTTTTATTACATACTTGTAACGTCTCTGTCTTGTAGAGTCTGCTATTTTTTTTCCATATTATCTAATATATGGAAAACATTCATCATAGTCTCCTCTATTCAATACTTGTCAAATTATATTTATAAATATTCTTCCTTCTACATCACAAAGAAAAGCATGTAGAATCCTAGTTGTTAGAAAATCATAAGTAACAACTAAATGTTTAATTCTCCATTTTCATTGTTTTTAAAGCATGAATGTTTAGTGATCTCATAGATAATTTATATGCACCTACTGTTGGCAAAACTGACAGATTTGGGACCACTGTCAGTTACTAGTTCTTTGACATCAGTTTTTCATACAGGATACCAAAGGAAATAGATAAAGTGCTTTGAGAATTAAGAAATATTGTGCTTTTGAAATTTGAGAACCAACTCAACTGGCCATTCCTGCTTATAAATCCCCAAGAAATTGTGTAAGAAGTATGCTAATCTCCTGTTTAATAACCTTAGTTTATTATTATTAGTTTATTATTATCATTATTAGTTTAATATCAGGTATGGGGAAATAGATATCAGGGTAGGAGGAGTTGTAGTCACAAAACTTCTCCAAATCTGTGCTGGAGAGCACAGAAGAACGTCCATGCTGAGAAAGAAATAACTGAATGAAAAACAATTAAAAGAATATGTTGTTTTTCTTTCTACATTTTGTTGTCCAGATAAATTGAAAAAGCCACACCATCAAAAGAGATGTCTATGTACAGTGCAGCTGTGCAAACAGGACTCAGAGGGACGGAGAGTAACAGGGAAACAAGTGTTCACAAGGGAGTCCCCTTTATATATTGTATTTCATTTGGATTACATTAATGAAAGGGTAAATACAGAAAGATATTTTAGTGACTACCTAGGGCTTTCAAATGTTATGAGAGTAGAAAAATACCAAAATTAGTATGTTACAAATTTATTTCCACTTGAAAAGTTAAAAGTGTCCTACTACATGATAGGCTTTAGTTAATTCTCTTCCCTCCTTCTGCTTTTTCGCCAAGTTCCTGTATATAGTTGATCTGTCAGTTCCATTCCTTTCCCATGTCCTACTCTTTTTGTTTCTTTTTTTTTTTTTTTTTTCTGGGAGAGGAGAGCACAAACATATTCTTCCCATAACATAATTATTGTCCTTTAAGATCTTACTTGACTGACAGCTCACAGTGGCACTGCAGTAAAGGAAGCAGATGATTAAAGTTCGTGATTTAATGACAGTCCAAGGCCCTGGAGAAAGGTGACAGCTTCAGCTCACCCTCTAGGAAATCCTAAAGGCTTTCATTCTCACCTAAAAGCTGTCTAGCTTTTACTGGGGTTAAAAGCTGTCCCTCTACCAAAGCGTTATGATAGTAGATACTAAGGTCACCTTATTGAGGGAGTCTGACAGACCAGTAAGGCCACACAAGATATCAACCCATTGCTCAGTTTCCCCATCCATGGAGTGGTGCTCATGATATGTGATTACAGAACTAGGGAAGGTTTTCAATTGTGTTAAAGGAGAATTTTTCAGTTTAAGTGTATTAGCACATGCATAGTGAGAAAGGTAAGCCTAAGTATGCTTAAGGGAAAGCATGCTTTTTATTTAAAAACTACACTAAAAGCCCAAGAATATTTAGAATTTGCTTTACTATTAAAAACATATTCACAAAGGAAAATGAGCACAGTTCAACCAAATTCTTTATTTAGTATTTGTTTCAAAACAGAAGTATAAAAGACCATTAGACAACTCTTCTGAAACTTTGGTCTGCAAAATTAAGGCACTTTGAACAAGTTTTTTCTTATTCCATGAGTAATTGTTTTCCAACTGTTGTTAATAAAGGCAAACAACTTTTATGAATATAAAACTAGAGTTACAAAATTGACATAATTTACAGACAACTCCATATCAGTACCAGATATTAGCAAAGCATGTTTTGATATAAAAGCTTTCAGACCTAGCCTCATTTTTGTAAAACCTTTTTCCATGCTGAGTTAACTGTTTGCATGCATTTTTATTTATGCCTTTTGTAATCCACTTTAATAATCAAAAGACACAATTAGGGAAAAAATGGGAAAACACTTAAGAATGTTAGTATATGTATTGGTATAGGATACCTTTAATGGGAATGATTTTTCTTATAAATTATGAAGTCAACATGATCTCAAATATATTTCAAGAAGCTCATGTTTGCTTTTTTTTGTTTTATGAGCCTCCATTAGCCATGTTACTAGAAGACATTGAGATATGCAATGTAGAACAAAAAATATATACATTTAATATAAGGCATATTTATTTGTTTAAAAAAAGGTAACTTTACCGGTGTCATTATGACATTAATGAATTTTGACTTAAAAAAAAGCATACAATACTACTGAACCAAAAGTATGATGTTAACATCTCATACTTCCTTAGATTACTCTAAAGTCACCTGAAGGGATTTTTTTTCTAGAAATGATCTAATTTCATTTATATTTCTTATTCAGTGGAAATAATAATAATAAAAAAATACACTCTCTATTGTTCCCTGCTCTTTTGAATCCAATCCTGCAAACACTTATTAGCCAGCATAAGAAGGAACCCTGGTTCTGCAGAAGTTGATGGCCTTCAACAGTTCCTGAATCCCACCCTGCATAGTGCTCCCTAGCAAGAACAATTAAAGCACCCCCAATGGACTATCCATCCTAGTGAGCACTGTGCTAGCAGTGAGTATCTGCAGCTTCACAGCAGTTTGTGGATTCATGGTTCAGTTTACATATCAAAACAACATTGTTTTCTACTGTTCTTATTTTTTAAAAAACAGTTTCTCTTCCTCTCAAAGACCGTGCCATTAATTTGCAATTCTGTGGATTCTGTCTTGAAAAGCTTTTAGGAATAAGCTAGTCTTGTTCTCCTTCTTGCTGCTCCCCCTGTGAAAAAGGGAAAAATAACCATAATTATTACTTACATATAATATAGTTACAGTATATATGGTATTTACTTGTGAAACAGACATATGAAGAGGAAAGCCATCATGAAGCCTGATGCTGAATCTTTCACTTTTGTGCTGATAAGTAGAAAATGACAATGTTCTTTCAGCTTCTTAATTGATCAACACAATGTGGAATCATTGAGTTACAAATCCCATGGTGGGGAATCCCATAACGCCATTTCCACAATGTTAGACTCCAGAGTCGGATCTCACTTTAACGGCTTTATTCTAATCTGAAACACTGTTTGACCAAAGCACATAAACTAAGTTATTTTCAGATAGAAATACATGTAAGGAAAAAAATCTAAATCCCTAGAGATTAACAATACCAAGCTTTGTTAAAATTTTCCTTTTTTTAAAAATATAAATACTACTCTGTCCTTTTGAGCTCTGTTTTCTTAAGGGTACTTTTTCCCCTCACGACTTTTAACATAAGTCAGGATAATAATTGCATGTTAAAATGTTTAAATATGTTTTGTTTTTACCTTGTGTCCTCCTGTTTGGTTGTACTTTCCTTACCGGTGCTTCTAGAAAATAGAAATTTGGCAGTCAGAATTTATTTGTAAGAGCCTTTAAATTAAAACTCTTTAGAAACATCGGAAACCCATTGCTGACATGCAGAGTTTGTCCTTTAAGGTTTTCAGTAAATTAAGAATTTTGTCCTATTAGCGTGTTGACTTGATAACCTGAAACACAAATGCTTATAACACAATTCACACATTTCTGTCACGTGTGGTTGTCTATCAAATCTTACCAACCTTTCAAAAGTATTTTCACATTCTAACAGTATGAATTAATCTGTTAGTCACACTGTTCTCCTGCAGATAGTTACAAGATGTAGGCAGGTGCCAGGACATTTTGCCCATGCTCTTCATTCAGCAAACACCATCTGACACTGTCAGCGATGGACAAGCTCAGGTTAATGTACAGCCCAGGACTCAGCCTCAGCTTTTGAGGGAGGATGTCCAGGTCTGCTGTATATACATTTCTTCTTATAAGGGACATGCTTGAAACTCAACCGTCACAAGATGTTGGCTATATTTCCAGCTGTGTTTGGGACTTGATGTTTAACTGCATTGTGAGCCTGCAACATGATTCCACATTTTAGAGTTCAGTTAATTTTCTTCTGAGACATCTGTTTTAAATGGTAGAGAAAGGGCTATTGAATAGGTACCAGCTTCATTAGCATATGCATCTGTTTTGCAAAATACTGACTCTGAAATTGTGGACATCTTTTTTCCTTTCTTCATCAAATCTTGAGACAGTTTTTAAACCAGAGGTCTGCTCATTGGTGGAAAAACATTTCACAACCATGAGGGAATTCTTCAGTTACTGTCACAGAAATGTTACTGTGGATTTTTTCATTCTTTACAACCATGAAGCGCTTGCATCTTCTGTTAACCAGCAATCAGTTGTCTTTTCATCCTGAAGTATAGGGTATATAAATTCATAGCCCTGAGACAGAGGTTTCACCTCATTACAGTTAAGGCTAAACAATGGGTATCTGCACCAACATGATCGAAAATTTCAAGCTCTTCACTGCCCTGACAAGAACAGAATATGGTCCATCTGAAATATGCTTTCTGTACATACATACTGTCCATACAATTATGCTTTCAGGTAAACCTCATGGTCAAAGATCACATCTCTCTCTCATTTTCAGGTAAGAGCTGACTTCTCTGCATACCATGTACTACTCAGCATTGAAGTTATACAAACACTATGGTATACCTTCAGTATTTAGCATAGACTTCAACATTTAGAAAGTAGAAACGTACTTATTTAACTTAATTCTCCACAGGTCATAGTATTTCTTCTGACTGAATAATTAGTTCAAAGGCTGACAGAATAACTTAATCTGCACAATTAGAATTGGCAAAGGACATACACACAAATACAAAAGAAACCCTAAACAATCTACTTCTTAATTTTGAATGAAGATCATTAAAAAATTATTATTAAACTTGAAGAACAAACTCCTAGTATAAAGCCAGGCAGAATTGTATTTGGCTCCTTCGAGGGATTCATTTTGAACCTCAACATCATTCAGCTTTTTCAAACTCAAGAGCTTCCCTCATTTAACAAAAGGAAAAGGGTAGAGAAATTCCAAGACACTGTGAGATATTTACTCAGCCCCAGAGGTTATATTCCCTCTACCCTACCCCGTCTTTACCAAGTTAAGAACCCATCCCATCAACAAGATCACATTAACACTGACAAGAAATAACTCAAGTTAAAAACAACTCACGTGGTCTTCTTCTAGATGCGCTGCCTAGAGAAAAGGCAATTCTTATGGCATGTGTTCCTTCAATATGTTTTAACTAAGCTTTGTGGTTAGACATCTCCTCGTCTACTGTGCTTGCCAAATCTTTTAGTTACATCTAGCCACAAGACAAGCCTCAACATTTTTCTCTGCAATGTCAGTGAAAGAATTATTTCCCAGAACAATTATAAAGCTCTTCTTGCTTAACTACTAACTTTAGTCCTGAGTAATTTTTTGTGAATAAAACCCCACCTGGAATGATCACTTCAGCCAAAGCAGGTCTTAGTGATACTGGATTTTTAGACAAACTAACCTTCCAGTTGAACTGTCTTGATTTCTCTTTCGATAATCTGTGGCTCTCCCTCAATTACTTTAGTAACCTTGGTGTACTCAGTTCCAGCTATGATAAGCATCAAAAAAAAATAGTTAAATCTGGCACAGCATTTTCCCATATGCAAGGAGCCTTCAGTGGAAACAATGTAATTTTGGGGGTGTAGATGTATGCAGGCCACTATGTTATTCATGCAGTAAGGTCCTGCTGATTTCCTTGGCCCTGCCACAGGTGATTCCTTCTCTAGGGCTGAGAGTCATTCTTTGCAATTTTAAGTTTTGTTTCAGCAAAGGCTGCCACTTGTAATAAGTAATGCTGGATACTGTATGAGTAGAGTTACAGCCCATACAAAATTATTTTTTTTACTTTAGAGAGTGATAATTCATTAATTTGTGACTGGGCTCAGATTTCAATGCTTAGGAAATTTTCAGTAAAACAGAAGGAATTTGATGTAGACAAGAGGGACATAAAGTATGATCACCATTGTCATGAACAGCCATAAAGCAGCGTATGTATCTGCTTTTATAGGCTAAGTATATGGTAAGGTACTACGATGGCAGCCAAGGGTAGCTGACCGGATAAATCATGGAAAAGATAGAGAAAAATCAAATTAAAACAAGAGACAAATCTGTCTATTGGGTCCATTCTATAAAGCAGGATGTTTATGCAAACTAACATATAATAGCAAGGAAAAATAGCAAGAATTCAAGAGACAATATTGTCTTCCAAAATTACTGCAGATAAACTATTTATTTCTTCTCCATATACCTATAGGATCACTGCAAGATGCATCCCTACAGATTATGCATAATTACTTTTATACCTCTGTAACTGATTACAATTACAATTGCTAGATTCTGGCATCAGACTTGTCATCAGAATTTTGAACATGTGAAGTTTGATCCTGCTTTTTATTGCCTGGCTGACGCTAGTAAAACATAGTCCAGTATACAGAGGGAATTTCTTGCTGTAATTTCTTTCATTTTCAAGATTTCTTTTAAACATTTAACATTGAAGTAGGCATCTCCAGAGAGCAAATCTTTTCATATAGCTGAGACACCTAAGACAGGATAAGATGAAAATCCCGCTGGAAATTCCTAATTCTCTCTAACGGTTATAGGCAAATCCTGTCTTAGATCTGTAACACTAAGATTTTTATGTTTAAAACAGAAGAAAGAAATAAAATCAACAGTATTTATAGTCATATCTTGGCTTTTCTCTAAGAATAGCTATATTATCAAGTAGCATGGTTTTGTTTGGTGGAGTGCTATTCAGCTGTCCAGCCAACACTAAATTTATACTTAATTGAAGTTTAAGTTGCAGAATAAAAATTAAAAGCACATAGAACTATTTTAAAGAACTATAAGATTTAGTTCAGGGAACACACAGCTGCCTGTGAGCTATTTCACTGGTATTCAATTTCATAACTTACTAAAAAGTGAATGCAAAATGAAGTGAATTCAGTTAATTTATGCCAAAAGAAACATTCACACATATTTTAAAGCTTCTGACTCAAATTTACTCTAACATTTACTAAAAGCACAACACTTGAATTCTCTTTTTTAATTCCTCATTGCTATTATATGTAATTTTTCTAATCTACATTAAGCGGAGAACATTCCAAATTCATAGATAAAGATTAATTTCATAAGCACAAGTTCTTTTACCAGTTTTCTACAGCTACTGGTTATATATTGCCGAAACTGTTAGAATTAAGAGAGCAAGAAGGAAAGAAAACCATTCCTTGGAATGCTATATTGGAAGGGAATTAAAGTTAATGCCTTGATACCCGTCACCTGTAAGCATTGAAAGAAGGATGCTAAACATGCCTTTCATTATTAATTTGAGGGCAATGAATATTCATTTCTAAAGAACTGGTAAATAAGACAAATTTGGCTTATTATAATACTTTCCACTTCACAAGTGGTTTTCATAGATTTAAATTTTCTGAAAAAAAATCCCACCAAAACCAGTTCACAGCTACTGGAATAAATCTTCATTGCTCCCCTGAGTTTTAATTAGTTAACTTTTTAAAGACTGAAAAAAACTCAATTGGTTTTTTTTTTTTTTTTCATTATCAAAATAATAAAAGAAATTATTAAATCAAACTTTGGTACTTATTTCCATTTCACAGACATCTGGCACTTCATATATGGACTTCTTTTTTTTCTCCCATTAAAATTACACTTCTGCCAGGTCAGTCTTTAAAACGTTGAGATCAACATATCTAAAGGGGTTTCAGTCATCATAACCTGTTGCAAAAAAGTTAGTTATAATACACTGAATTACCTCCCTGCAGAAGCCTTTTGATTTCTTCATCTTCAAGTAAATGACCATCACCTTCAATAAATTTGGTCACCTTGGTAACCTCTGATAGGACACAGGTTATGGCAAATAATTGATTTACAGAAAACTTTTGGCAACCGTGTAACAGCATATTACTGAATTAATCCTGTCATAGCATTTTGCTGAATTAGAGAATTCATCCGTTATGGTATTAAATTCCACGTAAACACTGAAACCAGCACATTTTAGAACAAACAGAGCTTACTATATATTAGACACAGGCAGCCTCAGTTCTGGAGCTGACTGAAATATGAAGATCAGAGACTAAAACCAGAATGTTAGATCTGGACATTTTTCAGGTTCTGAGGTTTAATCTCTGGATATGATTTTGCAGTATGAGCACTTTTGCTGAAAACATGGAGTATCCATTCAGTAATTACTTAATATACATTTTTAATTATTTTTTTAGAGGAAGGAAAGAAAACAAGAATACTAACCTTCTTCAAGCAATTTCTTTAACTTTTCCTCATTGTCTGAACCACCAGCAGTAATCCTGGTATATTTTATTTCAGGACCTACAAAATAGATGTGTTAGAGAGGAACTTTAATCAGATATAACAGGATTGCCTTTCAAGTTATTTTTTCCTATTTACGATTTAAGATAGTTCCATGGTTAACACACTTTAATCTGCTTTTATGATCATTTTATCTTTCACCAAATTAAACTGATAGAGTATTACAAACAGCATTTAAAGCTATTCAGGAAAGTATTTTGACAAATTTAGAATACTCCTTACATTCTTAAAGTAAGATACAGATTTAAACACTATGTTGTATTACATCATAGATCAGGTATTTCCTAAAGTGCAAAAAGTCTGGATTCACTGTTGTAAATAGACATTGTGGCTTTTATTACTGCTATGAATCATTTGAGAGCTTAACATTTGAGATTCTTTATCACTTTCTAATACAGAGGGAGGAGAAGGAAATACATATTGACCATTTTATGTGGAATATTAGTAAAACTAGAACATAAGAAATGAGAAAATAGTATTTTATTTTCTCCCCAAAAATTTTGCATTGAAAAATAGTCCCAGCTTCATTCAGAAACTACCAATGTTTTTAATTCAGTTATTTTCACTGTAGTAAATGGTTGTATGAGAATATCTTAAGTCTGGTTATTTATTTCTCTCTTGCTTGAATGACTTCTTAAATGGAATTTTAAGTTTTTCTAAGTAAACTAAATATTAAGACTTACTACTAAGTCAGTATGTTCCTATAACACTGTCTTTCCCTTAAAACTGCTCTGACAGACAGAATTTTAATAGTAGCGTTCAAATGGATAAGTAACTAAGGGGATCAAAATGTATTAGCAGAAAATTTGTGACTGTTTAAATACACCTCACTTCACTTTTCAATTTCTGTGATGTTTCTAGGATTCTTAAAGAAATATCCCTGTAATAGGTCAAATGTAATTGAAATCCGCTAAACAGCTTGAAAGTTATTGCAGGGCAAGATCAGGGGACAGAGACACTCATTAATTTTATCTTATATTAGATGAATAAAAATGCCTAACTTGTGGATGTCAGATTAATCAAGGCCATCCCTCATTATAGAGAATCAGAAAATTTATTTTTCTGAAATGATTATCAAGGGAGCCTAGGATGACATGAAATAGCAGGTGTCTGCACACAGAAGGTTGACTTTTGGTCAAATGAAAGTTACCTGCAAATAAACAGCTCAAACGTTCACACACACACACACACACAAAAGTCTTCTCTCTAAAGCAAGCCAGACTAAAAAAATACATTAAAAGCAGTCTCATCCTGAAATGGTAGCAAAAAGCTTACAAAATCAGATACTTTGCAAAAAAATGGAAATTAAATGAAATAAACAACAACAACAAAAAAGTACAAGTTTTCATTGTTGTACATGCTTTTAAAATATTGTTGCCAATTCTATATGTGTGTAGCACAGACAGCCAAAATTTGAGTCATACAAGGCAGTGTGAAGGTTTACATAAAATTCATCTCTCCAGGAAATTCAGTTTAGACATTTCTGTCCAGGAAATGTAGTTTAGACATTAGGACAGAATTTAAGATTTGTGAATTTTGTCTGTAATGGTAAAATTTACTAAGTATGAGTAGCTCAGCATAATTTACCTTGAATAATTCTTTCTTCTGTTACTTTTTTCTCTGTCACTTCCACAGGTCGTCCATCAATGATTTTGGTATATGTTTTAATAATTGGTTCTACAAGGATTTTTAAGTTGAAGATATTAATCAAGTAGTGAACAGCATTACAAATGCTGGTTTTGAGACTGAAGCACATAAGGAAATATTATACCATATTTTGTGAAAAATAAAAATGTTCAGAGGAGACCAGGAACTAAGTTTCCCTCAAATTTAGGATGGGCACATGCTGTTTTTCCTTTAAAAGCATACAAAATGTGAAGTTATCAATGCCCTTAGCAAAGCAAAAGGTAATTTTTACCTCTCTGATAAAATTACCTTTCTATCACAGAATCACATACTGATTTTTTTTTGTTACAAGACAACAACCAGCAAATAATCCTTAATGGAGACAAATATTACATCAGCATGCAAAACATTTCTACCACTATCTCGACTGTATGTGTGGGACACAACTAGGCAAAAAAGCCCGATTTTTTGAAATGCATGAGTAGTGAGAATGAAATGATGTAATAAAATTACAAGACTTCCAGAAGGTCTTGTTAAAAACAGAACAGTTATGTAACATATCACCTGAATCACCTACGTAAAGTAGAGACCGACTTGTAATAGTGAACATTTCAAATTTTAACTAATACAAATTGGGTTGCTGAAAGCATACCAACCTCCATGAATCACTTTAGTTATTGTCTCCCCTTCCCTGACTATTTCGAAATGAGGTTCCCCTTCAATTAATTTAGTGATCTGTGTGATAGATGGGTCTGTGACATAGGAAAAAAAAAAAACAAACCATGTTACAAATAGAAAAATATTTATGGTATTCTACAGGGCTGAGATGAAGCTAGCATCATCCCCCCTGCCCTAAATAAACCAGATGACTATAAAGGATTTTTAAAGTCTGAGAATTCATTTGAAGCAATGCTGTTGTCTTATACTTCGTCCCATGCTATCTTAAATTTGCATCCTATTGCATAATTATTTTTTTTTCTCTTCAATCTGATATTTTTATCATTTGTTGACATATCTCAGTCAAAAACCAGATCCTCAGCAGCTGAAAGGAAACCTTTCTCGATATATATTGATAAAAAGACTGCTGTGAAGCACCACTGGAGTTTTACAGCTATTGCTCTGCTAGTGATCAGCGTGCACTACTGTGGGAAAACTTAGAAAAGAAGTGAGAATAATGCTTGTCATACTATTTCCTACTAACTGTATAGAAACTAGGTCTTTTAATCAGAATTACCCTATGTTGTTTTGTGGGAGTTTATTTGGGGTTATTTGGTTTTCTGGTTCTTTTTTGGTGGTGGGGTTTTTTTTTGTTTGTTTGTTGTTTTTTTTTCTTTTGTTGGCTTTTTTTTTTAAGCTACCAAGAATTGGCCAGTAGTCACCCAGCTTAAAGAAAAAAAGATAAATAAACTTCAGCGATGAGCTGAAATGGCTGCATGGATATTTGTCAGCACTAATGGCTATCATTCTTTGAATTGCATGGGAGAGGTCATCTTGATTTCAATGGCCAAAACAAACCTCTTAATCTTGTGCAATCCCTATAGACCACACTGATCCAAAAGTCTATCTGCCTTACAGACTGCAGCACCAGATATTATGTAAATTAGGAACATACCACTGATGAAGTCAATTAACAGGAATAACACAGATCTTGTGTAGCAAGTGTTAACAGCAACACAATCTACTTAAGAATTTGCTGTAACAAACATGTCCCTCATTCCCCATTCAAAGTTAGAAACTTAACAAAGTCCAGCTCTCTCACTTTCCTTAAAAGTACCTTGAAAATCTTTATTTGTATGAGTTTATGTAGAAATCTATACTCCATAAATTATTATTATTTTATGTGTCTGGTGTCAATTAATAAAAATATTACAATTCAGGCTAACTAGTGTCCTTCAATAACAACATATACAAGCATACATTTTTATTTGCTTTTGCAGTAGTAGGTGACTCTATAAATTAGATCTCAGAGCCAAAAAAATAATTTATTAGCTGTAGATGATATGATATGATATGATGATAACAATGAGCTCTATTATAGAGGTCAATTCATCTACTCTAAGTTTTAACTAGCTTGGATGAATTACCATATGGAATCATCTATCTATTTATATTGCTCTCTGGATCTGATTTAAAGATGGTGACTTGGCAACAAAGATCAGCATGTATGCTAGATGGTGTCTAATCCTGAATGGGATGAAGCACAGACAAGCTGCTGAAAAAGTAAACTCATGCCACTTCTTCTGGGACAAATTCCTCCAAGAAACAATGATTAAACAGTCTGGGTAAAATTTTTGCAAGACATTTGTACTGCCTTACTCCTTAGTTGAGATCAACCAGATTCACTTTGAGTGTATTTATTTAAATGGGAAGCTGGAACTCATTAGCAGTGCAGCTGGTCTATTGGAACCAACAGGTGTTTTAGTTAAGTTATGAATAATAAGAGATTTTGACAGTCCCAGCCCTCCTTTTGTTCTCTTCAGTCCCATCACTAATCTTTAAGTCATTATTTTGCCATGAGAAACTGAAAAAGAGGGATTGGCTAATTATAATTTCCAGGCATCTGACAGATATTGGTATTTAGAACTGATTGAAAACTATAGAAAAATTAACTGACTTTTTTTTTTTCAAAGTATAAGAAACAAATCTACTTTGTTTTTTTTAAATAACTGTTTTAATTTAGAAAAAAAATATTTTTATTGAAGGTATAATAACATTTGGGGTATTTAAAATGGTTTGAAAAAACATTATTTTAAAAATATTTTTTAAAATGCCTGTGGAAAAAAAAAAGAAAAAAAATCTATCTGGGAAGAACAACTGTGGGAAATCTTTTAATACAAAGTATTTCAGCCAGTTCTAATTGCAATATTTGTATCTTTGCTTTCCAGCAAAGTGTTGAACATCCTGGATTTGTTATGTACAAAATGCATTCTGTTAAAGGAATATGTACAGTATATATTCTGTATACGATTTTATACAGAAATATATACAATATATATTCCTGTATATGTACATGAACATATACAGAAATACATATTCTGAGGGCCTCATTTACCTTCCTTTCTGATGATAGGATGGACGTTGCTTTCAATTATGTTAATTTCTGGAAGTATAGAAAATGGAATATAAAGCACACTCCATTCTTATAGCTTTTTAATGGTAGTGATCACTTAGATTTGTTATGGTCATCAACATTTGGATAAAATCACAGATAATAATGGATGGAAAAGTAACCCAAAAAAATCTAGAGTATGGATCCTAGTTCTGGTTGCTAAGGTGTGGTATATAGAAGTCACCCGCAGATGGAATCTATTGACATTCTATTTGCCTTTGTTCCTTATGAAACCCACTGGTCATGAACCCCATGATAAAGTAAGGTACACAACAATAATGTCTCATACAGTTCCCTGCATAAAGCTTTGCACAATTCCCTGATGAATCTTGAGTTTGAATTTTTGCCTTTTTCTCCTCATTAAGGAGCTGACGTGGTAAAAAGAGGAAACCCTCTGATACTCAGAACTATTCTTACACTTGCTAGAACATTATGGAAAGCACAACTGCGATGCCCTTGGGAAATGTAGTTGTCCCTCCACAACAAAGACAGACTCAAGTGTTAATTGAACATCACTGATAAACAATTTTTCAACTCATATCCAACCTGCCTCGTAGAGAAGCCTTCACTGGTAGAGGTCCCAGCCTTCCCATTTCTGCATTCAACTAAATTAATACATACAACTTTCTTGATGTCTCACAGTGACCTCTCTTGCTTCAGCTTACAGGTATGCTATTCTTATTGGCTGTGGGACACAGAATCATAGAATCATAGACTATCTCAAGTTGGAAAGGACCTGTAAGGATCATCAAGTCCAACTCCCTTCTCACAAAACTACCTAAAACTGAAACCATATGACTAAGAGCATCATCCAGATGCTCCTTGAACTCTGACAGATTTGGTGCAGTGACCACTTCCCTGGGAAATCAGTTCCAGTGACTGACCACCCTCTCATTGAGAAACTATTTCCTATTGCCCAATCTCAACTTCCCCTTACTCAGCTTCATTCCATTTCCTTGTGCCCTATTGCTGGTCACCAGAGAGGGGAGATCAGCACCTTTCCCCTTTCCCCTTCCTCAACTATTTCCTTTGAGGAACTTGCAGACTGCAATGAGGTCACCCCTCAGCATTCTCTTCTCTAAGCTTAACAAACATAGTAACCTCAGGCGCTCATTGTAAGTCTTGCCCTTGAGACTTTTCACCATCTTGATTGGTCTCCTCTGGACACAATCTAATAGTTTGAGGTCCTTCTTATATTGAGGTGCTCCAAACTGCACACAGTACTTGAAGTGGGGCTGCATCAGTGCAGTGTAGAGCAGGACAATCTTCTGCCTTGACGGCTGAGTGATGCTGTGCTTGATGCACCCCAGGACATGGCTGATGCTTTTGGCTGCTAGGGCACACTGTTGACTCATGTTTAACTTGCCATCAAGATAGATTACTTCATTTTTTGTTCCAAGAATCTTTTAACTTAAGTATGTCCATTATCAATTTCCAAAAACCTAATGTGATCTCCATTTCTACTGAGAAATGTGGGTAGAATCCTATAGAAATTTAATGACCTTCCTAAATTCATATTCCCTCACAAGCCAAAGCTTCAGCAAGATCTTTTTCTTCTAACAGTTTGCTTGAACAGGTACTCCTTTATATGCAGAAACTAAATGCAAACCCTGAAAGGGCTGCAAGGAAACAAACAAACAAAAAGTTTGGGTTTTTTTGTATTTAATCCCTAAAGAGAAAATGGTCAGAACAACTGCCTCCCATACAAGCTTCATACTTGCATGTATGGGAAACAGGTGGAATGTTTACGTGCTCTCCCTCTGGAACCATTTATGAAATGAAAGCATCTTGGTGCAGAGTTTGGCCAATGCTACATCTTGGAGAGTCAGTACAGAACGATGATACGTCTTGGACAGGCAGGCAGTAGAACTCTGTTATGCACCAAGCACTGAACCTTGGCTGAAAACTGAAAGGCAATCTTTTCCATATGTATCTTTCCTACCCCAAAGAATTTGAACAGTTTACTTTAGGGTTACTTTCCTATCACACGTCTGGAAAGGGAAAAAATACATACAGTAGCATTACATCCAGAAACATTCTACTTTGAGTCTTTCTCTTCCTGTGCTTCATTGGCACATCTTACATTCCCAGAAATTGCTTTTTTTTTTATTGGAATTGGCAACATTTATAAAGCGATCTCAAACACATCTGGAAGTATTTAAAATGAACTTACTGTAAAACGTCAGTGGAATCTCTTTGAAGGTACTGTCACGAACAAACTACAAATACAGAAAAGTAATGTTAAAATTTAAAAGAAAAAGCACTTGCCTTCTAGTTGCCTAATGAGTGCAGGTATGATTCACTGCTTCATTGGTCTGAAAGTTAAGCTATGCTATTTCCCTAAGTCTTCTCATTCATTGCTGAGAGAGAATGTAATCTGAAGAGGATACCTGAGATTGATATGGATGCCTGTTTTTTCCTCCACAGGCTATTGAGGCTGGTGGGTTTAATGACACAGCAATTTAGCCACTCAATATTTCTTTCAAGGAGGGATTGCCTCAATGATTTAGAAGCGATTATTTTGCTGGAGTGATGAGTTGTACCTCAACAGAAGAGCAGATTTGAGCCAGTTCACGTTGAAGTTATCCAAATGAAAATATTCTACAACTACTTGGTGTTGAAAAAAATAAATTCTAACTATTGAGTGCAGTGTATCTTTTATTATTTTATTTGAGTGACTGGAAGCTATTGAACATGTCTGCTGAAGAAACACAGGCATCATAGAATCACTTATGAATTATAATGTAGATGGTTTCACAGATTATACCTAAAGGATGAAGGGATCATTATTTAAAAAGTACCTTTATTTGAATGTACTTAATCAACTTCTTCAGGATTGTGAGCAACTGGTCATTTCCAACAGGCAGATCTGTCAAAAGAAATGGGCATGTGAGAGGAAACATACATCTGTGTTCATTTTACTTTCATTTAAAGTGATTGGGAGATTTAACCACTCTCATACACTCACACAAGTGTGTACTTGTACATATACATTCTTCCATCTTAGTGGAAAAGAAAGCCTGTGGCATCTTGTATATACTTGACTTTCACAACATTTCAAAAAGTTGCCATGGTTTCAAGAAAGGTTCTTCCACAAAATGAGCAGTGAGGTAAACTTTTTATTTGTTATTCCACATGGAACTGTGCCTTTAAAGGAATTTATTTTAAGTTATTGCACCTTCATAACACGTAAGCAGATTCAAAAGAGTGTCTATAAATTCTATGAACCAGTACTCACCTGCTGGGTACAGGAGTTTATCAATAACATGAATAACACCATTGGTTGCCATAAGATCAGCTTCTCTTGATTTCAGTTCATTAACCAGAAGAGTTTCATTCACCTGGTGAAGGATGAAAAGAGAATGCAAGTTATCAGTGACATTAAAAAACAACCCCAAACCCTAATATAATGTTCAGAGAAATGCAGCCTATTCTGTAATGTAGATAGACATGGAATGTCAAATCCCTGTTACAAGGCTGTATCAGGGAGACTTTTTCAATACTTAACTATTTTCAAGTAGAGTTTCCCTCCTTGGATGGTTTTAAGAATGTTTGTCACACCAGGCTCAAAACCGCTTCCAATGAAAATTCCCTGTATCAAGTGGTAAAGAAGAATGTTCCTGAGAGCATTTTTGTCCCCTGTTTAAAAAGAAAATTAAAAAATAGGACTGAAAATTAAATATTAATTGATAGTTCCTTCTGGAAATTCTAAGGACTCACACAGACTTGAGACAGAATTAAGCATATTATCAATGAAAGTACCATGAACACATACAATTTGAATTACAGTGATGATAAAGGGAAAAAACCTAATCATTACAAAAGAAGATAAAAGAAGTCAGTATTTTCCTATTTCTTTGTATTATTTTATCTTATTTCCTTGCACCTCTAATCAGACATTTTTGCCCTTTTCTTAAATATGCTCCACAGATTATTTTCAAGCACAGCAATTTCAGGACCAATAGGCAGTCAGCAATATCAAATTTCACCAAGCTGCAAGACAAAATCCAGCCTTAACACTGTTGCAATCAAAGGGAACCATAGTTAATATTACATTCTCTTGTGACAATACCCACCTGAAATGACTGGGGATAACTCTCAACTCTTTATATACATGCATTTTTTTTCACAACGGGTTACAGGAAAAAGTTGCTATTTATGCAAGCAGAAAAGGAATAATTTGAATACTGATTTTTTTCTGTTTTTACAGAGAACAGATGCAGCTTGGAGAAGTTGGGAAAAGGGAAAACCCCCTTATTATAGGCACGATTTCCATATTTCAAAGTCTGACATTCTTATTTGGGAAGAAAGGAAAAAAGCCAACAGTTTCAAGACTCCCTTGAAAAGGAAATGGATTTTGGAACCCAAGTTAGTCTCCTGACAGGGCTCTCCAAGGTTCAGGGTCATATGATGGGCTGAAGGAATACCCACAACCTCTCAACGAGACAGGATACCAAGCAGGACGGTTTTAAAACACATCTGCTTGCCATTATATGGAATATTGGCCATTATTCTTACAAGTTACATATCAACTTTACACACTGATTCTTATTATTAGGAGTTTCAGGCTTGATGAAACTGCAGTGGAAATACCTCTGGTTATAATTTTTTTTCCCCGATATCTCTTTAAATGAACATTTTCCCTTGTCTGCTTTTTTTGTTTTGCTCACTGATATTACTCCAATTCACTTTACTACTGAAATGCAATTAAGTGCTCTTTTTCTTCCTAATAGATTAGCATGGAGATTTTGTGACTGGACCATTCATAAATAGCCAAAACATGGCCATTTTAAAAAACTATCAGATTACCTTTGTTCTATGCCACAATGGTTACTGGTTGAAATAATCTTTTTTTTATGTCTGTGTTTTTCTTACAGTTAAACAAGTATTTCTTTATGTTCCTTACATGTTTTAAGCTTTAAATTTATGGAGAAAGCAACATTGTTTCCTTAAAGAAAGCCAAAACAGAATGCCAAAAAATAATTTGACATAAAAAATAGACATTCTGATGCAAAAAAATAATGAGGATTAAAATCTCATCTGCCAGGGAAAGTAAACTGAGTCACAACAATAGGAAAAGATAGTACATAAAGCCCCTTGAAAAGCAAAATGGCAAACATAACTGTATTCTGAACTGTAGAAATTACAACATCAAGTTTCAATGTTAAGTTGTGAATTGAAGACAAAAACAGTAGAGCTGATAAACTCAATCTTAGTTAATAAAATAACTATAGAGTCCAATATAAACAATAACATGTATCTGGTTACTTCAGTTCACAGATGTGAGAAAAGTTTCATTTCATTTTATAGCTATCTGATATAAGTCATTTAGACTGTTAATTTACTGTTAGTCACTAGAGACACACCACGCTAGAAGGTAATTTAGATCACTAACATAGCTATAAATGGCTACGATAATTCAAATTTACAGTGCCTCACTAGTAAGTTAAAGGCTGTATAGAGCTGGGGTTACAGCTTGTGAATGTTCTGAAATGGACTTTTTAAAGTCATTAAGGATTCATTGGATTTGGCTTCCCATCTTTGAACCTTGATCTGAAAAGTGCAGGAGCAGAAAAATGTGACTGAGTTTCTGGATGTAGGATTCAAGGCAACCATTCCTGCTGAAATTGTGGATGAGCCATATTCACATTACTCTCAAATAAACTGAAAATATTTATAGTGCTGTGGTCATAGTTTACGTTTCTATTGGGAAATTCTGTGGAAGATTTGAAGTGCTCACTGTGCATTTCTTCTCTTATGGAAATAAAACATGACATTAATGAAATTACTTTAAATCTTGTGAAAAATCTGTATGATCCCAGAGTTTAAAAGTGTTAGTGAAAAAAAATTACATAAATTGTCACTTAGCAATAAATAATCAATATTTATGTTATAGACCACAGGTGATATCAGAGAACACTGGATGAAGGCAGAGAAGAGAAAGGAAAGATAGGAAAGTCAGTACTATGTATCTTTTAATGCAATGGTCACAACTACAATAGCAAGAGAAGAGACATTTTGGTTTAAAAAAATCTATAGAAAGATTGATCAAAAGTTGAAGCAAATTAAATGAATGCAGATTTTAATTTAGCATAATATTACACCTTGAGATAATATATCAAGGATTGAATTTAAATATAAATTCAGGTTGGATGCTTTTTTTCAAACCCTTATTTTCTCTATCTCCCAGGAAGGAATTAATTTATGGAGGTCCTATGACCTGCTCTATTCAAAAAGTGAACTGTTTTATCAGTGATCTTTCGTGTAAGAAATGCATTAGCCACCTTTCCCATCGATTCTACCTTTACTTACATTTTTAGTTTTCTTACGCTACTTACTTATCAGTATATCCTTATCGTCATCAGTCAAACCTTTAAAGGCATCATTAGTGGGAACAAACAGAGTCCATTGTCCAGGCAGTGACAGAACATCATCTAAATCTGCAGCTTTCACCAGACTGAGGAAAATGCTGTTTACAACAAAGAGACAAAACACACATACAGTTACCATCTCTTGGAGTATTGAGATACTTGCAGGATGGGGATAGAAATATGTACTAAAAGTGTATGTAATCATGCTGCACCTATATGGAATGCTTGTTAATTAAACCTCCAGACTCTGCTGCATTTATAGCTGTGGATGTATCATCCAATTTATTTTGCCTTCTTACTCCTCTCTTTTTGGTGTTTGACTCTTATGTGCCATAAACAACTATTCTACCATGAAGTCTGGGAGACCTTTCAACACAAAACCAGGAGAACATTTTTTTCTTTTTTTCACCCTCAGCCCCCCATTTTTTATTTAATTACTTTTAGGAAGGTATAACACCTTTCTTGCCGTCCCTGCCCCCCAAAACCCAGCAACACACAGCTCACAACTATTTCTCAGACTAACTGCTGTATGTACAGCTAGCCTCTGTAGGAAAATCTCAGTGCTGTCAAAATTGGTACTGACCTGAAACGCTTATCATTTCTCAGCATTTCATGCAATGTCTTTTCTGCGGGATAGATGATCTGTCTGATGATGTGTATAACACCATTCCTTCCTTCTTTACTTCCTCTGACCAAGCATGAATTTTCAATACATACAGCCTGATTAAGAGAGAAACATGTGCAGCTATTCACACCATGATACACATTTAAACATATTTGATAAAATGAGTTGGATGCATACTTCCCAACAGGTTTCTAAAAGTAAAAATAATATGCATATGTATTTTCTACAGTCAAAGTGTGTGATCCTGCCAGGAAATCTAGTATTGCCTAAGAAAGCAAAAGTAGTATAATCTGGAGTAAGTTAATATGGTGTAAGTATTTCTGAACTTGACTTTGTTTCCCTTGAAAATGGTCTTATTTATTTCTAAAAACTAACTATTTTTTTTTAATAAATGGAGTGCCGACTCTGGTATCCTATTAATTTTCCCAAAGAGTCTTCCATGAAAACAAAATCTGATCCAAAGATCAGATTTACAATTTTTCTTAGTTTGAAAATACAAGGATTTTTCCTAGTCGTAACAGCAAACGTGGGAGCTTTCACAGAATCACAGAATATCAGAGATTGGAAGGGACCTTGAAAGATCATATATAGTCCAATCCCCCTGCCAGAGCAGAAACACCTAGATCAGGTCTGTAATGCGTCCAGGTGGGTTTTGAATGTCTCCAGAGAAGGAGGCTTCACAACCTCTCTGGGCAGCCTGTTCCAGTGTTCCGTCACCCTCACTGTGAAGAAGCCTTTCTTCATATTTAAGTGGAACCTCCTATATTCCAGCTTGCACCCATTACCCCTTGTCCTGTCATCAGCTGTCACTGAGAAGAGCCTGGCTCCATCCTCCTGACACTCACCCTTTACATATTTATAAACATTAACAAGGTCACCCCTCAGCCTCCTCTTCTCCAAGCTAAAGAGACCCAGCTCCCTCAGTCTTTCCTTGTATGGGAGATCCTCCACTCCCTTAATCATCTTTGTTGCTCTGCACTGCACTCTCTCAAGCAGTTTCCTGTCCTTGAACTGAAGTGTTTGTCTTTTTAATAAAAGCTTTATCTTTTATTCTCTCACGACTCTTCATTTTCTTAGTTGGGATACATATTGTTAGAAAGTCTCATTCACTTACTGTGCGATACACAAAGACTCTAAGCAGTTTTCCTCCAATTGTCTCCAATTCTTGTCCATTGTACAGTTCATTGAGTCCAATTTTCATTTTTATAATATGATTCTGCAGGATTTTTTTAAGAAGACGTTGATCCATCCTTAAGATGTCATCTACAAAGCCATTTAGATATACACATATAGTGATTTATATACTGAATTTTCATTCAAATTAAGTTAACTGTGGATGTTATATTAAAAAGACCATGGAAATACTGAGTCTTTCTTTGAAATGTTTGAGTTAAGGCCTGGACAGAATTATGTCCACAGCAAATGGATTGTTAAGTCTTTTCTGCAAATTGCCATTCCTTAAATTCAGACATGAACTTTTGACATAGCCCTGATAAATTGTTATATATTATACGGCAGATGATTTATATGAGGGTCTGCTCCATCTTCTGAATTATTACTGAGATCTTTATTGCAACTTTTCATTTCTGCATATACGCCTTAAAACCTTTCCAAATTTGCTTGTGTGGTGGTGTGGCAACTCTCAAATTCTTGGGGAAAGGGCAGGATGCCCATGTGGTCACTTCTGTAAATATGCAAACTTCTATTTTATGGTATATTTTTATCAGTTTCTCTCTGCTTTAATGTACTGGAAAATACCAACATTCTGACATATTTTTTTAAGAATGAGTAAGTTGTCAATGTAGTACAACGATTAAGGTAACTGGAAGTTCATTAGTAGCTTTCCAAAAACCTGTCTATGCATATTTTGTATCTTATTTTAGTGATTTTATTTCCGTTAACAAATGATACCACTAAAAACAAGCTGAGCAGCCTGGTGGTAAGGCTTCTTTTGTCTTTCTGCATGGTATGCATTATGAAAGGATGAAGTATCTCTATTTCTCTCTGGCTCTCTTTCGTTGGGACTTAACACAGGTACTGGGGCTTATTTGGAAAACTGTATTCATGTTTATTTTGACTTCCAGAGCATAGTCTTTTAAGGCTACTAACCTGAGAAAGCAACATTTAGAGGTGCCAGGAGAGTGTATTGGCCTTCTGGTCTTAGAGAAGATGCCAGTCCTAGCTGTGCCAGCAGGTCTATAAAAGTAGTCTGTTGGGCACCTCCAAGCTCAATGACTTGCTTGGCTGCAAATAAAGGATTAAGGAAAGGTATTTTAGCACACAATTTATTCCTTTTCCTGATTTGGATTTTCCATGCTTTCCATAACAATGTATTTGAGGGAATCTAGGTAAGACTGTAGAAAAAATCTTCAGCGTAAGAAGTTTTTCATGCACATCACTGACCAGAATCAGGAATAAGCACTTCATCAATGAGGTGGATAACGCCATTGCTTGTCACAATATCTTTGTATTTTACCATCTTCACTCCATTCACAGTCAGACTTTCACCATCGCAACCAACTTCAACTGTGTTCCCTTCCAAGGTTTCATAGACTGCTCCGCTTGTGATGGCTTCAGAGCACTGAAGAGTATTTAAAATATGGTACTTCACGAGAGCTGCAGAAAAAGGAGCAGGAAGTTTATATATAGGTGTTTGGACACACACACATGTGAAGAAATAAAATTCATGTACAGATGTGGGGTAATATATTACACCTACACTATTTTTCATAGTTTACTAGCTTATCTAGCATATTTGCTTAGTTGCACTATTTTATTGAAAGTTATTTATATGAGAATTGATACTAATCTGGCCTCTAAGCAAAATCTATGATCAAAATGTTTAGCATCCCTTCTATTACGAAAATTATGCTGGCTAAGCTGTAATCTGCATGTGACAGAGTATATAACTCAGTGACTGCAGATTATGTGCTCCAGATAAACCTATGACTATAAAAGTTTATGGGCTGTGAAAAGTCAGACCCAGATTTATATTTTGTTATGCCTTATTATTTAAGTAAGACGCTGTGTACTCTCTTCTGTGGATACGAAAAGAATCAGTCAAAAAATCCTAAAAGCAAACTGAAAAAATTAATTAAAAAGCCACAACAAAAATGCCTTTTCGTTTCTGGATTCCATTTTTAGTCATTGTCCCAAATTAAAATTAGCCCAGATCCCTCTTTTTACTGTTTTCCATTGAGATACTACACAGTGACTTAATCAGGCTATAATGAAATGATGGAGAATTTGCGTAGTGCAGTGGAGGTCATAAATGAGAAAAGAAGTGTATCCTTTCATTTCTTAGTGGTCCACTACATTACTGATCCCAAAACAGACTGATTATGTTATTATTTAGTTTTATTGTAGTTCTCAGAAGAATAAATGTGCTGACTGTTTTAATTTGTCAGAATATATAGTATACATTCAGTTCAACTTGCAGGGTAGAACTTGCCTTTTACCAAGAACATGTCCTTTTTTAATGAAAAAGCTGTTCATGAGAAAGAAATGAGACTCCCACTAGTGTAGTGGTGTCTTTTTTGTCAGAGTTAGATTGTTGGCTGGACTATATGATCTTAAAGATCCCTTCCAACCTAGACAGTTCTATGATTCAGATAGCCCTACAATTCTAGAGGCAGGAATCTCTATCAGAACTATGTAGCTGCCCTACTATAAGCACCAGTGTGACTATGTTTTCACAGTTTCCTTTAAGCTGATTCAGAAACTAAGTTTTCAGTGAATTTGAATTCTTAGGTAACTGGAAAAGTCAATGTTGTGGTTTAGGCTGCCTCAAACAAGGAGAGTCAGAGACAGAAGTAACTCCTCCCATATGTAGAAAAGTATAGGTGCTAAATTTCAGAGCTACTAGGATAATGCAGCTTCTACCTCCTGATCTACTCACCTGTATTTCTCATTTGCAAAAAAATTGTTACATACCTTCAGAAGCCACCTTGTCACCCATGATCCTTTCTAAGACTCCCCTTGGAAGTCTTTCAAAAGCTTCATTAGTAGGAGCAAAGAGTGTGTAATGACCAGGCCTCCCAAGAATATCCAAGACATCTGATGTGATGGCTGCAGCCTAGAAAAGAATTTATTTTTTATAGTGCTGGTTATTATATAATATATATTTTTATTTAATTCTGGTTGTTATATTACCAAAATACATTATCTCTCTAGTTTCACCTAGTGCTCACAGGTTCTTTGATTTTAGACCCATATTAATGTTATAGAAAAAAAAAAGGAACTGAAAAAAGGAATAGAAAATTAATTGCATCGGAAAAAAATTGCCTGACACACCCAGCTACTTCCTTAATTTAGCACATAGTAATCAATAAATTCTGATAGAGCAACATAAGGGCACAAATTTTTATTATTATGGACTGAATTTTTAGATGAAAATTGTGACAAATTGGATCAAAGCAATAGTCTATCAAAGCTAATAATTTGTCCGTGAAATAGTATAAAATGTAAAACAAGTATATGGCTAATTTGATTAAATACAAGGAAGAGGTTTTGAATCACAACTGGAAGCTGAGGGACAACCTCATTGCTCTCTGCAGCTTCCTGAGGAGGGAAAGTGGAGAGGGAGGTGCTGATCTCTTCTCACTAATATCCAGGGTCAGAACACATGGGAATGACTGAAAGCTGTGCCAGGAGGCGTTCAGACTTGACTTTAGCAAACATTTTTTTTACCAAGAGGGTGGCTGGAATAGTCTTCCTAGAGAGGTGGTAAAAGCCCCAGTGCTGCCAGTGTTTAGGAGACATTTGGACAATGCCTTAACAACATGCTATAAGTTTTGGTCAGCTCTGAAGTGGTCGGGCTGTTGGACTAGATAATCATTGTAAGTCCCTTCTAAGTGTTCTTTTCTGTTCTATTCTAGTTATCTCAGGCTTTGAGGGCAGGAAAAGTTACTTCTAGGTTTTTAATCCCTAACACGTTACTGAACTCTGGACATGAATAAATGAAAGTTAAACACAATTGATGGACAATTCTCAATTTCTAGTGATGAAGAAGAGGTAAAGAGTCTAAATTAAATAAGAAACAATTCAATATTTAAAAAATAAAATAAATTTCCTTTTATTCCTTAAACAAATCTTCTTAATTTGCTTAAAGATACCCACTGTTCAACTTCACAATGTAGGTGTTTCCATTATTTCATTAATCCTAAAAGAGAATTCTATTACAATGTGTGTTGCTTTGATGTCTGCAACCTATCCTCATTACAAACAAAGACTGAAGAAAAAGAACAATGCAGGAAAAGTAAACAAAGATACTGTGAGAATATAAGATGTATTAGAAAAGTAATATGATAGAGTATTCCAAAATAAATTACGAACAGGTTTTCTAGAAAAAGAACATATGTAAAACTGAACACATCTGGACTTGAATAACGAATTTGCTCAGTTAAATATGAAATACTATCAGCTCAACCTAAGACTGAAGGATGAAGTGCATATGAAACCGGCTAACTGGGAGATAGGAATAACCATCCTCAAAGGATTGTCATATTAGAGTCTTGGAGCTCATTTTGTTTAATGGTTTCATTAGCACATTTGCTTTTGGAATCAAAGTCATTAAAGCCGTATGAAGTGCAGAGACATGCACACAGAAATTAGCAGGTGCGTGTGCTATAAACAGGAACTACACCCTTTGAAAAGTCAGAATGGCAGAGTGCAATGTGATGCAACTGGAAGGAAAATAACCATGGTGCTAACGCATAGCCTGGAAACCAATAAGCTGTTTTCAAGCTGAGTTAGGGAGTTATGCAAGTTGATATGAAAGGGTCATCTTATCTAGGATTAGGTGAAAATATCTGCTTAAACTCAAGTAGAAGAGATACAAGAAAGAATGCCAAGGAAAAAATGAAATAGCAATGTGGTTGCCTACAACCATCATGGACTGGATTTGAGGGATTCAGAGGGTTTTTCTACCTTTATGCCTCTACATGTAAAATATATCTTTTTTATATTTATTGAGGAGATACAGGAGGGAAACGATAACGGCTATTTGCAAAACCATGGCTTTTTTATTTTTAAACCTGTTCAGCATAAAATCCCATTACACTGAATGGACAAATCTTCTAGATGAAGGAGAAATTAGAAACTTGGACAGAGATAACTGCTTCCTCTCTGCAAGAAAAAAAATCTTCTGACATGTATCTACTGGTCTTCTGAAATGTGCTATGAGTCAGGTTCTGGACTTTATTTGGGTTTGTCTATTTTGAAATTATTCATATATATCTGGCAACAGACACTGTAATTTATGCTTGGATGTTTCTTTACCTCAGTGCTGGAAGAGAAGAATCACTTTTTTTATGCACAGGGACATATTCTCTTCTATAGATGTTATCTTGTTTGATCCACAAAGAGCAGAAGCAGACTCATTTTAAAATACACTTTTTATATAGTTAAATTTGCAATATTAGCTGGAGTTCTTAATTTAATGTATTCATATAAATATTCATTATTTTTTATATATATATATATATATATATTCATTTATTCATATCTCTTCCTGAGTGAAGTCTTCTTACTTTCAGGTATCATAGAGAAATAACAAAGAAAGAAGAAAAAACTAAAACTGGAGAAGCATTTTATTTTTGTTCACTTACTCTAAAAGATGAAAAGTCATCCTCAACTTCAATGAAATCTTGGATGGTATTTCCAACAGCAGTCAGGACACGGTCAATGACATGAACAACACCATTGGTAGCAATCTGGTTGCCATGGATGATCCTGGCACAGTTAACAGTAACAACCTATATTTGAAGAATCAAGCAGGAGAAGATTAGCATTAATTTGATCATATACTTGGAATCTGATTCTTTCAGACTGGCACTCTATGTACTATATGTTATGCATTCCTTGTTGTTCTTTCAGTTTATATTTTAAATTTTAAGTAAAACGTCATAAAATTGGAAAGGCTGGCTAAGCTTCTGGAAATGTAGCAGCAGATTTATTCAGGCTACATTAATTTTTATTCCTTTCTTAATGAAATTATTCAGATTTTTTTTCCATATGTGGTTAATATGGTGATTGTATTGGTTTTTACTGATATAAACTGTAGTCAAACAGAAACATTTTGATGCATTTAAGGAACAAAGATGAGTGACCTGACTGGCAAATTTATAGCATTTCTAAAAATTAATTTTTTTAAAGCCAAATAATGAATGTGTGTCCCCTGCAATCTTAAATGTTTCTACTGTGCACTCCAATTCAAATAAAATATCTGATTGCATAGTATTTTGATTAATAATAGATTTTGCTCAGGTTTATTATACCTAATATTTTCACCACAAGTGGCTTTGTCTTTAAGGAAGAGAGTTCATTTTAGTTTGAACTTTGGTTCCTAAACAGCAAACAACATTTGTTCATGAATTCTTTCTTAGTGATTCATCTACACAGCAGAAAAAATTTCTTTGAGAAAGCTTATTTTTGCCAGTGGCAACTGACTTGCTAGATGTTAAACTTTCTATAACCTATTTTCTTATCTATAGAAGGAAATCAATGAAAGAGTGATGGCTATAACTGAATATATTAGGAAAACAAAAAGGATAACTGACTTACCCCATTAGGATAATGGTTAATAAGCAATTTCTGGTCATTATACATAGACACCAGAGTCATGCCATTCTTAAGATCTTTTGTCAACATGCGCTTGTTTACCATGTGGTGGTGGAGAGCATTATACAGTTCAATATTTACATTGTCAACTAAATTCCTGTGGATTTCCTGAGGAAGAAATGAATTTAATTAGAAGTTTCAAAAGATTCTTCTAGTCAGGAAGATGTACTTATTGCTTTACCTAAACATATGCTCTCAATCTTTTCAACAATGGATATTTCTTGTTAGGAGACACTACTTTGATACCGATCAATCTGGCTCTACTTAAATGATGCTTTAGTCTCTTTTACTTACAAACAGAAAACAAGAGTCCTCAGAACAGGCAAGTCATTGGAGGACCTGTGATTCAATATCTATTTAATGGAAAACATCACTAAAAGAAGGACACCTGAATCACTAACAAAGTACAATTATACTCTACACCATGCAATTGCTGGAATTCCTATCAGTTTCCCCAAAACATGCTAATAACACTAACTAATTAATATTTTACATGCAAGTGCTTAGCCTTGGCTAATGAACAATGCTAAAGCAACAATGAAGTTGCTTAGCCCTCCTTTAAAATAAATTCAGACTCTCTAGCTTCAGTAATACATGTTAAATGTGGAAACTGTTTTTTTAAGGTAACTTGTGTATTGTTCTTTTATATCTAAAATACCAATATTGTTTCTAGTCCATCTTATCATAGAGTAGTTGCTGCAGGTAAAACATTAGCTGAAAAAGAAACACTTCAACACATGCACAAACACACGCACTTACTGAATCTAATTGCTCCCAGGCTTCATTGCTTGGTGCAAAGAAAGTGAATGATCCTCGGCCCTCAATCTCTTCTCTCAGCTTTGATATGTCAGAATACTGCTGTGTGGAGGTAGCTCCCACAATACCAAGTGTAGCATATACATGATCAATGGGAATAGCTAAAATAAACATGAGATAAGAATAATGTAAACTCTTCAGTCATTTGGTTTCTCTCAATCAAATCTATTTTGTTCCATTTGGTTGGACAATAGTATTGCCTTTCTGAAACTGTTTAAATCAGTATTAAAACAGTGTCCTTGGATTAAATTCCATTGCCAACATAAGAAAACACATCTGCTTTTTTTTTGTTGTTGTTGTTTTGTTTGTTTGCTTATTGAAAAATTAGATCAAACAAAAGCAAATATTGCAATATATTCTTTAGGAGAGTTGCCTCTCTCCTGGGTTTTTTTCCAACCCAGCCTTAAATGGGAGGTTATCTGTTGGGGACAGGAGGAAATTCCATCTGAAATCACAAACATTTGGTCATGGTGGACTAGAATTCTTCTTGCGAGGCCTCTTGCTCTTCTTCCAGTGTGTGGTTTTCACATACAGTGATTCATTCAGAAAGTAAGAATGGCCATAGTCTCACAGTTGAAACAGTGCTATGTGAGAGCAGGAGTCATCTCTCCTAGTTCTGGACATCTAGAAGTGAGGCATCTGCATGTGAACTATTACTTCTTGACTTAATGGTCATGGACTGGAGCAGGCAATTCTAGACTGTGACTTACCTCATCCTAATATAAACATCTAAAGTGAGAATAAGTCATCTAAACAGACTAAACTCTGACTTAGATATGCCTAAGTCTTTACTGAATTTAAAAGAATTATTTCAGATATAGGGATATGAAATATATTTCTTCTCAGATTACTCTTCCCTGCTGCAATTGATTTTATTTATGCAAATAGAATAGCACAAATAGGAGAAATCAATAATTTCTGTCTTCATTTTCCCTCCTTAGTTTCTTTAAAGCCTGTAATACTCTCAAGTAAATAAGATTCAAGTCTTTACAGGAAAAGGAATAAACAGAAATTAGATATGCCACAACTTATGCCCTGTTTTTCTGACCTCACTGGTATGCTTTAGGTTTTTCTGGGATGTAATGAGAAAAGGAATAAAAATTTTTCTTTGGCAGCTTTGGGAACTGAAGACACTATTATTCCTCTCCAATCCAGCAACTGGAAGAGCAGGTAAATTCAGTGCTGGTTGATTTTTAACTGTTTGCTTTATGCAAATGAAGCTGTATGTTCTCTGGCAGTATTTTTTTAAAAAAGAGGCAAAATCTCCTGTGTTGTAATACTTCTCATACACTGACTCATACATATGAAAATAAGCCTGTACCTGCAGGACATCCTCTTATACCATCCATCTTCATATAACCAGGACAGCACTCATATAAGACAGTTCTGTGGGATATAGGCAAATTCACAATTAAATAATACATAGGAGAAGTGTATACTAATTTTAGCTAATTTTTATTTTTTAATTATTAATTTTTCATTTCTACATACAAACTCTCCAGATCTTCAGCCCTTATTTTCATTCAACCTTTTCTGGATAGACTACAAATTGATTGTATAATATAGAAAGTGAGGACACTGAGAAATTAGAAGCAGTGGGGTTTGTAAAGGGAAAAAAAAATTAATGGAACAGAAATTAAAATGAGAGAACTACATGGGGTCACCTACATACTGGATATAGGAATGAAACAGATATTTAGGAAAAGGTCCTGTGGATTGTATGGTAACAGAAAGTGGGGTGGCAGAGCCTCTATTTTTCAAGGAAGGCTTTGAAGAGTCTCAGGAATGAGAGAGAGAACTAATTAAGAACAGACATAAAGCAGGTTATAGAGAAGGAAGTCGCTAAAGACTGGATGGATGTACGCAAGGGAAAACTGGCTGTTAAATTTAATGTGGACGAAAATCAGATCACAAGAAGTCAAGAGCAAAGATAAAAGATTATGTAATCACAGCATACATAGGATTTAACAGTATCAGGGTCCAGGAACATATAATTATGTCAATAAAAATTTCTCATTTTTGAATACATGTAAGCTATACATATATACAGATATAATGCCTTCTTAATTAATATGACAGAAATAAAAGCTCTACACTAAATATGCTTGACAGATTCTTCTCTCTGGTGAAAGTGCAAATTCACCAAAGTTATCACAGAGTTGATATTGGCTCCTTGGGAGAGAGAATGCCAACAAATTATACAATCTTACCAAAGCCTAAACCAAACTTTAAGATTTTAGACTTCAGATATTACTTTTCAAATGACAATACACTGTGAATAAGGAAAAATTGCCATCATAGTTTTATATAACATTTATTTTTATAGGTGTGGCTGAAGTTGGCAGTGCTAGAGTTCTGGACAGAAATTTCTTGAAGGTTTTGTATATTCTTTTAATATTATTATTAATATTGTTATTTTCCTTTTCCTGTTAAACTGTCTTTGACTCAAGCCAAAAGTTGTTTTATTTTGCCCTTCTCTTCTTTTTCTTCTTCTTCTCTCTACCAATCTGGGGGGGGGTGGGAAAGTGCGAGTGAGTGATAGGCTGTATGATCCTAGTTGTGGGCATGGGATAAATCACAACAAGATTAATAAATTAAAGTAGTCTGGAAGAACAACAGTATTACAAAGAATGATTTTAAAAGTGAGGATTATAAATCTGTAGTTGACAGCACTCTGAAAGAGCTGGTGAAGTTTACAGATTTAAAAAAAAAAAAAAAATCACAGTCTGTCATTTCTCTGTGGTATGAAAATATTTTGCCTCCACTCCCTCATATACATAAACACACATGACATATCGACCCTTCTGCCTTGTACATCTTTTCAACTAAGAAGCCACGTATTGAAAGTATTTGTATCACTCTTTTCAATATATCTCTTTCTTTAAAGCAATTCACTGAATGTCTATTTCTTGGGCATGCAAGAAGAGCATATAGTTTAGGCTACAGATTTTCTAACTAATAAAGAAATTAACCCTATACTCTTCCTCCTTGTTGCATCCCTGCCAAATGCTAATAAAAAAAAAAAAATCTGATTTAAAAAAAACATGTAAAATCTGATAAAAAAAACCCATGTAGCAGAATAGGAGTCAGAATGTTCTCCCAGCTGTGTGAACCAATTTGTCATGAGAAAATATTTTTTCCTTCCACGAAACAGAAAATATCTACCCCTCACTCTGTGAGCAGCTATGAAAGACTGCAGTCTTAATTATCTTTTGGAAAAAAAGGAAAGAGGAATCTGATTTAAAAGCATAGAATAAAATGGCAAGATTAGTCTTCTTACCATATCCAGCAATGACACACTTAATGAAAGGAAGAAAACTAGCTGAAGAACATAGTTAAGAAAGAAAATGTTTCTTCAGCCAAACATTACAAGATCAGTGCCTTTTTAATCATGTGATTTATTATGTACAGTGCTGGCTTTTTTTTCAGTCATCAAGGCTTATGGTTACTGTAAGTTTCTACTTATAGTATTCATGTTCCCCTACAGCTGACTGCAATTAGAAGGTCCATGTATCAGCTGTGCTCAAAAAGTAGCTAGAAAGATGGAATGGGAGAAAAGGGGTCTGTATGGAGGATCCCATGATAAGGTTAAAACCAGATCAAACTCAGTGCAAGATGCAGTTCTCCGCGCCACCTGTGTGTAGACACAGTACACAGGGGAAGCACCATCTCACACCATAAGTTATACTCATCTGTATATGAGTATAATAGTTCAATATCTTTTGGGGGTTATGGGAGGCTGTTGTTTGGTTGGCTGTCATTCTTTTTTTTTTTTTTTTGGTTCTTTTTTTTAGCACAAAGGTGTTCTGTCCTCATCCAAAGGAGTATAATCCAAAGGAAAAAGGGGAAGGGCAACACTACATTATGTCCTTGTTATTCTTGGCTAACAGAGACAGTTTTCAGTTTATTCAGATCAGCTCTGTGACTCTTCTGTTTCTACTCCTTGCTGGCTGGCATGGAGATAAAATACTGCAGAGAAACAGTGGAAAGATTTCTGATCTAGTAGACTGATATTAACAGATCTTTAAATTGCCACTGGGTAGGAAGTGTAAATAATAAAAGCATGTTAAAATTAATATTTTATCAGTCATATATATAAGTTAGGGAGGACTTGTTAACATGGGGATATTAACATGAGAAGAGCATTCTTATTGCAGTAACCTCTTCAGTCATGTCTACAATTCTGTTTTGAGTACACGGAATATAAACCTCCCATTAACAGCTAAGACTAAGTTATAACACATCCTCTATTACTGCCACAAAACCCCACAACCTTCAGGAGTTCTGTGACTTAACTTACCATCATACACACTGTTTGCCCCTCTAGCCTTGCTCTGCAAGTGCTTGTACAATGGTAAAATTGTTAAGTGGAAGGAAAAGGTAGGGGACAGTTTTGTGCAGACTCTCATGGCCAAATCTACCCAGCCCCACTTCTCAATGTCCTCTTCTGGTTAGCTGTAGTAGGCTTTTTGCTTAAGACCTTACATGTAAAATGTTTTACAGCTTACATTCCTCTAAATTGTAGTCAATGAAGAGAACAAAGTCACCACCTGAGTTTATTTCAATGAGTCTAAGCTGCCTATTTTTTCAAACTATTTTTCCTGACACATGAAGGTAATCATCACTGCATAGCTCAATTTATTTCTGGAGCTCAGCAAAGTTATGAATTCCTTGTCAGATTTGTGCTGAGAACAGACTATCTCTCATGGGAAGACATGACATCTATCTAGGAATAAAACCACAGGAGTAGGTTGTTTTCCAAAACTGAATTTGAGAATATCCAAGTTTCAGTCTAAGTAATTTTCAGGAAATATGCCTCTTCCCAATGTGTCTGAAGGGAAATAAAATGTAGTGCCAAGGAAGTCAGTGGTATGGCAGACTTTACTCAAAAGGTGAAGTATTTTGGATGAGTTGCAACACGTCCACTGAAGGAAGAGGGAAGTCAGTATTATAATGCCACCTGGAGGAGAAGGAAAGATTCTGATAAAACCTATAAACCTCTGGGTCCTGAAAAAAAAATGGAGATGGAGGTGGGGCAAATGACTACACAGAATCTAGTATAACTGGAAATTGTCAAATACATACAAATCTGCAATTTGTATGAAAAATTAATTCTAACCTGTCTGGATTTGCTTATAAAAACAAAGCCAAAATCAAAATAGGAGAGATTGGTTAGGATTCCAGATAGTCAATTACATTCCAAAGACAGTTCTGGGGATTTAGAATAAACAGATTCCTTGTCCGAGTAGGATGGTCATTATGATTTGTGCTACTTTCACTCTAATTTAGTGCCGTTATTTTCTTCCACCTCCTTAAGTAAGTAATTAGCAATCAATAAAGTTTGTAATATCAGGAATTAGGGTGACAGCTTGGCCCATGAGAATCATGTCTTTTCCTCAGCTCTGTTGGGGCCATAATATCATTCTGCATTCTAGAGTGACTTTAGATTTCAGATTTCAAAGACATGGCAGTGCTTGAAATGCAAGACTGTCTCACTGTATTGGAAGTATAATACAGCTCCATTGATATATGGTATGCTGTCAGAGCACTGAAAACATTTTCTCAGAAACAAAAGTGGAAGAAAACATCCTGCTTTTACATCTTCCCTCAATCTTTTTCCTACGGATACTTTCCAACACACGTTATGACAGGTACCATCTTTCAGGAATCTCAAAAAATGCAAATCAAAGCTCCCAACAGGAGCAGTAAAAACCACAATACAAACCCATTTCAGGTCCTTGCCTGACTATTATCTGATTTACATTTCTTATTTTAACAGTGGAAAAAATCATTACTGGAAACATTTTTCTTTTAATCAGTTTTACATTAGTAAGTAGAGGGATCATGCTCAAGAACTGTGAATATAATTATTTGTCAGCCAGGACAGCTGAACCAGCCAACATGAATGAAAAATGAAAAAAAAAAAAAATAACAAAAAGAATACTTTTGTAATTATGAAAGTGTGACATACGTGACATGAAATGACCATGAGAGACTGTAGCCGTATTAGCACTGTTAGTGATGCATTCATACTCTGCACAATTTTCTGTGCTCCATCCAGTTCTCCAGCACAAAGCCAGATTGTGTCTGCATCTAATTCTGTGTCAACATAGAATTCTGTGACTTTCTGCAAAGAACAATTCATTGAATTTCATACAAATTTGCGAAGTCTTACAGTTGCAGTTTTAACCTAAAAGTATCCTGCTTGTAAAAGCTCATTGGCATTCAATGTGAACTATGTGTAATTGTTTAGTCATATCTGCCCCCCCCTCCTGAATGTATCAATGTTTCTATATTTAGAAACATTTTTTAAACTTGAAGAACTAGCTGGAAAATATTTACTCATGACTCAGGAGTATAAAAATAATATGACTAACTACAAATTATCAATAGCTCAATTGCTTCTTGTTCAAGATTTCCTTTCTAGTTTTAGTGAATTATTGTTAATCAGAAAAGCATTTTCAAGAGAATTTAAGAGCTTGTTTACAGAGGAAGTAATCTTCAACTGATTTATGTTGCTAACACTGTGAATATTTTTCTTCCATATTAACCTGTTCTAAGGCACAAAACCAAAAAACCTCTATTCCACATTGCATTAATGTCTAAAACAATGGTTGATGTTCATTAGGGACGTTCTAAATACAAATCTTACTTTAAATGGAGTTAAGTTTGCTATATATATAATTTGCACCATGTATCAATATAACTTAATATCTTTATGTTTTAGGGTATACAGTGACTCAGTTACTATTCTAATTGTGTACTTAAATATTATTTGGGCATTTGGAAGAATTATAGGTTTTCATGGAGAGACTCCTAATACTCTAAGACAGAGTTACAACTGAAGGCTGGACTCCCTGTTCACTCAAGCCTTTCTGAAAACGTCACCCCAGACCTATTTGGGCCCTGTAAGAGAATAATGGGGAAATAAAAATAATGATTTCCTGTGACAACAACTGCTGAGAAATTTATCCAAATAATTGCGTAACAGCAAGAGAAAATGTGGTACATGAGAAAAGCATTAGTTTGTCACATTGGGTAAACAATTTAAATGTCTGTTAAAATATTTAATTCTAAGTGAGACAAGTTGCGCAGACCAGGTTCAAGACTTTTGTATGAGTTTATCCTCTGAAGCTGATCTATGGCTGACAAAGCAGTAGTGACAGAGAAGGCAATGATTTACAATCTGAGAAGTGAAAATTGAAATATACACACTAATTCCAAAAGAAAGCCAAACTCACCCTGATTTAATCTGTATATACAAACTTTGTTTTTTCNTTTTTTTTTTTTTTTTTTTTTTTTTGGTGGAGAGGTGTGGTCTGAGCACACAGCTCTGCAGGGTAGTGATGAATTCTTTTCACAACTGGCCCTCAAGCCCTTCTGTGGTTTTCAGTAGGTAACTCATATGTTTTTGTGTTTAAAATAGAGCTATCAATACTTAGAGAATTACTGCTGAAACTAATACTTTGAGGCCTCTTAAACTTAAGAAAGACTGTATACTATGCTGTCATTTTTAGACTTTCCACTCCTTTTGTGATCATTTTTGGCAACAATTATTGGATCAGTTATCCAGATGTTTTTAGAAGAAGCTAAAGAGAAGCTGTAGCCCTGTAAAATTACAAACCACATTCTTCCTGTGTCTGCATTTGAAACAAACAGTTTTTCTCTGAGAAAAGGAGAGTTTTTAAGTCATACATTATATTATCTCAGTGATGGTGGAACAGTTTTGAAGCAGAGCATACTCACGCTTGCTTTCCACAGATGGCTCGCTGGTACCAGTTTCTGCAGGTGCTGAAGTATTTCTTTTTTGTTCCCATTATTTGTTGAAGAGCGCAGACGTTTGGGCTATGGGTGGGAACAAGAAACATTTTAAAAATAAGTTTCTGTACATTTCTGTGGGTGTGTAGACAAAGTGCTTAAAGATGTGAGTTAGTGATGTTTTTTGTTAGTGTTACTTTGATGGTGGGACTGGATGACCTAAAAGGTCACTTCCAACCTAGGTGACTCTATCATCCTTGCAAAATTTTTATACAAAATAGCAACAGATAACATTTCTGTTGCACAAAAGGAAGAAATTAATATCTGGCTTCAGTTCCCAGGGCAGGTGTGGTTTCAAGCAACTACAGCACAAGCTCCCAGAAGAGCCCAGCTGGGCTCCTTGGTAATCCCACCCTCCCAGCAGGGACAGAAGATTCCCCTGCATTCTAGTTTGATCCTCTGCCTCTGACGGGCAGTGATCACCAGCTGTGCCTAGTCAAGCCTCAATATGGCTTACACTTCTCCCTTCCCTCTGTGAAATGAATTAATTATCAGCCAGCAGGGACTGAGCTGTGAATACCATCAGCTTCTTTTTATTAAAGTTTTTGTCTTGTATACATCTGTGCGGCTGAAGGTCATGGGGAGATGGGGAAGAAAAGTCCCTTGTTCTTTATGTTGAAGGAAACCCTGTCTTCTGTAAATCAATCAGCTATTTTGATTACCAACCGTTTGGAGTACCGCAGGCACCTAAGTAAACATTCTGGGAATTACTGGGGACCAAAGGGTAAATTGGCATGTAAATAAAAGGAGTCACAGATTTCAAATAAGGAATACTTTTTCCTTAGCATAGTAGTGTACACAAGGGGAATTTCTTAAGGGCACATTCCATGGAGTAAAGGCTTTTTGTAACTAGTTTTTATACTTCTAGAAATAAAAAAAAACAATAATAATCAGTTCAAAAATTAGAACATATATTTTCCATTAGTGGGAAACCAGTGAACTTTTTTATTTGAAAAACTCTGTGTGTGTAACAAGCAGAGGGAATCCAACAAAGAAAGATAGGATGATAAAAAATTCTTCTTCACAGAATGTTTTTTAGCTTAAGAGGACCGAAGGAAAATATGTTTAAACACATGTGTCTCCCTGACACCAGCTGTTCAAATTATTTCCGTGTCTTTAAGCAGCTTGGCTTGTAAGCATTGTCTTTTGGGTACCCTGTCAAGCAGCTTGCCACATTGCTCTAGTGGGAACAGAAGTTTTACAAAGGGGTCCCAGTATCTGTTCCCATGTTAGAAAGCATCTAAATAGAATTCACGGTTTTCATTGGGATAGAATAAATATATAAATAAATACTGTGGGATAGGTTGTCAACTGTATTCAAACATTTGAAAACATACATTAAACATATCTGACATCCTATTACTTCAATTGTGAACTGTAATTAACTTCAGTGATTCTAAAATGCATACATTTTATTAATTAAAAAGTGGTGATTTTATATTTTTCCACATTTTATGAAGCTTACAGCATTCTGTCTCCTTTTGAAACTCCCCAGAAAGCTTTTTATTTAGGAACAATTCTTATAAAATTAACTGAGAAAGTTGTCCTGGAATGGTTTTAGGAAGTCATAATGAAAAATCTAAATGAAATAAATTGAGGAGAAAAGGAAGAATAAAGGCTAACAAGCTCCCTTTTAAAATAGAAATAAAAATCAGTTACTTACCCTTGGTCGCGTGCCCTTATTCGACTATGAGTTAAAATCTTGTCATAGTAAGCAGAAGCAGCTGCTTGTTCAAAAGAAGACAATAAAAAAATGGAAAAGGTAAATAAGAAAAAGATCTTCATCTTTAGTCCTCTTTTGCTTCTGGCAAGTCTAGAAGAGAGAACTGGCAAAGGGTCTGGAGAGCTGACAACTTATATACATGTTGGAAGGTGGTGGGAGGGAACCACAGGATCAACCTGAAACTTTGTACCACCCTCCTTAGAACAGCAGCTTTCACTGCCAGCTTCAGTAATCTAAATTAGAACCATACATTAACCGTATAAACCAATTTTTTTTTAATCCCCAATTGACTAATTTCTTCCTTATTACAGAGGGTTTAGCATTTTTTTCTGCTGACACAACAGCAACAAAAGTTTGGGAAGTTCAGACTTTGACTTATGGTTTGGTATTTATAGCACTGAAGTATCCAGAGGTCGTGATCATTGCATGTGGTTTTGTTCAAACCCAGAGGAAGACATTGTCTGTTCCCATAAGAACTGCACTGCTCTCCTTTGTTTTCCGTGTCCTAACAGTTATCATCTATGAGCTGCATAACTAGCGAAGCTGATGAAAGCTCCAAACAATATTGTTGTCAATAATCTAGAATAATATTTTTGTCCTGAGGAAAAAAAAACCATACTGCATTATCACACATTCTGATTATGAAGTAGTTACACAACTGTATACACTATTAACTTAAATATTGATTTTAATTTCCACAACAGTTGCTATTACATTATTTTTTTTCACAGCTTTATGTAATCATGTAAAAATCAATGTCTGAAAATTTAAATATATAACTTTTTATAATTATTAGTCAGTCCTTGGGGGCCTCTTGTGAAGTAAATGGAAAATATAATTCCAAGCTGTAAATTAGGGAACTGAGGCAGAAAAGTGAAGGGACAAGCTCAAGCCTCCAGTGAAGTGATAGTCCTAAGGGTCTAGGGACAGTGTTTGGACTGCAATCCAGGAGACCTCCAATTTTCATGTCAAGGACAGAATTCTGCCATTTATACCGAAATGTCTGCATATGGATACCATTTCAAAGTATAATCCATAGATCATTTCAGATCTTTATGAAACTGAAGTGGGTCACAATGACAGTACTTTGCTGTAGTTTCTTCCTCCAAACCAGAGTGGCTAGTGGGATGAATAACTGGAAATGGATGCAGTGTTGGACTGACACACCTGGGAAAATCCTCTGATAGAACAGACAAAAATGGGGCAAAGAGCAGCATGTAAAGTCAATGACTTTTTCCTATGTGTTGTCATAAGTAAAGGTTCTAACTAGGAATAGTTAAATAGACTTTTTTTTTTTTTCATTAAGGTCATGTATTACATAATCGTAGCACTTCATGATTTCTAAGGTTAAGAGCAGGGACATTTGTTTAAATAGTAGGTGGACTTCTTTTCTACTGCCACTTGTACTCCTCCTGCCTGCAAAAGCCTCAAGATTGCTCCTGGAAGTACTGGCATCTCTAGACTCACTGTGTGTGAACTCAGTAGAACTTCATGCCCGAAACCATCAAACTGTCAAATCAGTGACGGTCAGCTCTGGTATGATATTACAAATTTTGGGAGAAGGTCACTGCTGTGCTCCATTTATCCTCTCAGAGCTTTTTGTCTCTTTCTGGTCTTTGCAGCAAGAAATATATCAAGAAATATCACCTTTTAAACGTCTTGCTGTGACATTTCAATCTTCTAAGTGGCCTCAGTTGATTACTGTTTGCAGTTCTCAATCTACAGATGAAAGATTCAGAAGATACACTGTTTAAGTAATTTAAAACTTCAGAAAGTCCCAGAGCTATCCCAGTTACCTGTATTCTCAGGAGTGCCTCCCTCCAGAGTCTCTCAACTCCCAGCATAGCTCAAGTTCTTCAGTTGTACACTTACCACATAGCACAAAAAAATTAGTAGGAGCCCATGCTGCTGCATGAGCCAGGCTCCTGTTGTTTACAGAGCTATCCAACCTGGTTAAAGAAGGAACAATTTGAGCAGGGAAAGTGTTTTTATTTCCAAATTTTTTCAGCTTTCTGAAATCACAGAGAATCCCTGCATAGAGTACAGTAGGCTATAATTCTTGAACAGGTAGTTCTTATTAATAATACCTTACTCTTCTCTGTTTCCACTTGTCTTTAATTGTGATAAAAGCTGGACACAACAGGAACAAATAGTGAGCCTAAGAACATTCAGCTTCCCACTTCCATACATTAATGTTATAAAACTCCCCTTTTCACTTCAGAGGTACAGAAGGAAAAATCTGAAGGATTTTTTATATGTCAAACAGTAACAAATGTGGTGGCAGAGGTAGTAGGGCAGCACAAAAACTGGTGCTGAAGAAATATGCAAATATAAAGTCATATTAAACACCGTATGGATGAGAAATATTATTGTAGTAATGAGACTTTTTACTATCCAGAGCAGAAAAAACATATCTAAAGAAATGCCTAGAAGAGGTATAGACCAAGTGCTGACTTTCATCTTCGAGGAAATGTAAATAGTGTCAAGAAGAAAAACCTATGGTATCTGCTAGCCTGAAATGTTTCTTGTATTTCTCTAGAGACCTCTAGTGGAGAGAACTCTGTACAAGTAATCTCTGCAAAAGTGAATTAAATTTTACCCTAAGAATTTATTGTATGATAAAGCAATTTGTTTTACTGTTCCAAAGAGGATTACTTTAATTATATGATGCAAAAATCCTTCCCTTCAAATATTGAGATGTTTGAATAAGTGCCCTTACATCAATTAACAAAAGCATCCATCTATTAGTCACTTGTGGCCATCTCTGATGATGATTTGCAGAAATTCAGCAAATGGGAATGGAAACAAATTAAAGTTTTGTGTTTTTTTCAAATATTCCCTTCCCAGTTGAAAACTACAAATATTTCAGGCCATTTAGTCATTTACAAAGTGTTTGTTGTGTTATATATATCCTGCTTCTTTCTTTTATAACTATTTTATCTGTTTACTTTTTGGTGGGTAAATATGTTTGCGTGGAAAAGAGCAAATGAGCAAGAGTTTTAAGATTAAAAGAGACAATCCCTCTATCTTGCAGTTGTTGCTTGAATCCTTAGGTTTCCTTGGAAAACCTGACCCAGTAAATTTGGGATTTTTATCATGAACTTAACTTCAGTGTCTCTTCTTAAAAACCGGTTTGTTTTTAGGAATGCCATTGATACGGACTAGCAGAACCCAAGCAAGTCATTGTCCTTTCGGACAAACTAAGAGTTTGAAAGTAACAGGTATATGAAATTTAGTGTTTTAAAGTGCAAGGTGATACAACTTAGAAATCAAGGGTTTAGTTGTAAAAGAGTTCAGTGCCAGACACAGCTGATATACTGGTTGTCTGCGTATCTGCTTTAACAGGAATGTTGTAAGGGAGCTGCTGTCAGCAAAATCTTATTGAACGTGTGGTGATTTACTGCAGCACCACTTGGGAACCCCATCAAATAAAGCACAAAAAAGCCATGTAAAAAGTTGGTTTCCTTGAGAGTATCTAGCAGAGAACCACTGGGGAGTAAAGATTCAGTTTAATTCAGTAAGAATTTCTACCTGCTGGAGATTTAGATCAGACATTTAAAAAAATGCAGGGCATAGTAAGCCTGGCTACCAACACAAACTACCAAGGGAATGGAGTTCCCCTGGTGTAGTGAAGGACCCAGAAATGCATAAATTAGATGCAGCCTGGTTTACAGACAAACTCATATAATATGTGGGGAGTTTAAATAGCAAGTAGAGGGAAGAAGGTTTGATGTTTACATGGATACACATAAATACGGAGCTATAAAGTAAATACCTAATAATATAATATAATTTTAATAGTGATAGTGATAATAAATAACAATAATAATACCTTAAGGGAAAGTTTGTAAAGGAATAAAATCAAGCTTGTTTTGACTGAAGGTAAGATCCAAAATTTTAAGTGTGTTTGTAAAGGGATGGATTATCACAAAAACATTCACCACAGGATTTTTCATGTAACTGCCTGGGAGATATTTGCTGCTCTCTCTTTCCTTCCCATACCTATTTTAGTGAAAATGAATTGATATACAATTATCACCATAAATAAGAAATGGAAATAAACCTCAAGGAAGTAACTAGGAAAGACTTGATGGTGAGTCCTGTGAAAAGGATGATTATGAGTGTGTGGGTTGATAGACATACACAATACTTGTTGGGAAATTAATGTAAAATAATCCAAGAAGGCTCCTGTTTTTTTCCCCCACTATTACCAATATTTAGATGTTAATAAACTTCCTTAAGTTTCCCTCTTATTTTCTGTCACATCATGGTTTTACTTTAAGTTATATTAACTCACTTATGAAACATCATCACCCTGCTCAACTGATGATTTTTAATGTGATCACTTTTCAAACTAGGGTTCATTTTGCCTTAAAGTCATAACTAATCATCTTAGCTCCCCTTTTATCCCAGATGGAGAGAGGGCAATTCAGATTTTAGGTGTGGATGATTTGTATTTTGTAAGCGACTCTGTCCTTTAACAGCAGAGCAGATGAGGTGACTGATTTGAACTAAACTCCTAACATTTAGACATCCACATGTCTCATGAGAAGAACCCCACCCTTTGCATCCTTTCTTGAGTGGCTTGTTTTTTAGGGAATAAACACTTAGAAATACACTATATTAAGCCAGATTATACTACACTACCATATGTTTTCTGGTGATCAGTTAAGTTACTACCTTTTTCCTCTGCTATTTCCCAACCTAATGACTGACCCCACAGGGCCTCTTGTTGCTATTCTGCCTCAGTTTTCACTTCTAATAAGGTCATCCTATTAAGCCTAGCTACACCACACCTGCAGGAGCGAATTAATTTTCCTCCTACTGTTGGGTCTATTTATTCAAATGCTTTTAGACTCTTCTCATAAATCTCATTAGATTTCTCACTGCCAAGCTATACAATTTGAATCTTCTAATGTTTCCCCATTACCCATTTCTTCCAATCATTATATTGGTCTTGTCTCAACGTAGCTTCCCTTGTCAAAAATCTCTCAGCCAACAAGATAAACAAAAGTGAAAACAAACCTTAATATGATTGTATTATGATTCAAAATAAACCAGTACTAATTATGGATTAATTTCTCTCTGGTCATGTAGTGTGGGACCTAAATAAAGGACCCTGCTCCTAAATATCAATTATTTCTGTTTTAAAATTTAAATTTAATTTAGCACACCTTTGCAAATGGTTTTTCTCCTCATATTTCCACTGTTTTTCACTAAGCTTATTCTATTCATTACTGTGTCTTCACGAGCTTAATCAATGTATTAAGTGTATCAAGTTCAGCAAAGTAATTTATTGTTATTCTTCCCCATGACTTCCCCCATAAATGCATAACACAGAGTGTGTATGTATATGGGGATTAAGTTACAGAAAACATTACTAGATGGAGAAACACAAAGCTCTAAGCCATCTGAATTTGGGAGGGAAGGGAAGCAGAAAGGAAGACTCAAAGTTGCCATTATTGTGACTCAAAATTGGAGACACCAAAGAATACACAGAATGGCTCCTGTAATATGTAAGGAAACACCCATCTTCAGCTATCCTTGGAAGCTATATGTGTCCAATTTGAGGCAAGTCAACAGAAGTTGTAAAATCAACTTGATCCCGTGGAAAATGTTATTTTATAGCCATATTCTGATGGAAGAAGAAATATTGCTAATTTTTAAAATATCGTGGTATATACTATGGGTGGTGTAGAGTGTGGGGGTGTTATTACAAAATTATTCTATAATTTTTATGGTTAACGATTAAATTTAAAATGTAGTTACTAGATGTGATTCTAAACTAAGATTTATAGTATCCAATATGCCTTTTTTTTCCCTTTAGGAAAACATCTTTAATGTTGATTTGCAAAGCAGGGGAAGATTTATTTCTAATAAATCCCTCACAGGCTTTGTGTAGTACGGACTGAGCCTTCTTATGTGTTTTGGGAAAAATATAGAGACACAAACATCAACATATTCTGCTTTCTCCTTGTCAAATTGACACTGGAGATCCCAAATTATGAATTTTTATTTACTGACAAAGTTATGTGCATATAGCAATATTTTATAAAAAAATTACAGTTCTTAAGTTGTATGGCCTTATTTTTCAATCCTGATCTGCATATTCAGCTCAGTTACCCTGAAGAATAAAATAAACATTAGGCAAATTGGGAATGTTGATTCCTCATCCAACAGTAGGTGATGCTGTTGCCATAGGGAAACAGCGCTCTTCTTCCTTAGAGAAGGAACACATCATCTGATAATGCAGCCTGAGATAAGATCCACAATATTACCGACTTCTTGTTCTTATACAGCACATGGCAAGTGCCAGTGCAACTCTGAGATAAGAACTAACAGAACCAATCAATAGAAGTTAATAAGCAATTCAGGCAGCAGTGGAATGTAGTACATGGTCCTGAGGAAGCAGCAAAAGCCTACATAAGGATGCTTGTGCAGTCACCTGCTAGTATTTCAAGGTTGCCCTGGTATTAGATGGTATGATAGTGTGCCCCCAATCTCTATTCTATAGAGAAACAAACAAACAACAAATCCTATGAGTCAGTCGGTACCATCTACTTTATTAAGTTAGTTAATGATATATAATTATTTTTGTTGAGGTTGAAATGACAGCAAATTGTCAGTAATATTAATTCTAAATGGTCCAATTAAATGCTTATTTACTCTGCTGGAAAGCTTTTACAGATTTAAAGGTCATTTAATTTACTTCAGTGCAGGTACAAGTCGTCACACTTCCAATAAATCAAAAGGCCATTTATTGCAGTGTCTACATTACCAAGAACACTAAGGAGGAGTCCTCAGGATATATATTACAAAATGGTAGCTGTGTCATCTGTTTTGAGTTTTATGATGGCAACTGTCTACTTAAGGTAATATTATAAGCTTCTTCCTATTTATACAGTCCTGACTGCTAGGAGTCCTTCCTCTTACAGCTCAGCTTTGTGACTTAGAACATACAGCTTCCAGGGCACAAAACAAAACTGTAAGAAAAATACTGGAATTTATGTGGGAGGATTCTTGACATCCCTTCCAACCTGGTATTCTACGATACTGTCATTCTATGATTTCTAAAGCAGATCATATAAATGAGCTTAGAGGAAATCTAACTTCTGCCTTTTTACAGAAAAAGAGTGTTGCTCTGGTAGATGAATGTGAGTTTCAGATTTAGATTTTAATTCAGCAAGTCATATGAGCACATTTATTGCATTTTAGACTTCTCTCAAAGAATGCACAGTCAGACTTAATCTGTACTATATGTGTCCAGATGCACTTTAGCATTTGCATGGTTTTATCTTCCATCCTTTCTAGAATATGTGACTTTTCATAGGAGGTGACATCTACTGTAGCTTTAATTATCAAATTGAAATTTTGTTCAAAGATCCTGACCTGTGAAGGAAAATTACACAAACAAAATAATGCAGGATATCATCTACCTTGACAAGTCAGTGAGGTCAGAGAAAACTGATTTCCTCCTTGACGTGGGGAAGAGGTTAAGGAAAAGATTACGTATATCAGTATTGTATTTTGGAGGGAAAATGAAATCTTTGTGTGTAATGTCAGGCTCACAATTATTATTTCAGTGGTTCAGTGAGTTACCATAGCAATACAACCCAGTGGCTTTTGAAATACTTTATTTAGTTTAATCACTGAGGGGAGGGGTTATAGTATTCAGAATAAACTTTAATCAAAATGACAAAATTATTTTTTTCCCATAACTACAGTGAACAGCCCATAGCTTCACAAAGTGTGTTGATTGCTTATTTACAGATGTATCTTTTGAAATCGTCCCGCTTGTACTACTTAATTCATGAATATATTGTGAAGGACCAAGAGTAAATCACTTGAGTGATCACTTTTCCTGTTATGAGGACCTTATCTGTGGCTTCGTGTGATTCCTACCTATTTTGTGGTGCTTATAGAACACTAAAACTTATGGTTACATGGCACAGCTCATTGCTGTGGGTTGGCAGTGATACTGGTTTCAAACAGCATCCTTGTGAGAGGCAGGTGCAATAGGTAGTCAGAGCCTGCCTGATGTCATTTAAAGTGACACAGATTACTTGTTTGGTGGGCTGTACTCATTGTGTGAGCATTTCAGTATCAGATAATTTACTGCTGCAGAAAAGCTGAATTAATAGGAATTGGGCTGTAATATTAGCTTTGACAGGTAAAAGCCATAGAACAAAACAAGCACCTACATCCACAGAAGATCAGATGTGTGGAAAATTAAAAATCACATTCTTGAAAGTTCATAGAAAGATCTATGTATAAATTGCTGTATTGTTATGCTGGTGAACAGACTCTTTGATTATTCTGGTTCTGAAAAAGGAAGTTTTATAATTTCTCATATCATCTAAAATAGTAAAGTATAAGCCCCAATACTGCACTGTATATCTTGGATGCCAGAAATGCCTTCTCTGGAGATAACTATTACAAAAGGAAATGCAATTTTTTGTGTGAGGAATAGCTTTTCCTTTTCAACAATGCATAAAAGTTTATGACAGATTGATTGACTGGCTAAATTTATACACTTTGCTGTATAAATGACACCATTATGGTGCTAAAGAATGCTACAGATGGCACAAAACTGGCTGATCATTAAATTTTAACTCCACTGAATATGCTGAATTTTGATGAAATCCTAACTAATAAACTATTAGACACATGGCAACCACCTCTTTAAACAACTAGACTGTGACTTTTTCACTTCACTGCTGCTGGCTGCAGGGGAGCATTGATCTCAGAAAATGTATGTATTATGTGACTGACTGAAGCTATCCAAGCAAATAACCAGTACCTACAGTTTATACAGAAGTCAGGCTTTTGACTGTTTAATATCAGTGATATGCAAAGGATCAGCTTCTTAGATGCTACCAATATGAATCAAAAGTTAGAAATAAGTTTATGAATCTAGTTACAACTGAAAGGGACAAAGTAAAAATTAACATATTCTACTGTCTTTCAATGGATACTAGATTTGTAAAACCACTGGGTGTCAACCTTTCTAAAAGTTTTTTAACAACTTAGAAGATTCATTGTCATGTGTCAGAAAAATTCCACCTACAATTCCATGTAACTTTAAATTCTCTTAAAAGTCTGAAAATATCTTTGAAAATGTGACATATGTCAAAGTCAGCACTAGAGCACCTGGCAGTATGCATGACTGAAGTTTCACTTTCAGAGATTGGAAGATGATTTTTTGAATGTAGGATGCCCCAAAAGAGGGTCAAACCTTTGTCACAGTAACACAAGAAGCCAAATATACAGTGCAGAAACAACTCTTCAGTAAAAGTCTAATTTAGGAAGATTTTAGGCTGAATGGTTTTTTTGTTTGTTGTTGGTTTTTTTTTAATTCCTTTATTCTCTGCTGAGCTATATAATCTTTATGAGGCTGGAGATATATAAGAACTTTGGTCCAAGAGCAGAATTGACAGGTACTATGCCTCCCCCCCACACACCCCGGGAAGTGGGGACGGTGGTGGTGGTGAGATGATCACAGCCCCTGGGTGAGAACCTCTCACTGCATAGAGTAGGGAGGCACTCTGACCTCTGACACCAGCCATTGCTTCCCCAGCCTCTCTCATGACTTCTGCCCACCGTATGCTGAGACATATTTCTACAGTGTCCTCTCCTTCTCCAAACAAATAAAGCCCTCTTCCAGCAGCTCCAGCCCCACCTATCACTCAACAAAGCAAGGACAAAGCACCTTCTTCATTCTTCCAGTTTGGATGAAACAAGAATGCCTTCAGGAGCTGTACGTAATACAGAATATAGGTGTTCTGCCTTTCTGCAGCTGATATTTTTAAGTTGATATTCATTTGCTCTCCTGGGCAATTACAGACAGTGTCTGAGACTCCTTCTGTGTTTTTTATAACACAGTGAGCTTCTGCAATTATTTCATTTACTCAACTGGTAACTTTAGATCATGGTTGCTTTATATGCATAGACAGTGAAGGAAAATGGTCATTGACAGATAAATGATAACACAGATAACAATTTCATACCTTTGATTGCAAAGATAAATGTTTCCCACTACTAATTGATTTTGGTTCCTTTCTGTGTGTCTGAACGTTTTGTGGTAGATATTGACTCTTTTGTATCTGTATGTTATGGTTTTTAGTGTAGCAGCATCAGGGAAAGATGTCTAGTTTTCAAAAAGTCCAAATTTTATCTGAAAAAAATACAAGTAGACCTTCAGCAGTAATGATACAAACACTCTGGATCCTTTACAGGGCCAGTTAGATAGTTAAATAATTATTCTACAATTAAAATTGTAGTGTGCTGATTTTATCTGTCTATATTTAAAATTTCAACTGGCAAAGAGGTGGTACTGATGAGTAGATAAGACAAGGACATAAAATAATTGCTATTTAGAGCTGCATTGATGGACTGTTGTGACAAGTCTGGATAAAAGGTACGTACAGAACAAGAAAATATATTTTTTGGAAAGCACTAAAATTTAGACTATTTTGATAACTTTAGTGTCTGATATGGAAAAAGGATAATCATGCTTTTCAGAGAAAAAAAATAAAGTAGCATTAATCTCATCTAGCTTTAAACATTTAAAGGTAGATACTGAAATCTCCTGGGCTTTTTATATTTAATGGAGTGAAATAAGCCTCTCCAGAGATTCTCATTTAGCTTGGGAAGTATAATGCTCTAATAATACCTCTCTTCTTGTAGTGTGTTGGATGTCTGTCTCTTTTTCCCAAGTAACAAGGTATAAGACAAGAGGAAATGACCTCATGTTGCGCTAGGGGAGATTTAAATTGGATATTAGGAAAAGTTTCTTCACTGAAAGGGCTATCAAGCATTGGAACAGGCTGCCCTGGACAGTGGTTGAGTCACCATCCCTGGAGCTACTGAAAAGTTATGTAGATGTGGCATTTAGGGACATGGTTTAGTGGTGGACTGGGCAGTGTCGGGTTTACAGTTGGGCTCAATGGTCTTGAAGGACTTTTCCAACCTAAATGACTCTATGATTGTATGACTCTTTCCACAGACTACAAAAGAAGACTAAGGTGACATTTAACTTTTAATCAAACATAATTTTGAGTACTCTACAATAAAATAAATGATAATGAGAACACTGAATGGTAAACTGATATTATAATGCACGAGAAAGTGTGCTAACAGGGAATCCAAAGCCAAGTTTTTGGAAGCAAGAAAAAAAATACTATGTGAATAAATTTTTTTTGTCTTCTTGGACTCTTTTCTGAAATAAGAAAGAATAAATGGTACTATGCTCCTGCTCTTTGCAGCAAATTAACAGGTGAAATATACCCCCCAAAAAAAAAATTTAGATTGTTTTTAACTATCAGGCAATGAATTTTATAGTGATAGCATTGTAGGTATATAGTGCAAAATGTATCCTGACATATACTTCATGAGAGCTGTAAAACTGCAGAAAAAAGTTGGTTTTTTTTGTTTTGTTTTTTTGTTTGTTTTTTTTGTTTTTGTTTGTTTGTTTGTTTGTTTGTTTTTTGTTTGTTTTTTTGTTTTTTTTTTGGGAGGGGGGAGTGTTTTCAAAGTAGCAGAAAATATCACTTGATTATTTGATGCCTCCTCCAGTTCTCACTGGAAATAATGGGACTGTTTTATCTTCCAGGAAGTCCTGGATTGTTCATTTAAACATTGATTTAACATACCGTTTGCTTAAATTGTGAAGTTACAGCATACACTCTTCCAGTGAACTGAGAGGAGCAGGAGGTCATGAAAGAATCCTGGTTACTGTGCCTTCCATCTGCAACTGGATTTTACTGTTGTCAGTTTTCAGAAGTCGGATGTATTTGTCACATACATCTGCTTGTCATAAGAAATGGATATAGAAATATTTACCAAATTCTGCTGCAATGATTCTTGTCACTTACATGAATTAGGCAGCCTGTGCAAGAAATTACTGTAATGATATACAGGAGAAATAAGATGCAAAATGTAATGCACTAAGCCTAATTTAAGCCCCTTCTGCAGTGCACTGCAGGTTACAAAGAACATACTTCCAATCATCCAGTATATAATATGTTTTTCTGTGATATTCATCACACAGGAAGCATACTGTGGTTGGTAGACATGTATCAGATGGTTATTTCAGTAGAACTTACATTATAGAAAGTTGACTACAGAATAATAACACTGAGTACAGATGCTGCCATAAAAGGTAATTTCTCCTGAGCTGAGCAGCCAGAGCTCTGGAGCGAGTCTGGATGATTTTTTTCAGATTTTTATATTTGACCAGTCTGATGCAAACTGTCCTTGATGTGAACATGTCATCAACACTGTATGGAACAATACTTGGTCAATATTATGTCTTATGTTACTTCTAATTGAATAATAAACTCCAGTTCAAGCTTGAGGAATAATAGATAATTCTAGCAAGAGTAATCACCAGTTCTGAGGTTTCCTTTTTAATATAAGGTTGTGTCTAAATTAATTTAGATTTTCTTCCTATGTTCTGCTCAACAGGCCTTAACTTGGATGTGACAATTCTCCCATCTGTAATTAATACCTGGAGTTAAAGAGGATGAAGAGCAAAAAGTGAGAGAACAGCAGCCATAAGGATATTAAGATTGATCTTTGTTTCTAACAGATGGTTTAGGCATAGAGGTTAACAGTGAAAAATGTAATGCTTTGCTCTGCCATTTTTAGCCTTGCTTACAAATGCTTTGCCCTTTGACACACAATTGCTTAGAAGCACTTAAGTCCTACTCCTATTTCACACAGCTCCTTCTAGCAGGATAAGGATGGCTGAAGTGGAAAGGAAATAAACCTGCATGCACTTTAAGGAAGTCTTTAAGACTTCCAGAATAAAGTAAAATGGAAGACATATAAATGAGAATGCAGCTGTCAAAATAAATTATAGTAAATCCAAACTGTATATAAAGTTCACGTCAGACTTATAAAAACACTGCAAACACTTAATGAGAGCTGTGACTACGTGTGGGCTTTGTGACATTACACAGCAACTGAACATTTATGATGATGTCTTTCCCACACCTGCCTTAAAGCTCTGTCTACTTCCATCAAAGCAGAAAGAAAAAAAACACCTTTGACACCTTGGACTTTTGGGTTGAGTATAGACTCAAGACACGTGACAGAATGGCCTCTAAAGCCCTGTGTATTGGGTAGCTAGACACATACAGAGTTTAGGAAACTCCTCTTTCTTGAAGATGCCATCAAAAATGGTCCTTGGCTTTGGTCTCGTTCTCAGAAGTTTAAACACAAAGGCTCTTGAAATGTCTTATTTCTGTCTGCAGAACCGCCCCCCTCCATAGCTAAGGGTTTTGATAGAGATTTAAGAGAAAAGGACGTTGGAGAACTGAGCTACTATACAGTACGTGGTTGCTCTTCTTCTCCAGAAGGAACGTTTGGGAGCATCTTGAGCAGATGTCATTAAATAACAATGGACCGCTGATCCTNCCCCATACCCAAAACTTGGTTCTTTCTTCTACCCCCCATCCAGCAAAGACCAGGGGTGAAATTCGTAATGAAGATAAGTTAAAACCATCTCCACATGCATGGCTTTGTGTTTTCAGGTGACATTTGCTAAGGGTGTGTGTATGTTGTTGCAGTGTCAGTCCCTATGCCCTGGGAGGAAAGGTGGAGTTGGAAGGCTGTTTGCTCAAACAGTTCATTGCTCAAACAGTTCTTAAATACCTGTTTAGCAAGGTGAAGGGTAGGACATATTGCACTTCATTTTGTCTTCCTGAGTTTTTGTGGTGAAGTGTCTAATTCTCCCTCCCTCCCTCCAAGATTTGTATAGAATTGCCTGTCTCAAGAAATGATGTTTTGCACCATAAGGAAGACCTGATTCTTCTTATAAATTTTTTAGTCTTTCTTTTTAATTATTTGTGTTTGAAGACAAGAGTGGATTTGTTTGAATTTAAATCACGAGATGTCTTGAGGGTCTTTCTTTTCCATAAGACTTTGATTAATTTTACTTTCTCAGTACAAAGGTTCTCACTAGGTATCTTTTCAGCAGCTACCCTGGAGCTGTATGGTTTATGAAATGAAAAATTAGACATGTACATTTAAAACATTTCATCAAATAAATCAATCAAGTTATGGTGCATGTTTGGTTCCCAAACATTGTTTTATTTATTTTCTTTTTCAATTGAGGGCTAACAATTATAGGTCCTGAATGTCTAAAGACATAAAATTTGTATTCCAGCTGTGATTATTTCTGCAGGCAAGATTCATTTGCAGAAACAGCTTCAGGAAACAGCAAATATTAATTTGTTGGATTTCAGAGAATGATTATGGAAAGTAAATTTGTTGGAACACATCCTGTACACACAGCTGAGCCAAGGATCTTTGCACTGGTCCTGGGTTGTGGTGATACAGTTGGCACCTAATGCAGATGTGGGGTGTTTGGGTGAGAGTGTGCTGTGTGTGTTTGTCTTGATGTAGAGACCACAGAGAAGCTTCTCCAGGTGCTGCCTTCCACTGGAGAATGATATGCGTGAAAATCCTTAAGAGAATGGAAATTTTAAGCTTAGAAAGCTATTGGCTAAGTAAATAACCCCTATTCTAAGTGAATGACCTCTCAAATGCAAAGATGTTTGGCATCAAAGTAAAGTATCATTTGTCATATCCTTACCTTTCAAGAGTAACCACAGTCTGACCAGTATCAAAAGAAAACTAAAGCAAACGAGTTATTTTATTCAGTAAGAAGTGTTTATGTGGTTTCAACAACATGTTCACCTCCTTATTAACTAAATTTTTTTTGTCTTACAATAGTCATAGACTTGGAGGTATAAATGGAGCTCACTGTCTGAGTTCAAAGCCAGTTCTTCAGGGCAGGCAAAACATTCCTGTCCCAGGAAGCATCAAGGGACTGCAAAGAACAGCAACCAGACAGATCTGACCGCTCTTAGAGCAAAAACTGTAGCTGAGGAGCTCTGTTTGTGGAGAGCTGTATTCAGATTTTGTTGCTTAGCCCCCTGGGACTAGTGAGAACTGATAAAGCTGCCCTTTCTTGAGTCTGGGCCAATGTTATTGCTTGGGATCAGGAAATTATAAATGGAAACTGAATGCAACAGTTCATTTCAATCGGATCTCTCGCTTTTACCCTCTGTGTAACTGCTGTAGTTCATACGTGTTGACAAGTGTCATGGAAAATAGAATACAAATCTGAAGATGAACCTAAAACACAAACCAATTAGAAGTTAGAGAAATTCCTTTTGTCATTACCAAAAAATAAGTCTAGTGGCAGTTTGATATGTCGAATGGAAAAAAAAGGAAGCCTCATGGTTAAATATTTTATACTTGAGTATTTTAAAATTATATTCAGATAAACACCCCTAAAATTAGCAGGATTTTTTTTAAAATAAACTAACTTATTTTGCTCTTCAGCTTTATAGCTGAGTCGTAGTTGGCTCAGGTTAAAAATAAGTGACCGCGCATAAACATTTAAAGGAATTTCAAAGGCACCTACTCTACTTCAGAAGATTATGTTCCAGAACAGAGAGTTTTCTTTCATTTGTTTTATTCATTATAGCCATATGAAGTTACTTATTGGTGAAGTAAACATTTTCTAAGGACTGCCGATGCTGGAATGAGAACAACTTAGTTCTATAGAGAATAATCACTACAGAAAAGCTATAGTTAACTGTGGCAGGGGTCCTCTAGGAAGTGAATAAGTATTCTCTGACATAATAAATAGCTAGAGTTTTAAATGAGTCATTGCAGCTTATAAAGTAAATAATAGCTACTTTAAAAAAGGTGTTACTATATAATTGTCTGTGGCAATGATTATAGACTACCTGGAAAATGTAGACTGCTGCAATAGAAATACCATGGAGTTTAAAGCCTTTGTATGCATCTTAACCTCCTCAGATGTACAAAATTCTTTCTATACCCACCCTTCTCATAAGAAAAAGCAATTGTTAATCTAAAATAGGATCCCACAAGAATCAGGAGCTTTGCTACCACCTCTTCTCCTGTATTGAGGACTTGTTCTCAAGCAGGGAGAGTTGATCATATTGGACACAGACCTCTCAAGGATGGATGAGTTTCAGTTCTACAGAAACTTAGTACTGGTCATATGGCTTCCCTGACTTCAGCAGTACATTCTGTGTACCCTGCTCTCAGGGCTTTACCTCCTGGTGTTGTTTACCACAAAGTAGCCTGTACCACCAAGCTCTAAAAATTTCTCACTGTAGGTGGACAGATGAGGTGAGGAGTTAACTTGTGAGCTGGCTACAGGCAAACTCCTCAATTTTTGAAGCAGTTCTCCCAGCTGTACCGTTTGAGCTCTTCAGCTTTAAAAGAGTAAAACTAGAAAAGAATGAGACACGAAGGCACCTCTGGAGATCACCTTGTCCAGTTCCCTCCTCAGAGCAGAGTCAGCTACAGCAGGTTGTTCAGAGCTGTGTCCAGTCAGGTTTTGAATATCTCCAAGGATGGAAACTACAGAACCTGTCTAGAAAACCTGTCCCAGTGTTTGGTCACCCTCACAGTGAAATATTTTTCCTATGTTTAAATGGAATTTCCTGCATTTCCGTTTTGCTCATTTTCTCTTGCCCAGTCACTAGATACCATTGGGTATCTCTTGTCTTTACACTCTCCCATTAGATATATGTTTGTTTTTTTTTTAAAAAATAAATTTAAGTTCTTTCCAAAAATATCCATAGAGACTCAGGTGACTCTTGCGTAGAGCTGAATGTGATTTTTCTTTTTTCTGTGATCTGATGAACCAGGGATGTAAAAGTTCAGTGAGCTTTTTATTATTAAAGAAATGGCAAGAGAACCCAGGATATTTGAGCATGAAAACCTATTTATCTGCATGAAAGCATTTCAACCATTATTCTTGGTGCTTGGCAGCTTTAAGCCCAAAGCCATATTGCTATAAGGCCGGCAATAGACCTTTTATTCCCCCATACAGATGTAGCAAAGGGTACTTCAAATTACACTCCCTTTGAACTCTGGATATAAAAACATAAACCTTCAGCTAGGATAATTGTTCCCTATAATGGTTGAATTTCAAGTGTTTTAAATTAGCTTTTCATTATTTCAGGCTCCAGATTCCTACATACAGAGGCGATCAAAACGAAAGCATGTTTTAAGAAAGTTTAATTTGCTGTGGCTTATTTTTGTGTTACTTATTAATAATCTTTTTCTAAACCGAGAAATCAGGCATGGATCTTAAGCTGAACCAAAATACATTCCAATAAATAAGTACTAGAATTATCTGAACACCTTTTCAAAAACATAGAACCAAAGTCCACAAACATACACGAAATTATTTTCCAATTAACTATTTGAAACAGGCTCACTAAAGTATTTTGTAGATGTGAACAAACTTTAAAAGCTGCTTGGAACATTTTGACTGTTTTCCCACAGACAGGAGAAAGATTAACAGGGATCAGCTATGATGAATCTCATGAAACCCATCAGAGCTAATCAAGACTGGACAGTTCAGGTTCGGATACTGAGTACACAGATATGTACAAACTACAGCCCAAATTGTCTTCACCAAATTTAGTAACCTGGTTAATTTTATATAATTTAAATAAGCTAAGAGGAAATGTATGGCCTGAGCAATAAGGGAGTCATGTAAGTATGTGTTATGAATTATAATTATGAGGTAAATTAATACAACCAGTGTTAAAAAGCTGCATATAAACTGGTAAAAGCTCAGTTCAAAGTCCACGTAATGTTTTCTTAAAACCAACATCTTATGGAGTCATCTAAATTTGTCTTTATTTTCAACTCAATCCTTTTAAAGGGTATATATTTAAACTAGGAGCTCTGGCTTTCTAGGGCATGACTGTCTCAAAAACTTGTACCAGTTCAGAAAATGCCTGAAAAGCAGAGAATAACTTAATTAAATCACTCAGAAACACTATACTATTTTCTTTTTTTTTTCCTTACGATTGTCATACAGGGGAAATGATAATCTAGTAGATTTCTATAAAAATGTCCTGAAATAATTTTTCCAATTGTAATAAATTTTTCCACACCTATGACATGTAATGACTTTCATGGAGACATTATTTTAATGGCATCTTTTTGTTCTCCTTCCCATTTTAACAATAGGATCAGTCTGTGGTAACCTCTGTATTTCCCAATTACAGGGCTGTACCCATGTCTTTGCTCAAAATGGCAACCAGATATAATAAAAATATGCAAGGAAGATTTTTCAATGTGTATAGTATAGTGTAATTTCCTCTGCAATCTCTTACACAAAACCAAATAGGTGACCAGAAGAAAGCAAAAAAAGCTAGCAAACAAGAGCGAGCAAATTTCACAAACTTGCTTTTCTTATACATAAGGAAAGCTTTAAATTATATGATAACACATGAAGATTAATTGGAAATAGTTATCCCAGAAGATGATGTAGACGCTGAGCTCAAAGCTAGAGTCATCCTTAATATTGTCCCAATATCAGTGTCCCAGACAATTTACTTATAATCTGAGAGGGAAGTATAGACAGAGAATAAAGAAATGGATAAAAATTATAGTGTCGCTAAATGTGTCTGTGTATTTACAACATAGAGCAGTACAAGGCATTCACACTGTTGATATTATTTTCAATATTGGGATATCATTTTCAATAATGGAATATTGGATCTAAAGCATATTACATCTAAAAGTGAATGCTGAGCAAGGCCTGTGCATTGAACTTCTTTTACTTTTATAGCTGCCTAAAAGTAGGCCCTGAGGAAGGGGCGGAATTCTGTGAAATGCAATATGTCCCTAGGGATGTGATATCTAATACATTCTGAAGAATTTCTTTATAAAGGTAGAATTAAGTCCTGTTAGGCAGAAAGTGCAAATAGAATAGCATTGAGAAATTTCTGGAGCCTTTTCTGTGAAGATTGACCATATTTCACATTCCTGGCTTTTCTCAGAGGCTTAGGGATCTTTTTGTGCTAAAGGAAAAAAACTCAGAAACATCTAAACAAACCATTTGCATAAATCCATGACAGGCTCTGAGTGTCGGAGCTGAAGCCTGCAGCTTTCTATCAAAACTCTGGGCAATATCCCTTTTGAGTTTCAAAAAACCAAGTATTTTTGGGATGTAAAATGTTCTGCGTTTGATTGCATCAGGCTAAATTATGTTGCTCTTTTGAAATGAGAAACTAATAATAATGTACTGCCCGTTTCCTGAAGATTCAAGTATTTTTGAAGCCAGTCAGCTGAGCAGTTGATAGCACCCTGCATTACAGTGCAGAGATATTTCTGTGGCTAATTAATATCAACATAAAAATGAATAAAATGAATGAAAAATTCATTTCATAAAAATGAAAGGAGGCCTATCGTTTTTCAAGGGGAAGATGCATTTGTTCACTCAATGCATAGTTCACCCCTCTTCAGCTTCAGTTTCAGTGAGAGCACTTGTATGTGCAAATTTAAGGATGATGGTGTTTGTAGATCAAGGACTGTTTACCCTCAGTAAGACTAAGCTCCTTTCAAGAGCAGAAAAACTTTTTTTTGCCAAAAGTTTTCTGTTTTTTTTTAATAAAGAGAAGACATGTTTCTCAAGTCTAAGTCAGAGGGAAACAACCTCTTCATTTTTCCCTGGAGTAGCTGAAGTGACTTGATACTCAGAGGTTTTCTTGCCAATCTTCAAAAATTGTGAACGAAGCTTGAATGCCAAATAACAAAACATCTATCCTTTTGGGTGGTGGTTTTTTTTTGTTTTTTTGTTTTTTTTTTTTTTTAATAGAAATGTTTAAGTCTGCTTCCAGGTATAGCAGTGAAGTATTTAAATTTCAAAATTTATTTGAGTAGGTCACAGTGCAGTAAAGCACTATGTAAATGATGTCCTTCCTATATTGAGGGCTCCAGACTTGCACACAGTACTCCAGGTAAGGTCTCACCAGAGCAGAGCATGTAAACAACATGTAAACAGAGGAGTAAATTCCTCTGTTATTTTTTTCAAGTTTGTTTCAAGAACCTTTGTGAAAAGAGATAGTCTAGGCATTAGGAAGCATGTTTGGACATTAAATATATATGCTTGTTCATTGCCTTGATGAAAATTAAAAGCACATCCTAAACATGTCCAAGTCATTTACTGGAAAAATATTAAGATCACGAGGTCATCATTACCAAGCAAAACATGATTAAGAGCAAAAAACATGCTACTAAAATACAAGATATTCCCAGGGAGTAGAAGGAAAGAACATTTCTTGGAAAGAGCTGAAAAGCACAAACTTTGTTTCATAGCAAATAAGCAAAGTATGAAATAAATAAATAAAAAAGTAGGTTATTTCGGTTCATTTTTAAAATTAATTTGTATTTAAAAAGGCTAAAAAGGAAAAAAAGTCGGTTAGTAGATTTTCCTGCAAATGGCAGGAGTGCATTAATCATCATGTTCACTTTTCTTTCCATTAGCTGAAATCGTTCTGTCTGAAACTGTCAGTCTATACCTCAGATAAGAAGGTGTAAAACAAAATACACCCCAAATTGGAAATTAGAATGATGAAATATAATCCTAAATCCTCATTGCTTATCATCATTAAAAAACAGATGTCCCTATTCNTCTGCTTCCAGGTATAGCAGTGAAGTATTTAAATTTCAAAATTTATTTGAGTAGGTCACAGTGCAGTAAAGCACTATGTAAATGATGTCCTTCCTATATTGAGGGCTCCAGACTTGCACACAGTACTCCAGGTAAGGTCTCACCAGAGCAGAGCATGTAAACAACATGTAAACAGAGGAGTAAATTCCTCTGTTATTTTTTTCAAGTTTGTTTCAAGAACCTTTGTGAAAAGAGATAGTCTAGGCATTAGGAAGCATGTTTGGACATTAAATATATATGCTTGTTCATTGCCTTGATGAAAATTAAAAGCACATCCTAAACATGTCCAAGTCATTTACTGGAAAAATATTAAGATCACGAGGTCATCATTACCAAGCAAAACATGATTAAGAGCAAAAAACATGCTACTAAAATACAAGATATTCCCAGGGAGTAGAAGGAAAGAACATTTCTTGGAAAGAGCTGAAAAGCACAAACTTTGTTTCATAGCAAATAAGCAAAGTATGAAATAAATAAATAAAAAAGTAGGTTATTTCGGTTCATTTTTAAAATTAATTTGTATTTAAAAAGGCTAAAAAGGAAAAAAAGTCGGTTAGTAGATTTTCCTGCAAATGGCAGGAGTGCATTAATCATCATGTTCACTTTTCTTTCCATTAGCTGAAATCGTTCTGTCTGAAACTGTCAGTCTATACCTCAGATAAGAAGGTGTAAAACAAAATACACCCCAAATTGGAAATTAGAATGATGAAATATAATCCTAAATCCTCATTGCTTATCATCATTAAAAAACAGATGTCCCTATTCCATAAGTAGATGTATTAGACTTAAATGTCTTAAGCAAACTATATTGGATGTAGATTCCAACTTCAATTGGATATGGTTTTCTTCACTCTCAGTTTAAGCTTTTAGAGTACTTTTCAGTATTTGTAGTCTCTGTTTAATGAATAATGGCCCAGTCAGCTGAAAAAAGATCATGTAGTATGATGATCCCCTGACACAAAAAGTGTTCTTTGGTGTTCTGTCTCATGCTTAATACTGACAAGAGTTTTAAAAAAAACATATTTTAATATTTTGAGTCACACAACATGCGACATGAAGAATAGATTACAGAATCACAGAATCACAGAATCTTAGTGGTTGGAAGGGACCTTTGAGATCATCGAGTCCAACCACATGGATCAATGGGCCAAGGCCAGTGGGATGAGGTTTAATAAGGCCAAGTGCCGGGTCCTGCATTTTGGTCACAACAACCCCAGGCAGCGCTACAGGCTTGGGGCAGAGTGGCTGGAAAGCTGCCTGGCAGAAAAGGACCTGGGAGTGTTAGTGGACAGCCGGCTAAACATGAGCCAGCAGTGTGCCCAGGTGGCCAAGAAGGCCAACAGCATCCTGGCTTGTATCAGGAACAGTGTGGCCACAGCAGGAGTAGGGAAGTCATCGTGCCTCTGTACTCGGCACTGGTGAGGCCTCACCTCGAGTACTGTGTTCAGTTCTGGGCCCCTCACTACAGCAAAGACATTGAAGTGCTGGAGCGTGTCCAGAGGAGAGCCACCAAGCTGGTGAGGGGTCTGGAGAACAAGTCGTACGAGGAGAGGCTGAGGGAACTGGGCATGTTTAGTTTGGAGAAGAGGAGGCTGAGGGGAGACCTTATTGCCCTCTACAACTACCTGAAAGG
>VXBJ01006533.1:320111-344900 GCA_013400055.1 Nycticryphes semicollaris | reverse complement strand
CTGAAGGGGGCCTACAGGAAGGCTGGGGAGGGTCTGCTTACAAAGGCCTGCAGTGGCAGGACAAGGGGCAATGGCTTCAAAATGGAGAAGAGCAGATTTAGGTTAAATATTTGGAATAAGTTCTTTACTATGAGGGTGGTGGGAACACTTGAACAGGTTGCCCATGGAGGTGGTTGAGGTCCCTTTTCTGGAGATGGTCAAGGTGAGATTCGATGAGGCTCTGGGCAGCCTGGTCTAGTTGGGGGTGTCCCTGCTGACTGTGGGGAGGTCAGACTAGATGACCCTAGAGGTCCCTTCTGGCCTGGACGATTCTGAGTCTACTGAAAACAAACAAAAAAACAACATGCAGAAAAGACTAGGAGATTGGAGAACAGGGATAAGAAGAGGAAGAGGCACTGAAAGACTGAATTTAGAAGAAACAGAACGTAATAGAATTAGGAATACCAGAGAGAAGCCTGGAAAAGAAAGAACAAAAATGAGCACAGAGGTATAAATGTACTGTTCACCTATGTCATTTACTGATTATCTTGCTTTCAAAGAATCATTGACTGAATGACTGTGTGTCATTCCTGTTGCAGGTGCTTAGGACATGATTTAGCATGCTGTGTTTTCCTCATAAATTCTGTTCAGCACTGCTATTCCCATTCAGACAGCATGGAAACTGAGGAATAGCCCTCCTATTCATGCCAGTCAGCTCGGTCATCCTTCCAATTGCAGCAGCTGCAGGTATAAATATCTCCAACAGGCAGCAGTCTTGGCCTGTAGATGCAGCAACAATACATAGTAATACTGTTGTAATTTACTTGTAAAATTTCCAGCACATCTATTATCTTAAACATATGTAGAGAGAGGAGTTATTCCATCTTGCTGTGCAATATAGCTGTCTCTGAGGTGAATAATTATCTCTGTTTAATGAGACAGTTGCTCTCATCTGAAGTACAAGTATGTGAACTAAGTAAACTCTTTCTTCCAACTGTACTTCCTTTGCTTTTCAAACTGAGAAAGAAACAGGCCAGAGAGGAAAATAAGCCACAATAAAACCTGAAATGTTGCTCCTAGTCTGAAGAATCATTTTGACACTGTCAGGACATAACATAAGTCAATGCTATGTTTTCTTTGGCACTGATGACAGTGTCACAGAAGATCAGTAAGCAAATCCGAGGCTAGATTTCAAAAGCTACCTAATGCGAACACTTCAACTGATATTTTAATACTGTCTTTATGTGGAAAATTGATTTCCCAGGGAAAATGTATTTTTTTTTTTAGTTTCCTCTAAAAACTTTTGTATTTTTCAATACTATCAGACAGTTTCATGTTTATAATTGCTTTCACTTGGTCTTACTGATCCTGACCATGCTGGATAAATCTTGGCTCAGTATCATACATCTGGTTCTCTCTTCATCAGCTCCAGGGTGTGAGTGTGTGGGAATATTTCAGGTTATTAATGTTCAGCAGAAATAGAAAACAAACAAACAAACAAAGAAGTAACTCCCAAAATGAAGTGCTCTTTCCCTACCATAAATGGTCCTTAATGAATAAACTTTTTCAGTATTCATTTCTCTAGGGAAATTTGGGCCAGATTTGGGTTTGAGTGTGACTTTCTAAAAGGCTGGATGTTTGGACTGATGTTTTGTATTGGCTTGCTTTAGACAGAAGTCCGTTGCCTAAATATTGAAATATGGATTATTCTGCTTTTTCAATATACATTGTGCATTTCTCTCTCTCTTTTTTTTTTTTTTTTTTGTATTATTTTTATTATTCTTCAGCTATTAATGTTAAATGATGATAGATCATACCTGATGGGCCTCTCTCCTGAAAGTAAATCATTGTTGTAAATAAGCAGGGCACATTCCTCTGAGGCTGAAATCCTGACTCTTGCTTCATGTGATTTCAGATCAGAGCCATTTAATTTCAGATCAGAGCCATGTAATTTAAGAACTGTAAATTAATTTGAGAAATGGTCAGGGAGTTTTATACCCTGGGAATTTCCAATTCTGTAAAAAAAAAATTAGTAGAACCATTCCTCAGATGAGGTCTCCCATAATGGTCTCCTGACGTACAATTTCTCAGTTAATTAAATTTTATTAAATATTAAATACAAAGTCTAAGTGTCTTACAAAGGAAACCAGGGAAGCAACTTTATCCTTTAAAAAAGGGGATGCTGAAAAAGCAAAATCTTTAATTTTACTATAAAAAAGTGTAGGGAACTAATGATACTAACAAACACTACATTAAATCTGATTTCATAAAAAATATCTATTTCAATTTTCTTTTTTCCTTCTTACTTCTTTTTCTTGGTGTAGAACTGGATTTAGTTAAACTGGTCATGGAGAAAGATAATTTCTGTGCTTTGATAGGTGGGTATCGTGTTCAAGTTTGTAATACAGCTGAATGGTATCTCTCAGTATCACACATAATTCATCAAAATGAGCCTATTTCTAGTGTTCCTTAGTAATCTATCCTGTAATCCTATGGACACAAGGTCCCAGATTGAACTCCAGATGATGCAACAAAAACTATTGCATTAGTAGTTCTTACTGTCTACTTTTATAAACATGTAGGGGAAAAGTACAAAACTTCTATCTTTACTGGGGAAGCAACATGATCTTTATGAAAACAAATCATCAGATAGGGAAGATGAGGGGAAGAAAAAGGAATGAAAATTATTGCAGAAATGAGAATTCATGTAGGACTTAATGAGTTTCTCTGAATATGTAAGAATACGTACTGTATTTATTTTAAGGCGAACTTTACACTTTCAGAAAATAATGATGGATGCATCTCCCACCTTGCAAATTGCATTTTGTATTCTGAAAACATTAGTCATTAACCAGAAGAATTAATTATTTTGCAGTTAGTATTCTCACTTGGCCACATTTCAGGAACAGTCTATGATGTCCATTAAATTCATGAAAGGTTAGCTCAATGCTTTTGTATGTTCTTAGGGTACTAATTAGACTAAGAAAACATAAATCTCTGAAGTATAAAAAATTGTTGTATTTTTGTTTGGAGTTTTGGGTTGTTGTTTTGTTTGTTTTGATTTTTTTTTTTTAAATGGGGACTGGAGCTTTGGGATACAGTATTTAAGTCTTTAAAGATTTTTTATTACAGAAAAAAAAAGTCTTTTCACTACCCTGCTAAATTGAAACCCATGGATTTCTAGAAGGTTATTTTATTTTCCTCACTAACCATATACTTTTACTGCCTTTTTAAACATTCATGAAATAATTTTATTTAGAATGCCTTGGGTTTTTTTAATAGTTGTGTTTATGAAACAAATATAGATGGGGCTATTCTTGCCTTTTCTGTTCCACTGAATAAAAGCTATGCAAACGCTTATGAATTAACTCTTGATTCCATGCAGTGGTAGAGTTTCCCATGAGTGCTGCATGTGTGAGATTCCATTAGCATTTTCCAGACTAGAAAGCATTAGTAATGTTAATTAGTAATTAGAAAGCACTAGTGTCTTCTGAGGCTGAGTCTTTCTGGAATCCCCGATTTTACATCTTGAATACTTCCCTATAGCAATCACAGCTCTGATACTCTTAAAATGCAGTAGTGAGTATGTTGCCTTAAAAAGGCTGCATTATCAATCAGGTCATCATCGATTACATTGTCAAAGAGAGGTGATAGAAAGAAGAAGCACCATGTGGAACTGGTATTCACTTTATCCATCAGTTATTGGAAAGCTAGGTTTTTAGACATGGTTATCTAAACTCCCTCTAAAATGTACAAAGGAGGCAAGGATCTCTGTCAAAAACAATTAACTTGATGTTAAGGACAGTGTTTAAAATGGAAAGATCCACTGGCCTCTGAACGTACCAATTTAGTTCCACGGTAGAAGGTGTTGGATTACAAAGAACTAAAGGCCAGACTGAAAAGTACACAGCAGTAGTGAACAGCACAACAACTCATACTGCAGAGCACTTGACTGTAACTGTGACAGTCAACTAAAGAGAGAAGAAATTTTTAGTTAAAATGAAAAAAGCATAATTGGTTTAGACTACCCAGGGCTGAAAGGGGAAGAGTACAGGCAGAAGAGCAAATAATAGCCAGAGAAAAGCTATAGAATTAAAAGAGAGAAACTGCCAAAAGGGTATTGTGGAACAATTACTAAAATGAAATTATATTAAAAATGCAGCATTGTTCACATATTAAGGAAAGTTATAAAATCAAAAAGTTTCTGGGGTAGAATACAGACACAGCTGTATGCGAGGAATCTGCTACATCTGCGATTCCCTATGCAATATTGCTTGCAAAGCAACATGGAGGATGGAGTAGGGTATAGATTCTACGGTCAAGCTCTGTGATAATACAGCAGATATGGGAATGAGATGGTCCTATGGAACTGATAAGCTGCACTCTTGCTACCCTGAGCCAACAGTCTGTCAAATTTTGACAAAATGCTGTCCTTTGTGTGAACTTTACTCATTATAATGTCATTATAATACCAAAAAACACTTCTATCCTGAAGACTACCCACCTCTGACATGTAACCACCCCTCTTTGAGTCTGCGCCCTGAATTTTTTGTAAACTATAGTTTTAAATGCAAGGCGAGAGAATTATAACAACCATAATAAAGGTATTTATGACTAGAGTCACTAAAACTCCACCTTGAAGACAAAAAGTAGTATAAAAATAGCCCAAGAAAGGGGGGATATCAGGGAAGACACCATCGTGACCAAGCCAAGGAGGACTCCATCACAGACCGCCTTTGACTGGGACCAGTCAATGGGCTGAGCCTTTTTTCCCCTCCATAGGGACACCTTTGCGTAAGATCTAGACCATACCGAGAACTTCCTTGGAAAACTTAAAAATCTCTCTAGACAGTCTCTTTCTTACATTTATAGCCAAGCTGTATTGTTTATAACTTCGTCATGTGTTTTGTATAATTAACAATATTTTTATTTTTATGTGCTTCGCAGACAGCGTATTTATCACCAGCAACACTTAAGAACCTTTATGTCTGTTGCTTTAACTAAACTGCAGCAACTTATTTTGGAGTGTGTCCAGCTACTTGACCATAGACTGGCTCAAAGGATTGTTAATCTGCTCCTGCTGCAGTGAATGTATGGTCCATAACTAAAGCTTCAGATAGGCAAAGAGTTGAAACACAGAGAAGTAAGATTTTCAGCCTAGAGATTAAAGTACTTATCCCAGAGGGCATCTGTCCCCAGGGAGAGTTTACTGGTATTATGGAATGGCTGCTTAACATGGAAAACAGGCAAAATTTGGAGTAGGGATTAGAACTAAGGAGTTCCACTTCACAGGGGTAAATGCATAGGATTGCTATTACTACACTTACATTTACTATCACTAATAATACTGCTACTGCAATCATTACCGCTACCATCACCGTTACCAGTACTACTGTTTTTGTGAGGTTGCCCTACTCATTAATGCTACTGGCATCTCTTAAGAGACATCCATGATGACAGATTATGTTGTTGACTTCGTTCTTCTATATTCCCAGAATGGGAGAAAAAATGACATGAAATTTTTTGAGTTGTATTTAAAAGTTCATTGCCTCATCACAATCTTGAAGCATGATCCGCTTCTTTTCTCTTCCATGCCACTTCCCAGAACCTAAATAAATATTCAGCTGAGGTTTAGAGATGAAATGGGCTGTTGTGGCCTGTGATACATATACAGTAGAATTTGAGACAGACATATAATAATTTCTTTGTGCTTTCTATGCTTTATTCAAGTGAAGAAGCTATGCAAAAATTGTCCTCTTGAAAGATTCGTCTAAGGATGCTGTTAAGGAAGGTGTTGTTTAAAATATTCACTTGAAGAACTCTTGGGTGCCCAAATACCAGAAATTTCTTCACCTTTTACAGCTCTCAACAGTTATGGCTATGATGAAGATATACATTCTCCTGGAGCTAGACACTGCTTATTTACAGAAAATCTCAGATCAGGAAAGTTGTAGAATTTCTCATTAAATCATGACCTGCCAAATAAAACAAACAAGGGCTATGGGCCCAGTGCCTTGTACAGACAGTATGTGTGAGGTGTTTGGCACATACCAGTCAAAATGTAAAAGCCTCAATCTGTGAACCAAGAAAACAAGATTAAACCCAGCTGCAGAGCCATGGTTCACTCCTGAAAGACATCTACCTGGCTTGCTCTCTGGTGATATTGTACCACACAGAGGTAGCACAGTGGCCTGCAGCCAGCTCCCAGGTCCCCAGACTGACTCCTCTGACACATGGCTCTCATCTCTGCAGTGCTCTTGGGGGCCAGCAAAACATGCAGAATCAGAAGCAGCTTTTGCAATTTTGTTTTTAAAGATATAGCATGTAGTCCTTCCATCACTAACCTCTGACTGCGAATCAATGTGTAGCCTGGGGAGAGTGGAAGTCAAACCAACCTTGATAAAGGTACCAACTCTCCAGTCTGTTTTGGCTCAGACCTGCTGTGCTTGGGAGGACTGGGTTGCAAGAATTCAATCTGGCTTATGCCCAGCTATGCCAGGGTAGAAGAGTCCTGCTGTGCTGTCTGCGCTCCCTTTTTCTCCAGAAGTTGATGAAAATGCCAAGGGCAGTCAGGTTTTATCCTTACCAAAATTCTGAACCACTTAATATTGAGATTAAACTCCTTTGTATATAGACAATTTTCTAATGCCTTGAAATATTTAATGAATTTAAGCTCTACTTCAAAAGACTGTCTGTCTTTTATAGGGGTTTATATCCTGGTTATTTTTGTGTTCCTCCTATATCAATGCTGCAGATGGGAACAGGTAGGTTTGAATTTTTTTTTTGTTGAGGAAAACAGTATGCTCAGATTTGACAAGTTTAACAATGCCTCTGCTTTGTTGTTACAAACCTTGCTCTGTATACCTTTAAATATTACTTGGCACATATGTCCTTTAGGAGACATCTGATAAGGGTTTTTTTTTTGCTGTCTTCACAGCAATAGAAGTACACCACCATTTAAAATTTGAACATATTTTGGGCTCTTATCTGTTTTCAAACAATGAGGTGCTTACTTGCCATTAAATTTAAATGGAACAGAATCAGGTCCTTATTGGTGTCAGGCTTTGATGCCTAAAAATCACATAAAGATATAGAAAATGTTCATTTGAAGTACACTTTATTTAATAGACCTTCATTTCAATATTTGGTTGTAAAGGACAAAAGACAGCAAAAGGCTGACCACCTATTGCTACATAATACAATGCCATGACTCTACACCTAAGTATCTTTCTTACCTGTGCTGTCATTGCTGTTAGACTGACTCCCAGCAGTGTGGGATCATAATGTGACGGAATGGTTGATGTTTCAGGTTAACTGGCCTGTGGTTTTGCCCTGTTGGGAACTTCATGCATAGGAGAAACAGACTCTTATGATGGCAGACTAATATGCAGAGATCTCTAGACGTGTGGTAGTGAACTTCTTCTGATAAAGGTGCTAGTGGCATTATAAATAACCTGCTCAGGCACATTTTTTCTTGAATGAAACCATGTGTCCAGAATTCATTGAAAGCTCTTTAGAGAAATGACTTTCAGACTGTTTGTTTTGACTTTGGCTAGTGAAAAGGCTAGAAGACTTAGGACTCCAAGGTGTTACAAACCGAGGTGAAGAAGAAAAGTGAAATCAGTGGTGCAGAAGGACTGTTATCTGGGATATAGAGAACTTTGTGACAACGTGACACATAGGCTTTATGTCATTTTTAGCACAAACACTAGAGAATAAAAGTGAACTCTCTAAAAGGGTTATCTAGTAAAAATGATATGAAGGTATTCCACCATTATTATTATTTATTTCTTGGTATACTTGTAATAATTCAGGTGCTTTCCAAACAGAAAAGCTACAGGCCCTGCCCCAAGGAGCTCACAATCTAAAGGTGGACAAGAAGAGAGATGTAAAGGAGAAAGAGTCCACAGAGAAGTCAAGAGGCCAAGATGGAAATCAACCATATCTTAGCAATCAAATGTGGTTTGAACGCATTGTTGCAAAGCTATACAGACTATTTTCCAATTAATGCTCACATTTTCCATTTTGGTTCAATTAATTCACTCCTAGGTGACATGGAAAGAGGCTTTCAATATGTGAGCTCAGAAAAAGTAGCGCTTGTATAAAGCAGAGCTGGAAAATTCACCTGAAAGCATAGAGATGAGAGGGTTTTTTCTGGGTTTTCAAAACTCAGTTGAGTACCAGGATAGTTTAAATCCAGAATTGTATAGCTTTAAGTCTGATCCTACAAAGTGAGAGTCAGATGTGATGGACTCCATCTGGAATGTACATGTAATCTATACACCTGGAGGTTCCTTAATACACGCTAATATGAACTACAAATTCTGTCATGGCAGGACTAGGAAAATGAAGAATGAAAGATCACACTGATTTTGACATGTTTCCATGAGAGGAGAAGGATGGTGCTGAGAGTTTGAGGATGGTCATTTTTACGTCAGTTGTAAAATTGTATTTTTAATAATGTAGGACACCAGTCACTGATTAAAAAGAAACAGAGCATTTAATTTTAAAAATACCGGTTTTGACTGAGACAATAAGTCACTCATCAGTTATGAAAAATACTATTAGGTATTCTTTATACATTTAAATATCTAAGTATTTTTTATAAAACCTCCAATCAGGTTCCTCCAGACTCTGAAGCTGTCAAAGAAACTCTCTTAAGGCTTGCCTTTAAAAACTTCTCAACAAATTGCCATGTTTTCCCAAGTACTCGGGGGATTGGATCATTGTATGTTTGATCATTCCTGAAGTATCTTTCTCTTAGCAAATACAAGTGCATTGTGAAGGCAAAAGCTAATATGCAGTTGAATATTAAAGTGCATAGGTTGTCCAAGTTTGGAAAAATAAATGGTCAAAGAAGCAGTAGCTGTTGTGATTACGGATTTCTGGGGAGTAATCCGTCATCAATATTTAGCAAGCCACAGATATATCTTTTAGTATAAGAAACATTTTTTTAGTCTTCAAATCCTGTAAATGCATTTCTAATAATGCCATCAGGATGGTGATAATCCTTTTGCTGGGAGGGAGCAGCTGTAATTAAATAATCAAATAGATCAGTCTTTCATAATTTACAGGTATTTGCATTCCTTCAATAAATAAAAGAATATACTTTATGTTTTGATTCTGTATAGCTCTTGAAAGAAATCAAGTTTCTAGCAATTTAAATAAGTTATTTTAACAGCTTGACATGAGTTATGCTGACAGGAGCCGCTTATGATTATTTTGGTGCCCAGAATCTTTTAAGAATCTACAAAGGTAAATAAAGGCTTACAAGTCTCTTAAGCTACTTTTTATTTGCATAGAAAAATATTTATCATAGGAGTCAACTATCATATGAGAGAAATTGCATTTGTTGTAATTGAAAAAGATAGCTAAAAAGTTTCTGTGGGTTATTGCAACAGTACAAGAATACAAGATGCTTCCATTTATTAAAAAATGTAAAACAAATTGTGAAGGCTAAAGCAGGCTACAAAACAGAAGGTCCCTGTATTATCTTTCTCTTGACTATTATGTTACAAGATCATGTGCCACAGTTGAGTACTATAAAGTGTAATTCTGCATTTGCTAATGTAAGTCTTAAAACGCTCCCCCCCCCAAGCACTATGCAAAATATATATATTGGTGAATGCTTCCTCCTGTAAGCATCACAACCTTGTTACCACATAATCACCCTGAACAATTGTTTCCTGTTTCCCTTCACAATCAATGCTAATGTCCAACTCCTTGTCCAGCTGATCCTGTGGTGTCGCTAGTTCTGAGTTCTGTAACTCCATTTTCTCCATTTCTGAAGCACAAATACTTCCCTCTTCCTGTGAATCTGAAGAGTTGTTGTTCTTTTGTGACTCTGCTAGCACACATTTTTCATCAGGATTTTTGATGTTTAATTCACAGTTCATGGTCAGCTCTCCCCCTTCCAGTTCAGTAGTTTTCTCACATTGTTCTTCTGCCTGTTGACGGGAAACTTCTTCAGAAACCGTGTATATTTTATTTGTACCCTGCTCCACAGAGTTTGTTTTTGATCGTCTGTGAAATAACCCGAAATTTTTTATGTCTGATACAAAATTCACACGCTTTTGTTTCTCCTTAATGGACTCTGACACCATCATTGCTGAGCCATTGCTTACATTATGTGCTTCAGAGGCAATAGTGGCTGCTCTTGGGTGAATCATCGTTGTTATGTCAAAAAGGCTGAAGGTCTTTTTCTTTCCTTTCTTATTTCCTTCACTCTCACTATTTTCTTCATTTTCTGACAGAGAGGCAGTGTCTTTGTTCACCTTTGCAGTCTGCAAATTAGACAGCTTGCTTCCTTTTAACAAGCCTAAGACTTCAAAACGAAAGCTGGAAATATCTTGTTTTAACTCCTAAAAATTAGGAAGAAATATGAAACGTCAGAGCATCAAAGCTAATTTGACTTTTCCTCTTGTAATTAAAAAAAGAAAAAAAAAAGGTAGGGATCAGTAATAAACTTCACCATCTGGATAACACTTGGCATGTTCAAGGTGCTTTGAACACTGTTTAATGGTTCTTCCAGGTGAGAGATAAAAGCAATCAGCAATTTTATCAGAGGAGTGTTCAGAGGAAATTTGCCTTAGCCTATACTACTCATAGAAATAAGCAACAGTGTTGGAGGAAGGAGCAGTGACAACTTGAAGACCTAAAACCAATTTGCTATCCTATCTTAATAACAGTATTTTGATAAGCTCTTAATGCCATCCTTTACACAGACACATGGGGACACAAGCATGCACAAGACATGCACATGTGTGCATGCTTCCCTGTGAGTAGAAGTACAGGTAGGACTTCATTCATTTCCACTAAATGTTTGACAGCTAGCAGCTAAGTCACAGCTAATCACTGCAGGCTGCTTTCATCCAGTGCAACCTCTGTCTCTTAAAGTTCTGGCTCAGGAGAAGGCACCTTACCTTCAGAAGGTCCCTATTTCTCTTCATTTTATCTAAAAAGGTTAATGATAGAACCATAGAAACATTTGGGTTGGAAAAGACCTTTAAGAACACCAAGTCTAACCGTAAACCTAGCACCTTCAAAAACATCACTAAATCACATCCCTTAAGCACCATGTGTACATATCTTTTAAAAATCTCCAGGGATGGTGACCCAACCACTTCCCCAGGCAGCCTGTTTCAATCCTTGATAACCCTTTTAGTGATTTTTTCCTAATATTTAATCTAAATATCTCCCATGGTATAACTTGAGGCCATTTCTTCTTGTCCTAGCAGCTGTAAGTTAAGAGAAGAGACCGACCTCCACCTTGGTGCAACCTCCTTTCAGGTAGTTGTAGAGACCAGTAAGGTCTCTCCTGAGCCTCCTTTTCTCCAGATTAAACAACCCGGTTCCCTCAGCTGTTCCTCATAAGGCTTGTTGTCCAGGCCCTTCACCAGCTTTGTTGCCCTTCTCTAGACATACTCCTGCACCTCAATGTCCTTCTTGTAGTGATGGGCCCAAAACTGAACACAGTATTCGAGGTTCAGCTTCACCAGTGCTGAGTACAGAGGGACAATCACTTCCCTAGTCATGCATCACCACACTATTCCTGATACAAACCAGAATGCTACTGGCCTCCTTGGTCACCTGGGCACACTGCTGACTCGTGTTTAGCTGGCTGTCCACCAGCACCCCCAGGTCCTTTTCTGCCAGGCAGCTTTCCAGCTTCTCTTCCCCAACCCTGTAGCACTGCTTGGGGTTATTGTGACCCAAGTGCAGGACCTTGGCCTTGTTGAACCTCATACAGTTGTCCTTCACCCATCGATCCAGCCTGTCCAGATCTCTCTGTAGAACCTTCCTATTCTCAAACAGTTCAACACTCCCACCCAACTTGGTGGTGTCTGCAAACTTACTGAGGGTGGACTCAAACACCTCAGATAAAGATATTAGAGAGAACAGGCTCCAATACTGAGCCCTGAGGAACACCACTTGTGACCAGCCACCAATGGGATTTAACTCCATTCAGCACCACTCTTTGGACCTGGCCATCCAGTCAGTTTTTAACACAGCAAAGCATATACCCATCCAAGCCCTGAACAGCCAGGAGAATGCTGTGGGAAATGGTGTCAAAAGCTTTACTAAAGTCTAGGTAGACAACATCCACAGCCTCTCCTTCATCCACTAAGTGGTTCACCTTTTCATAGAAGGAGAACAGGTTACTTAAGCAGGACTTGCCTTTCATAAACCCATTCTGACTGTGTTTGTACGTGCTGTGAGAAGGAACTGAAGATGATCTGAATGAAGCAGTTAGCTCAGGTTCTGGCTGTATCATCTGCATGTATAAGCTGAGTCAGATGAATATAATTTTGAATTTTTGGTGTTTGAGGTGCCCATAGAAACAAAAATGTTTGATGCTAGAAATACACTGTGATGAATGTAAACGTTGTGATATATATATACGGCCCTGTTCACTTCATCTATGACAAAGGATTTTAATTTTTGACTGCTTATTTAAGTTTTACATCTTTTAAGTCATATAAAAGCTGTATACAAATAAATGTTCAACAACACTCTATAAGAGAAAAAAAATCTGTTTCCTAAGGTGCTGAAACTATTTGCATCTTGCTTTAGCAAATTTGTTGCTACATGCACTTAATCCCACTTGGTGTCCTCTTACATAGGCACAACTCAAACTAGCTGATAAATTGATTATTGCTCCAGATAAAGAAAGAAGACTTGCTGAAGTCCAGGTACAATTCTACCTGTGCGTGGTCTATCAGAGCACAGTCACTGCTCTAGAAAGCAAGTTATATGTTACCTGAACAACTGTGAAGCATGAGAAATACGCTTCACAGCCTCATAATATCTTAATAAAACACCTATAGATGCATAAAAAACAAGGCATACCTTAAAATTTTCTTCTGTCAGTCCTTCCTCAGTTTTGGCATCTCTTATCATTGCTGCAACATATCTCTTAACCAGATTTCTCATAACTTCCTAAAAATGTAAAATATTGTGTTAGCTTTCTTGGTATTAGTTACTAACTCTACGCTCATTGGGCCTGCTTGGACGTCTTTGTGTGTTAGGAACATGATAAAAAATGTACAAACCTTAGATCTGGTTGAAAATTTGTTCTGCTTTTCAATGGAAAGTGCTGGTATTAACTATCCTGAGAAGGGCTGTATTAGGTTTGACCAAAGATATGTCAGTAACTTGTAGTCCAATAGTGAGTAGTTGGTGTCTCATGAGGAGTTTAAGCCTCACGTGGTTGTATAATGTTATTTCTAGCTATATTTTCCCAAGCCTCCTGTGATGTGAGATTCAGAGACTTTCTGAATCAGAAATGATAACTCTGGGTTTAATGGGCTGTGACAGGCTTTCCTGTGTGTTTTGAACTCATGTAAATTTTCAACATCTACAAATCCTCTGCCAATGAATTCTGCAGCATACCTGAAATAATATTCCATTTGGGGTTTTATTTTTAACCTGCTTTCTGATAGTTTCAGTTACTGCTTTCTGCTTCTAAGAATCCTAAAATTATTTAGGTTGGAAGAGATACCTAGAGGCTGTCTAATCCAGCTCAGGGCCATGTCCAGTCATCTACTGAATATCTCCAAGGGTGAAAATGCTGCAGCCTCCCTGAGAAACTTTTTCCAATTCTTTACTGCCCTCACTGTGGTGATGATTTTCCTTACAGAATTTCCTTTCCTGCGACTTGACTCTGTTGGCTCCTGTTGTTTTGCTGTGCATCTCCAAGAAAAATCTGGCTCCTTCTTTCTAACCACCCACTATGTTACTGAAGACAGCAATTAGATCCCCCTTAGCCTACTCCAGGCTGAAATTCCAGCTTCTCCTTTTATGTCAACCCTCTTACCATCTTGGTGGCCTTTTGCTGGATTCCTTCCAGATTGTTAACATCTCTCTTGCAGTGAGGGGGCCAAAACAGGACACACGGCTTCAGATACAGTCTTAAAAGCGTGGGCTGGAGGTGAATAATCACTTCCCCCAAAGTGCAGCCTACAGTCTTACTAATGCTAGCCTAGTATGTGTCTGGTATTCAGTTTGTGAGTAGATGGTAAACAGCTGCTCTGTTTTCACCTTCCCCATGATTTTATAGATCCCTGTTGTATTTCCCACATCTGTCTCTTCTTCAGGTTGGAAAAGACTTAGTTTACCTAATAATTTTCCATATGGAACCCATTAACTACCAAACTGAGAAGTGTACAGCCCGCATTTTGTTTAAGTTGATGCACTTTTAACACAACAAAATTTGAATGTAAATCTGATAATTATTCCTTGTGCTACCATAATCTCCAAAAATCAGATGTTTAAGCATGAAGGATGGAGAAGAAGAGCTTACAGGGTTTTTAGGCAGAGGGGTTATTAAGGGACAGAAAGTTGTCTATGGGGGGCCAGAGCCAGAGAGGTGGAGAGCAGGTTCTGATGGAGCATGCCAGTGAACTGCACATATGATCCTGATGAATCCCAGCAGGGTGTTAGGTCTACATATTTGCTTTTTTAAAGGCAATCCATGTTACAGTAGGCAAAATACTGGTTAGCATATAATTGCTCTAGGAAATATCCTTTTGCACACAAAAAAGGAGAAAACCCTACTCAAATGCTGTTGTTTGAACACCGATATTACTACATTCATTTGCTGAGGATGAAATAAGTATGCATTTTGTGGTTTTTCTTTTTTTTTATTTTTTACTTCCTCATTAAATTCTTCCTTTTTATTTTCTTTTTTTTTTTCTTTCACTCATTAAGACCTTTTGGAGGCATAGAAAAATAATAGAAAAACAACAGAAATGAACAACAGAAAAAATAGCCATGCACTTGTACCTGGTATTGATGATGTCTTCTCAGATTGTCAGCTGCACGTCTCTGAAAAAAAATTTAAAAAAGGAAAAAAACCATGAGTCTCTGTCCGGTAGTAAAATACTTACAGCACAGCAAAACAGCAAGTCTGTGCAACATGGAATCTAGAAAGCTGAGTGAGATGGTTCAAAGTCTGCTGAAAAATGGCAGTGCTGAAGCAAAATCTGTCATTAGATTTACAGATGGGAGAACACTGAAGGTGAAGCGGATTTTCTATTTTCAACAATGTGCTGCAATTCCCACATTGGCATGGATGTAGTGGGGCAGCCATTTCTCTGCTTGCAAACCCCCATAGTCACTGATCTGAGACAGAATGGGAACAAGGTGGTCATGACATTTGCACAGACTGAAGCATATTTTACTGAATTGAGGCAAGCTTGATATAAGCATGGTGAGGGCAAGACACTTGCTATGGCTCCTCATGTCTCATTTAAGACAGAGCTAACCAAACCCTGCACTACAAAACAGTATCACAGTGAAAATTTCCTGCTTAGTTCCTTGGTAAAAAACACTTGGACACAGAGAAATATGGAAGATAAGAATATGGAAGAAAGAAACTTAGCTTGCAATGGAGAGTTTGGTGTAGATAAGTAGGAAGGGCTAGAGGGATAGTAACTCTTAAGAGGAACAGCAAAAAAGCCATGTGGTAAAATGAAAGCATGGTATAGGCTTCAAGCAAGTGTTGCATTAGATTATACTGCCATATCTAAGGCTGTCCAGAAGAAGACGGGGGTGGTGAGGGTGGGGAAATGGCCTGAATTACCTAGTCCTTGAATTACTGTTGTCTTCAATACCATACTGAGTCACATCTCCGTATTCTCTACCTTAATTATCCCTGACTGATGAAAGACAGACTTACAATTTTACCTTGGGCTTTTATATCAGCTGCTGGTGAGAAAAGGAGGTGTCTGACCACTGATTGTACTTGTACAAACCAGAACGCTTACAGCTTTGTAAAGCAGGATAGAAGGACATGCAACAGATTGGTTAAAAACGATCTCAGTTGCATAATGAAACAAGCACAGTAAGGTATTTTGTCATCATCTTCTACTTGAAAATGATTGGCAAATTATAATCAACAATTTCCCTGTACTGAGAATCAGTTTACTGTTTAGGGTTGATTTCTTGTCTGTAAGTAACTGGAAGTACGCAGTAGCTGTGTGGTTAGGCTTGGCAAAAATTACTAGATAGGGGAAAAATCACTACTTTGTAATCACTCTGACCAGCCACTGTGGGGTAGGGCTTACACAAAAGCATCTTGTCTTCACTATTTTTCCAGATTTTGTTTCTGTATCTATGACTCTTCCAAAGAGAAGATGAAAATTCCTTGTGTGTATGGGTGGAGGGACGGTCAACCCTGCTCACCGTCAGGGCTGAACGGGGCAAGGAAGCCTTGGGAAGGCCCATATCCTACCCCCCCCTGCCTTTAGCTGGCTTTTAGAAAAAAATAAATCTGATTTTTCACAGTTGACCACACGATGGAGATGTTTCATTCCTGCTGAGATATCACTAAGGGAGACAGCGGCTAAGAGAGCTCTCAACAGCACATCTGACTCATAGGTAAAGGGAAAACCACTTTAAAGTGTAATTGAAACACACTTCAGTTCAGGTAAAGCTAATAACTCCTATAAATAAAACATGATTCTTGACTCGCAGAATACTTTCTGCAGTTGCTGTCTGCTCTATTTTATTTTACAGTGAAATGTAAAATAAATGCATAGGTTTAATTCCGTGCCTGTAACAAGAAAAAGCTAAATCAGGTTTAACGCTTTTTTTTGTAATTAATTTGTAATGAATTCTGAAACTCTCAAAAACAGAGGCTGTGGCTTTTCCACTCAACACAGTGTCAACAAATGTAATTTGAGATGACCAGGTAGTCAAATGTATTTGTTTAGTAACCTGTCCAGAATGGTTTTACTGTACTTAGCAATTGTTATCAATCCATACCACTGAGAAGCTGAAAGAGGAATGCACTTAATGGTCTGTTTTCATACACAGACACATACATACTGCGCAGGGAAGAACTGTGCCTACATGTAACCCATCAAAGTTATTACTACCATCAGTTCTCCTGTTTAAATGTTCAGATTCAGTCTCCAGTTAATTGCCTTTTCATTCCTTCTCAAAGCAGAACGAATCTTTTCTTAAACACATCTGAAAATCAAGCAATTCACTATAAAGAAAAGGACATTAACAGCTGTATTGTCCTTATTAGTTCTCAGCCAACCTGCTTTTCTTTATGTGGTCATCGTCTAATTTGCAGTTGTTCAAAACTTAAACTTGTTTTAAGAAACCACTATGCTATGTGCATGACGAATTGTTGGCAATTATGGCTGGCAAAAGGATAACAGTTAAATCTGACTAAAAATAGCAACAGGAGATGAAACAGTCTTCTGATGACAATGGTGTCTGAGATCATGAAATTGAAGGGGATACTTCTATCGCTTTCTAAAGGTGGCACTAATATCCTTTAGGAAGCTATAATTATAGCTCTACTAGTAGTGATAATTATTTTGGTCTTCCTGCTTAGGCCACTCCTAGTAACTTACATTGTTTGGAAGAAAAATCTCTTTAGTAGTCAAAAATTTAATAATGATAAATTACTTCTTTTGGAGTGTTTTATCAAAATTGTACTTTTATAAAGAAGGAATTAAAATTTAATGTCTGCATTTGACCTCAAACTGCTTAGCAATAAAGGTCCAGAAAATGTAAAGGTTGTGTGAAGTCATGGGATATAATCCTCATCTTGAATAGAAGCATCCCATAAAAAGGGTGAGAACCTATTTGTATTGACAAAGAGGTTTCCCCATGAGGTGATTCTTGACTGTACAACAAACACTCCAGGTTACTGATTTCCATTCCAAGTGGTAGGCGCTATTTCTTTGCTCAACTTTCAATAACACACATTACAGGGAAAATACAAAATACTTGTATGGACTTAGAAGTTGCATCATTTTCCACTTGGAGAACACGGAATGGGAGAAGGGGGTAGTAGATTTTCTCTGAGAAATTATAATTATCATAATGTAGATTGCTTGGAATCATGGCATAAAAATCTGGATAGCTAGAAAAACTAAAATTCAGATGCACAAAACAATAACAAAAAACCCCAATTAATGAAGACATCCCTGACAATCCTTTCTATTTTCTCCTCTGAAATACTTTAAATTGTAGGTAAACCACTTTTTGGTGACTGATCAGAAATAAAGTGGAATGTAATTTGAGGAAAATAGTATAATTTATTCTATTGAGATTGAGGTTTCTTTTCTTACATCTCTTTTTTGAAATAGCAATGGATTTCAGCTGACCAACAGGAGTAGCCTTGAGACACTCAAAGACCTTGGGCAGTCAGGAAAACTTCAGCCTAATCAATAAAATTACATTACTAATGTGGCTCTTGCAAAGATGACCTGACAAAGTTAACAGAACTGCTAAATATATATGCACAAGAATTTATATATATATATAAAGCAGCACACACTGTTATATCAGAGTTTTCAGTGTAGGAGATACTTTGTGATGATAGCTAAAGAAAATGCTGCATACCTGGAATATGTCAAAATGACAGAAAATAAAAATGTGCTGAAATTGGAAAGGTAGAAGGTCTCTGCCTAATTAATAGTAGAGCTGAAGTACTAGTAAATCCCACGTAAGCATCCTGGCCTTCCTTCAGCTGGAGACATGGTTAGAGAAGCTATCATCAGCACGGCTGGGCAGTGTGTTGCTTTGGAAAAAAACCCTGCCCCTTGGAAAAGGTCCCCTTGACTCTAGCACCCAGTGCTTCAGTTATCCCAGTACAACAAAGTATGGCAGAACCACAGAACTGACATCCCAGGAGAAGCACATTAATTAGCTCCCTTCAAAGCCACTTTGCTTCTCTGCAGACCCTGTTCTTTCCTGTGATAGCTTTCTTAAAAGCAACACTGTAGATGGTCCTCCCAAGAAACCATGCCATGCTTATTTCTACTGATATTTTTCTTCTTAATAAAAGCCACATAAATCCTTTCACTAGCATGTCTGCTGTAAACTGTCCTGACCCTGAACCTTTTCTTTATGAGTTCTGCTTGCATATAATGAACTTTCAAGTGCACATGTATATATATTTTTACAGTGGTGTGTCAGTGACACATTTAATTCATTCTTAGCTCATGATTCCAGGCTTTTGGATATTGAAGGTTTTTTTGCAGATATCATGCCTGATCCTTGAAAAATGCTGGCTTTAACAAGCCAGCTCCATTCTGTCTATCATCTGTTTTGTATCCTCTCTGACTCAGCCTTTGGATGTACACTATTGCTTTTTCTCCTGCAAAACACCATAGTATGTCACTGCTGATTAGAGCTTCCTAATAGGAAAGTTAGCATTTAGAGGTTTCAGAACAAAATGTTTTGAAATTTAAGTATTGCCTTACAGACAACATGACGTCCATACAACCATGTAAGAAATGTAAAAAAATGAGCTTGAAACTGAGTCTATCGTGTTTTTATTTTTTCCCCAGTACTGGTCATAAGGAAGGAATCAGAGTCCATAATGAAAAGCAGTATTTCCCAAAAAGCTTATCTTGTAGCTCTAAAGCCAGACTTATTACAGGAGAGATCCCAGTGAGCTGGAGTCAGACAGCTGCCATCTGACATCCCTGAACAAAAGGCAGAGAAAATTCTTCATTTCTCTTTGGTTAAAAGGACATAGAGGTGCTCCATTTCATTTGTGATGCAGTTTGTTGGTACAATTCAAAAAAGTTCTGGGAATCCAAAACTGAGCTGTGGGTGATGGGAATAACTTTTTCAAAACCAGAAAACAGCACACTCCCCTAGGACAAACAGTGGGATCACCATGGTGTACCCATTCATTCTCCAATGACTTGGGGAAAATCCAGTTAAGAGCATCTGGTTTACATCTACCCAAACTGTGTGTAGACCTGACTGCTGGAGTGAATAGTGACTCTCACACTGTGATGGGTGTGGACAGATTTTCCTAACGTGGAACTCAGAGTGCATGCACATCTTTTCCCATTTTGGAGCTTGGGTGCATAGTTGGGCCTAGAAATTGCAAAATATTCCAAATTTGGAAAGCTGTAATGGGGCTTCAGTTATAGATAGCTGAAGAACTTGGTAGTTTTATGAGAATCCCAGATGTATCAACTGAATCTGCCCGGTCAGGCACTAAATTTTTCCAGGCAGCTGAAAGTCCTGTTGCGGTGATGGCTCTGTTGGTGAGCTCTCTACTTCAGAGGGCTTTCAGCTATGCTTGCAGCTAATTACTTATTCTGTAGTGGAAACTAGTGATGGATGTGGCCCTATTGTCTCACAGATGTTGGGATTTCCACTTTTTCTCATAAACCTTTTTTTTTTTTAATTTACTTTACAGAAATTAACAAAAGAATTCCTATATCTCTCCCTTGCCTATCTCCTCCACTTCCAAACCCCTCAGTAATTAGTGGTTCACATTCAAATTATAATGAAGCCAGGTTCAGCTGCTTCTTTTCTGTTCTTCCAAGACAGAATCTTTCCCCGCCACAGTCTTAATGATTTTGAGATGGAAATCTCTCCTGTTATAACTGTTCTGCTTGGGATAAGTAACTAGATATCACCCGGTGAATAGAAGTGAACTTGGGTCTTCCTTAGCCTGAGCTATTTGTTTTACTTGGCACGTGCTCCTTCTCTCTCCAAAAAGAAATTCCACCCTGAAGCTGAAAAGTGAAAAGTCCTTCCCAGCAAAAGCTTCTTTGAAACTGGTATATATCAATTAATATTATTTTGGGTTTGGGAGTTGAGGATTTTGTTTTTTTTTTCCTTAAAAAATAAAAAAAGAATTAAAAAAACCCTTTCTTTATTATTCAACAGAGACAGGAATGACTTTACTCCAGACCTACAGTTTGAGAGGGGAAAACAAGGGAAAAAAAATCCCTTAGCCTGGATGGAAAGTCTCAAAGAAGATACTGTCCTGAAGGTTTTTCTGGGATGCATAAGGGTATTCTGTATCCATCTCAGTCAAACAGGAATATTGTGTTAACCATGCCTAGATCCTTAGCTGCTATATGCTGGCATCACTCCATTAATTTTAATATCACTCTATCAGTTTACACTAGCTAATCATCCCTACCAAATGTTTAACAAATGCCTAGAAGCATTGCCCACTCTCCCACTCATGCAAGTACATCACTCTTGATTTTCTCTTTCTAACAAAATCTCACAGTTATTCCTCCTGTTGGTCTCTGCATTTACTTCTTTCCCTTGCTAGGTTACAAAGTGATGTTTTATTCTTGAAATTCAACATTTGTGCTAGTTCATGTCTTTTATTTTTATTTTTATTTCTGCCTGAATCACTGTTCATCTCTCTCCAGTGCTTTTCTACTATTAATTGTAATAGGCTTTTTTCAGTGTTTTTTTCTTGTAGTCTATCACCAGTTTGTTTCAATGTCATCCTCATGCTTATAAACTTCCTTTTCTGGCTGTTTCTTCCCTATCTATAAGTATGACAGCAAGTGAAGCATGCTTTGCTTTCATGATGTAGATACTGGCCAACAAGATCAGGATACTGCAAGAAGCCTGATTAGAAGCTTTCTACAAAAAGGACAAAATCCACTCATCAACTTAGGAATTGTGAATTTATTTTATATGTCACTCTTCCTCTTTATCGTATATCTGTACACACCTGTGAACATGTTCCTCCAAATATATCTGGCGATTAAACTGAATGCCAGGATGTGACGAGTGAGTATGTAGGAAAAGCCAATCCTTATTATCATTTCTCAAGAAAATGGGAAGAAATAGAAAGAAAAGGTTGATAGAGTAATGATCCAGCAAAGAATTGTGTCACTTCCCCTGTTTTCTCGGAAATGAATGGAAGTTTTGCTACCAGAGTCAACAGCATGAGGACTATAACCCTTTCTTCTTCACCTTACCCACACACGACACTCATTTATCACTTAATATTTTTCTGAGTTCCTTACAGACTTGAAAACATGTATATTCACCAAATCCCAATGGTATAGGGAAAATGCCATTATCCACATTTTACCCATGATGGTTTTCTTTATGTTGGAGTTGCTAAATGCAGTCTAGTCACTGAGGTAGTGACTCACTCGCTATGGGAAATGCAGAAAACATAACTAGAGAGGTGGGTTAGGCTGTTGCCTGGTTATTTCCTCCAACAATATAGACAAGCTAAGCTGCTGACAGGTATTTCAGTTGGTTAAAGCTAGGATTCAAATCTGCTTTACTCATTGCAGCTACCAGAGAAAGTCTGTGGCTGAGATATTACACAGGCATCTGCTGAATCCAGATGCAGGACTAATCTTGCTCCCCTGGTGTGTCTTTCCCCCTCTTTTATTTTCCTAGAATTTCACTGCTAATCAGCTCTATTAGAATAGGGTACCAACATGATTCTGAAATAACCTAACCTGTAAGTTCAAGTAAGCAATTCCAAGTAAATGTTGTTACCTTTCAAAATGTTTTCTTTAATGGGAACAGCTTTTGGTGAGAATGCTTTTTATGGTAATCCCCTTTCATTACATGTAGAGAGAGAATGACAGAGAGACAGATAATACCTCATGACGAATACTTTATATGGGATTCTGTTGTTCATGATATGTCAATGATACTTGAACAGTGACACTTGAGCTAGAGATTATCAATGACATTTCTGGGATTGGTAGACAAGTATGCACATTTGATCTCTCATACTAATATTGCTCCTAATCTTTCTTACATTATCTGTAGATGAGGCACAGTTATGGTTCATATTGTCATTTCACAAGAATACATTGACATGAATGTAAAAAATAAACATTCTATGCTAGAATTATTCTCTAACTCATATGCACATTATTTGACAGTTTGGTTGCTCTGTAAGTCTGAGTAAGACTCATCTATATAGCAAAGAGGAGGGCTACAGACCAAGTAAAACACAGGACTTACCCCTATTGTTCCAAAACTTTCAGGCTTTCTTCTAATTTTTTTCTTGCAAAGGTGTCTCCACAACCATTTGATCAGATACCACAGAGACTTTGGGCTTGGTATGACATTAAAAGGAGTGGGCAGAGTTCCTCCTTCTTCAAAGTAGCTCATCCAGAGTTTTGTTCGAGCAAACTTCCACTCGATGTCTGCATGATCCTGCACACAAGGAACACAACACCAGCACAAATGTTGCTGTAATTAAGGTGAAACAAGCATCTACAAAAATCTGAAAACCTAAAACTAGAACAACCCTGAAATACTAATTAATTTATTTGTTAAAATACTGGCATCTTCTTTTGATAGAAGGTGCTTAACACAAAGCAAAGCTAAGCTGCTTTCTTTCAGTAAAGAGATGTTAGATATATACTGTATATACTCACTCTCAATCTTTCTTTCCTTGCTACAGGCTTTTAAATAATTAAGTCTCTCAAACAACAAAGGATAATTACAAGCAGAAAAATGCTACATTTCTGGAAGAGATGTTTTGTTATAATAGCAGCTCATCATCATTCCACATAGATCACTCCAATTACTCTGCTGTGTAGCAGCTTCAACAAGTCTGTAAGTCTCATGTACTGCTTTAGTAATTGCCAGCCCCAGAAATTCACAAATAGGTTTTGTAAATCATGAGGCTACTTAAAACTGTATAGTGTCTTTTTTTCCTCTTACTTCAGAATTTTATATTTGGAATAGGTTATGGAGCTTTTAATTAATTTTTATTTGAAATTGTATTTCTTTTGTATTCTACATAATATTGATTGGCTGTGAAAAATTTGGAAAAAAAATCAAAACTAAAAACCATGGAAATATTGCTAAATCCTAGCATCTGAACAAGAAGTTTAAAACACTAATATTAGATTTGGACAACAAACATATTAGCCAAGAACTTACGCTACAGGTATAGACCTAACCTTTAATATTTAGCCACATATATAGTAATCAAAACAATAATTTAGGACATGTAGTAGGAAATGTATTCTACCCGCATTTGAGTTTTGCCGAATGATAGTATGCTGTGATACTGTGTTCCAGATTCTGCCAACTAGCGTTATATAAACACATGTAGTCAGCATTTCTTTCATGGAAAAACTCACAATTTCCAGATTAGAAAAAAGCTACATTTTAAAATCTTAAGACTGTGAAGCTTTCTTTTATTTGTTTGCTTTCTGCATGATCATATTTGAATTATCATTTGATGAATCAGTGTTTATTTTCATTAATCTTCTAATAGACAGCTGAAATAAAAACAAGCCAATGGCCCTGATGAGGAAAAAGACAGTTTTAATTAAAGCAGAGAACAGGACACTAGTGAATGAAAAGTCATGAGCTTCTGCTTGAGTTGCTAATGGATCAAAAATTGTCCATGAAAACACATGCATCCAATTTATATTAAATGTATATTCACACTATATAAAAATCCCAAAATAGCAGCCTTTTAAAAGTTAATAATCTATTAAAAATAAAGCAGAGACAGAGCAATCTTTAGCAGAGTCTCTTTCCCAGGAGAGGTCTGGCACAGTGCAGCTTGGGCAGGGCTGTATCCCATGTCACTTGCCAGCAGCTTCAGGACATCCTTCTCAACCCATTTCTGCAGCAGGGCCACCTCTTCCCCATTCCGAGTTGTGGGGAAATTCTCCTCTTCCCAGTCCAGCTAGCATCTGGTTTCTTTGTCATTCCAGAAAAGGGCAAAACAATTCGAAAAAATCAGATAATTTCTTCCAATATCCTATCTGTAAAGATTTACTGCCAGGAAAATGGGATGCAAGAACAGAGTGAAAGTATACATTATGAATGATGTAAGGATAAGGAAAAACTTACAGCAATAAGTTGGTAAGAATTATTCATCATGGCTATTAGCATGTTGAGTAGAACAACCAGAGAGATTACATTATAGGTACCAAACATGGTGGCCCCAACAAATTCAGTAAATTCATGTCTTGCTTTCACATTGGTCACATAGAGGTTGATGAGTCCAAATATAGACCAGAATAATGACTGCAGCGTTTCAAATAATCTGAAAAAAAAAAAAAAAAA
>VXBJ01006533.1:215169-320104 GCA_013400055.1 Nycticryphes semicollaris | reverse complement strand
AAAAAAAAAAAAAAGGAATAGCTATATAATAACACACATATTTTTCATCTTGTTCAGTTTTTCCCCAAACACACAGAAGTCCTTGCCTTGAGTGAGATGAATGATATCTATCATAATATAGGCACCTTATATGGAATATCTTTCTAGGGAAAAAAATGGCTTAATGTTTCAAATCTGAGCCTTTAGGTATACAATAATTAATCTATAAATAAACCTGTGAGTAAAAGGCTAATTTTGTTTAAACTTCTGAGGGATAAATATAGTTTTAGAGACATTTTGGACACCTGCCTTGAAGTATTTTCACCCTTTGCCTTGACTGTAGAGAGCAGAAACAAGGATGCAAAAGTAACTCAATGACTGTGTTTCACCAAGATGTTAGAACAACTATGGTATCCTTATACCTATTTGGTGTTATCAATTTATACAATTTCTAGTTTGTGTTGAGAGTCATACAGATAAAAGGAGTTTTATAATGTATTATTATCATTAGCATATCTTTTGTTTTGAAAAGAATGGAGACATTAAAAAGACAAAAATGCTGCTCTCAAATGCAACTTGTGCTTTTATAACTAAATGATATAATATTCCCTGAGAGAAGTTTGGGACAACAGCTAGGAATCTAAACCACAATAACCAACTTTAAAAAAAAAATCCTCTGTGGCTAGTTATCTTGAGATAATTTCACATTTGTACAACATTCAGCCACATTATAATGTCATGAGCATGGGCCCTGGTTAGCCCAGTTGCTCCTGAAAAGTTCAGAGCAAAATTTTCTACTTTTCTTCTCCCACATCTGAGATGAATTGGAGTGAGTTTTCCCAGTGGCCTCTCTCCTGCTCCTTCATCCTGACACCAGAAGCAGGTTGCCCAGACAGGATGTGTGGGCCACCAGCGCTGTCCCCACTGCACCTGGAGGAGGGAGGTTGCTGAACTGCAGGGATTTGTATCACTCTGGGTGGTCCTGCACGCTGGGGCCCACTGTTCAAAAGCAGGCAAAACTTACCCTTTCAGTCCCTTTCCCTCCATGTGGTACCATCCATGAAATGTAACCTCATCATGCTACCTGGTACAGTCCTGTCTGAGAGAGATAGCCAAGAGGGCAATATGCTTTTCCTTATAGAAATTCTAGGTCCTATGGAGACCCTGGAGTCTCTCGTGTGGTTTAGACTTACCTGAGAACAAATTAAACAAGCACTGTTCTCCCCTGCTCACAGTTGCAGAAAAGGCTCATAACATATCACAGTTTGCCTTGACACCATCTACTGGCACTAGTACCAATAGTCCCCACTATTTTTCATGTTGCTATAATATTGCTTCCTTGAGTGTTCAGTTCTGAAATTTTTCTCTGTGCTTTTCTGTTCAGATAACACAAAGTTTAGACCTGCATAAGATGCTATTAGCATGGAAGATAAATATGCCGTGCCTGAGCAAGATTACTTGATTAAGGTGATATAAAAGGTACTATTTTTATAAAATTATTTACTTTGAGAAGGAAGCTATGGGTAATAAATATATTTTTAAAACAGCCTAGATATAATTCATATAAAGTAATAGGGGAAAAGTATTTATAGCATGAATTTGATTCAGATTGGAAGTTGAAAGATCAGACAGAGAACCAGTGTTCATTTGATAGCATTTGGGTACTATAAATGAACTACAGAACAGAGTGAAGTAAAATTGATTTTTAAGTGAAAGAAAGATAAATAAATTTTAAAAAAGAAATTAGAATACAGTATTTGATTGCATGGAGTAGACTCAGGGCCAGCAAGAGTCTGGACTAAATGTTTTGTCCTGCCTTAGTTTATCACATTTACAAGTAATCTTCATGTTTCAGAACATAAAATTTATTTAATGCCCTCAAGTAAATATGAAAGAAATGCAGAGTGACAGCTGCCTGGATAAGCAAGAGCTGATCTGATGACCTTTTTTCCCTTAGTTCTACATATGTACTTTCTAATCTCATATTGTCCCCTGCTCTTTATTTCATCTTTTTATCTTTCAAGATACTTTGCATTGTACAGATATCACTGTGATAATGTTAATATTTATATTTTTTTTATTAGGGTAACTTTAGATGTGTCTGTCAGGACACCACTGCAATATCAATAGAAATCAGACAACCACTTTCCTGTAAATAATATCTAAGTGATTAAAATATTTGGGGCAGATGAAGAGGGTAGAAATAGATCAGCCACTTACGTTGAAAATGCATTATTCTGCTTGTCACATCGTATTCCTTTGCAGGTGTTGGGTTCATTTGTCTCATAGTAGAAGTACAGCTGGTTCAATCCATTTGCAAAAGCTAGCAGCACAAGGCAGTATATGAAGAGAAATTTCAAAATATCCAGCAACATTCTTCCTAGAGATATCTGCAGAGGTCCCAGGTGAGAATTTGCAGTGAATAATGAAATCAAGCGTAGGGAGCTAAAGATGTTTGCAATTGCAAACAGGGCCTCAGCCACCAGGGTTGGATGCCACATGTCCCAGCTGTCCCGTGGAAGAAACCCACTATACTGAAAACAAGCAGAAGGGAAGAAATTACTTCTTGTTTACTGCATAAACAAGTATGCCAGTTTCTTTATGAGCTGTCCAATTAATTTTCAGATGGCACAATAAAACTCTTGGAAAGCAACATGTCTTCAGGAGAGGGTTTTATTTTAGCAAAAGAAAAAGTAGGGCAGTAGCCATGTACTTGTCATTCCTTCATTTCTATCTGCAGGATGGTCTGTGCTTTCCCTTATTTTGCCTGTGTTTCGCATTTGGTTACAATTTTCACAGCAGCAAAAGCAAGTCTAAAAATTCTAACAGAGTGAAAGGAACAGTTAGAACACTTGGGTTTTACAAATATAGAAACTTTCAGCTGTAAACCCCAGGTAAATTAGTTCTTTGGAGAACAGTGGAGATATGACAATGATGGATAGAAACCCACAAGAACTTTGGCAAGTTCAAAGAAAACATTTAATCAAGGAACAAGTATATCACTTAATAACTACCAGTGGACCAATGCTGAAAAAGTTGTTTATTAATGAATCACGGCAAACTGCTTGTTTGTCTCAATATCAAAGAGTCTGATCCCTGGAACTGTGATTCTTTACTGTTCCTGCTCTACCAAAAATTTTCTTGAAGATGAAAGATGATACTTTGAACTGAGACTTAGCTACTGTGACAAACTTAATAAATATATTTGATCTCATTAATCTGTTTTCCAGAACATGTCCGAGGATAGAATCTATGCTATGAAGCACTATGGGATCATATAATACAAAGCAGATTTCAAAGAGGGACTATGGTGTGATCTGTATTTACCTACTCCAGCCAGATGCATCCTTCTGAGCAGCTGAGCATGCCCTCAGTATTAAGGAAAGGGACTCTTCTGTGTCTCTGGGGCCAGATGAAAAACATAGCCAGGCATCACAATGTTTCCACACCACGCTCACCCTCCAAAAAGGTGACTGCTCTCAAACGGGTTTGGGACAACCTGAATGTACATAAGTCTATGGGACCCAAAGACAAGCATACTAGAGTCCTGAGGGAACTGGCTGATGTAGTTGCCAAGACACTCTCCATGATATTTGAAGAGTCCTGGCAGACAGGTGAAGACCCCAGTAACTGGAAAAAAGAAAATATTGCACCCATTTCTATAAAATGTAGAATTAGGGACCAGTACTGTTTAATATGTTCATTAATGATGTGGGTTCGAGTGCAACCTCAACAAGTTTGCAGAAAGCACCACACTGAATGGTGCAGCTGAGACATCTGAGGGACAAGATGCCATCCAGAGGGACCTGGACCAGCTTAGAAGTAGGCCTGTGTGAACTTCATGAGGCCAAGTGCAAGGGTATCAATACAGGCTGAGGGATGAAGATATTCCACTGAAAGGGACTTGGGGATATTAGTGGATGAAAAACTGGACACGAGCTAGTAATGTACAATCACAGTCCAGAGGCAAACTGTAGGTAGGACAAGGGGTAATGGCTTTAAACAAAAAGAGGTTAGATTCAGACCAGATGTAAGGAAGAAATTTTTTACAATGAGGAACTGGAACTGGTTGTCCAGGGAGGTGGTAGATGTCCCATCCATCCTTTGACATCCAGGTTGGATGGGGCTCTCAGCAACCTGATATAGTTGAAGGTGTCCCTGCTCATTGCAGGGAGATTGGACTAGATGACCTTTAAAGGTCCCTTACCCGTGATTCTCTGATTAAAATTGCAGATGGCAACTGGATGTTGTTTTGGACCGTTGGCACAGGATCCCATGATGCTAAGCTTGCTCTAACCAACTGGTATCAAAGGTGAGACAGTCCTAGTGTCTGACAGCAACCCCTGGCACAGTTTTGTTTATTCATATACAAGCAGCCATAACTTCTGACAGTCTTGTAATTTTGGGGATCAGACTGCAAAACTGGAGAACAGCAGTCCATTGAAGAGTTAAGAATTACTCAGCTTTACATTTCAACTACCAGGGATATTTGTTCTCTACAGAGCAGAAAATAAAATCCAGCCCTACAGGACTTTCTTCATTAGACTATCCTCTTACCTAACAATTATGCTGTAAAATCAAGTCTTGCTGCATTTAACAATGTAGCTTCAAGACAGGTGTTATTCTGCCTCATCCTGTATTACTCTTCAGTCCAATTTGGATTAATTCAAGATCAGTGATGAAGTAGTAGGTGGTAGAAAACTTAAGCAAGTTAGCAGAGACACTGCTAAGGGATAGAAGGAAGAAGAAAATGAAGAAGAAAAAAAAATGTTTTTTGAGAAAAGAGAGGTGAGAACTCTTTAGCATGTTTTCTATAATGCCTTATTTTCAATAATATCATATAGCATAGTACTGCCAATTCTACTGGCACTTTAAAACTCCGGTATGTGAAAACTTGCACCTATTAAATAACTAGGAACAGTTACCAGTACAAGCAAAGATTAGGTGCTGAACACTGCAGCAGATACTCAGATTAGCAAAAAGTACAAAAGGTATTGGGGAATAACGTAAAGTGTATTAATGAAAAAAATCAAAGAAGATATTTGAAACTAGGAAGAGACAGAGTTTTTGGTAGAGAATCAAAAGCATCCAATTGCAGATATATTTTATGTGAAGGCAAGTAGTGACATATCCCAAGGAAATTGAACAAGCAGGGGGAGGGAAATAATCTAAGGAAATAACCCTGTGAGAAAACATGTAGTTGCAGAATATTGAATAAGGCCAGCACATGATACAGTAAGAAAGCAAGGATCAAGTTAAACCAATCAGATCTGGACAGAGCACATCTGTGCTCTCTGTCACTTCCTTTTATAGTCATCAAAGAAAAATGGACATTTCCAGAGTAGCAGGAAAGCAGATAGCCCAAACAGGTCAAATTAATTGCTCTTTAACTTTCTCTGTTTCTCCTCATTAATTATTGGGGTGGGGGATGTCAGTTGTCATCTGACAAGATGTATCCAATGTCACTTTTTCTAGAAGAGATGAGGTTAAGGATCAAGGTGAGAAGAAAGGACTTTCTGATGTTCTGGACTGAGACACAAAACTGGTGTGTTAAAAAAGTCAGAAAAGATCAAATGAGCTCTTATTTGCAAAAGGAAAATCAAAGGTACAACTGTGTGATTTCACCTTAAGTGGCTCTGCCTTTCTTGGGCCCAAGAAAGGGCCTGGCAGAAAAGGACCTGGCAGAAAAGGACCTGGGAGTGTTAGTGGACAGCCGGCTAAACATGAGCCAGCAGTGTGCCCAGGTGGCCAAGAAGGCCAACAGCATCCTGGCTTGTATCAGGAACAGTGTGGCCAGCAGGAGTAGGGAAGTCATCGTGCCTCTGTACTCGGCACTGGTGAGGCCTCACCTCGAGTACTGTGTTCAGTTCTGGGCCCCTCACTACAGGAAGGAGATTGAAGTGCTGGAGCGTGTCCAGAGGAGAGCCACCAAGCTGGTGAGGGGTCTGGAGAACAAGTCGTACGAGGAGAGGCTGAGGGAACTGGGCATGTTTAGTTTGGAGAAGAGGAGGCTGAGGGGAGACCTTNTTTTTTTTTGTTGTGTTTTTGGTTTTTTTTGGTTTTTTTTGTTTGTTTGTTTGTTTGTTTTGTTTTTTTGTTTTTTTCATGTGGTTGGACTCGATGATCTCAAAGGTCCCTTCCAACCACTAAGATTCTGTGATTCTGTGATTCTGTGAAATGCTTCCCACGTGTGGATACAATGCAAAAGATCTCATGGTTGTAAGCAGAGAATGAGAGCTGTTATTGCAGTTTTGAAGATTCATGATTTAAGAGACTGGAAATATTTGGCTGGGAAAATAATGAAAAACATGAAGGTCTGAGATGTAAGTTTGGAAATGATCTGTGAAATACACTGTGTCAAAGAAGACAGCAAATAATATAAAGAAAATTATAAAAGGGCTCAGACAACAAAACCCTATTGATTCATTGATTTCCACTGAAAAGAAATCTATAAATATCAAAGAAGAACTAAGGAGAACAAAAAACCCACACATTTGAAAAGGAAAAGAAAGTAGATGAGCGAAAAGACTAGGTACATTAAAACTACAGTGAAAATATGCAGAAAAAGAAAAACTGCATTTTAGGACCAAACAACACAAAATATGAAGAATTGAAGTATTTGTTCTCTCACTCATTCGTGTTGATGTTCTTCTGTTCTATATAGAATAAATAAATGGTTATTGTTCTAGGGAATGGAAAATAATAACAGCAAATACAACACTGAACTTGTTGTAAATCACAATGTTGATACTTTGCAGTCTTTTTTGTATTATTTTGTGACCCTGCTGAATTTCTGTCCCCACTTCAAATTCAAACACAACCTTTTTGATATATAACAAAGCCAACCATAATTTAACATGATTAAATAATACCTGTCATTTGGTCCTTGGCTGAGGAAAGGTACATGGCACATCAATGGAAAATTAAGAGGAGCAGAAAACAAATTTAGCAGCATATAAACAGTAGAGTTTCAAGGCAAATATATGATGATTGTGTGATGTCACCCGGGGAATACAAGATGATAATAGATTATCCTTACTCAAAGGAATTCAAATGCAAATCTAATATCAGAACTATTTCTGAGGAAAAAGCTGAGTGATCACTGATGTCATATGAGGACAAAAATCATGAACTGTAGATCTCAAGAAATCACCAAGACAGATCAAATAGACATATAGATTGGGCTACTTGAATTTTAATGGACTGTTGAATCATGAAGAAATGTGACCCCCTTGTTTCTGATAATAATAATAAAAAAGGTTAAATAATAACCACTTCAGGAAAAGAACTTTTAATCCTTTTCTGAAAGGTCATAAGCAAATGTGAACTCTTCTTATTTTAAAATGTATGTCCTACTCTTTGCATTCATTATGCTTAATTTCAGAGCAGCAACAGGAAGAGTGGGGAGGTTGGCCTAGCAAGGAGCTTTAAAACAGTGATTACACTGAGGAATCGAGTCTACAATTATTCAGGGCAAAGAGGGGTTAATATTCCTATGTAAATGGGCATTTTGTCTGTGAATCTGGTGAAATATCAATCAAAATGATTTTACAATGCATATATATATAAGATGTTAGCTTCTTCAGAATTTGTGGCCGAACAGAATTATCATCTTATTTACAACTAAACAGAGCAGATCTGACACAGTGATCATTAAGCCAGTAAATACAGAGACAAATAATGTATGTTTAGTTACTTTTCAGAGTTCTTGTCTTGAATAGGAATGTGTTTCTCTACTAGCTTTTCATGTCAGCAGCTGAGACACATAATCAGTACTATGAATTTGCATGCAATCTCTAGCAGAGTTGCAAACAAGCAGTATTAGGTCCAATGCTCAGGTTTAACAAATATTTAAGATAAAGCAAGCAGGATCTGTACATAACTTGGCATTGCACCTAACTTTAGGCAACAGTACAAAATAAATTTTCTTCCAGAAACATAAAAAGAACCATTTGTCTTAGAGCACGACGGAGGGTTATATTTATAACCCTCCATCAAAACAGATGTGTTGCTTTAAAATCAGTCATCTATAAAACACGTGACAATGCACTATTTATAATCACATTATTTATGGGGGAGAGACTATTTTCAGTGGATATACTGGATGGTTTAAAAAGACCTCATGTGTTGATATACAATCAGAGACAAAAAGAACAGTTCTTTGAAAAATATGAGAAGTATTAATTTTATTTGAATACTGGTAATGAAACAGATAACTTTGAATTATCCTAGCAGTTCCCTCATCCTGAAACTACACTCTTGGGTGTATTTTACACTATCCCATCAGGTGCTGTAAACACCCATCTGCTTAACTACTATGTCAGTCAGAGAGCCCCAAATGGACTGTAAACACTACACTTTTCTCTGGGAACTTCTATCACACAGGAGAGTGTTATGAGGGTAACTTTCATATTTTTATTCAAGGGAGTTACTTAAAATATTTTCTTAGGTGGCTTGCACAGATTCATAGAAGGTAGAATACATGTAAGAAAACTGGGCTATAGATTTGATTCAATATGATTCAATAAAAGCTGGTTTTTAGAGAAGCCTGCCTTGTAAGGTTTAGGAAATGAAATTAAAGGCTTTATATCAAAATGAACAAGTTGCAACTGGCATCCTTTCAATCTCTTCTGGCATAGATGTGGGAAACTCCTATGTAGGTATTTGTTGTGGGTATTGTGGGTACACTTGCATTTCTCTGTTCATTACATCATCATGTGTTTCTATTGCCAGCCACAACTGAGGCTCTTTTAAGGAATAAAAAGTATTTGGGTGCAACATCTGCACATGCAGTAAAAGCACAATAGTCAGAGAACCAGAGATAGTGCTTTATGCACTGTGTTGATTATGATTGGCATGCTAGCACTGATTTGGAGAGTAATGGATGCACATTATTCCAGATACTGTTACCTTGGAATGTGATCACCTTGAGCAGAAGCTGTCTGGGAGATGAAAGGATAATAAGATCTTCCAATTAATATTACTCTAAAGTGAATAATTGGTCATCTCCAATGCTTTGAGAACATGCATTTTCATGAACTGTTCACTTTGTTAGGTGGACAGTGAAATTGCTATTTATTTCCCAGTCACTTTATGATAAGGCATCCTTGTTTGTAAAAAGGCTTTTCATCAGCTTTAAATGACAGCTCTCCTCACACTTTTGAGCATCTTGTTCTTTTAGGCAACAGCTCCGAATTTCTTTGAGTGAGAAGACTTCCAAAGGTTTGCAACCAGAGAGCCGGCATGCCAGAAACTTTTCGTCACAGGAGGTCGCTGATGTGCCAAGAGGTCCCTGGTCTTTGCTCACCCCTGCCCCTGATCGGTTTATATGCAGATCCTTGTAAGTAGACACAAGATTATATAAATTAGAGGTTCCTATGTTCCTCTATACTTATGGCAGAGCTACAGCGGGAACAGCTGCTGTTTGAGAATAGGGAGCTGTAACCAGCTACTTGACTTGACTTGTGTCCTCTTTGTTTCCCAGCCAAAAGGATCTTGGCAGGGGAGAGACTTTCCTCCAATGCACACAGGGTAGCTGGTGGCAAGGACCTGAAACAGCTGAAATGCAATGCTGATCACAGTGGTCAGTAAAAACGGGCTTGTTATCTTTACTCAGACGTGATAAGAGCTCCATGACAGATGCTAAGAAATGCTTTCATTTCAGTTATGATGCGGTTTGCTTGCATTTGAGACCATTTTTGGATGAAAATATTTCATTTCATGAGGAATTTCTATCATGTTATGGATTCATGTTGAATACATATAAAATGCAACGTGTTCCATTGCTTTGGAAAGAATGACTGTTCTGCTGGAAGATACTTCAAACAGTGGGAATATAAAACTATTCATAAAAAGTACATTAAAACAATGAGAAAATGAACATACCCAGCCGCAGGTGACCATTTCATCACCCTCAGCTTTGCTTTTTCATGTTGCACTTATCGTAAATTTTCAACGCAAAATTAAAATCCTGCTCTTTAGCTCCACCCGCTGCACCCCACCCCCTAATTTTGCGTAAACTTTTTTTCTTGTAGTTCTGTCCAGAAGTTGTACGTGGTGCATAAAATTGTACTAGGGGCAATAATTTCTTACTGAAAAATATGCAAAGATTAGCACAGAACATAATTTTGTGCAAACATTACTAAATATTACCAGAGGTTTTCCTTTTCCAAGAAAATGACAATATGACTGTTCAGGATCAAATAACAAAAGATTGCCCGTGCCAAGAAGAGAAAAGTATAAATCACACTGTTTTGTTCTCTCTCATCCTGGTTTAGCTTCTTGTCATACCTGAAGAAGATTCAATGAGCATATCGTACACCTCTTGCATTGTTAAGCCTGAGAACCTCCAAATGCAGAAGAAAGTTTAAGAAAGCCTAATTTAGTTTATCTTAAATATTTTGCTGAATTTTTAAAAGGTTTACCTTTGAAAATGCAACAATTTTCAAAGAGATTGTTGCTAAGTACAAGGAGTTCATTACAAAATCCATGAGGTTCCACCAATCATGAATGTAGTCCTGTAGTCCACCATCCCACATCTGTTTAATTTCACCCCAGATAAAACCTGTAAATAGAACATAATTCAGTAAGTATGGATATTAAATAAAAAAGGCTGTGACTATTCTAGACACTTATCTCACCACGGATTAATTCTCCTTTCATTAATTATAAAAGGAAGGTGGATAAGTGCTCTAAATTGCACATCTTGTCAGGTGAAATTTTATCTTCCCATTAATATTTTCGGAATTAATCAATCAGGCAAAACTAAAAGAAAATCATCTGCTTGTACAAGGGCAATTTCTTTGGCTTTCTTCAATCTCTTTTCCCATTGTATCCTAATAAGTCTAAAAAGGGTCTTAAAACCATTCACCACTGCCAAGTCTGTCGTTGGTATCTGGTACAATATAATTCAAACTGGAAAATTTATGACTTTGGGAGTCAATCCAACACTTTAATTTAATTCAACTGGAACGCACACAATAAGAAGAGAATTTCTATTGTTTTTGTCAATGCTGAACTAAAGTGTCTCTTTTTCATAGGAAAGAGTACTGTCTACAGGGAATGTGGGGGTTTTTTATGTTTTTTTTTATTTGTTCCTTTTTTTGGGACATGAAAGAATGTAAACTGTTTTCAGGTATGCAGAAGATGTATTGCAGTGGACACAAAGCAATACAGAAATATTCAATCCCAACTGGAAATTTTGCGAGTTATCTGACATGAACTTGGCTTCCAGAGACAACAGTGTGGAGAGTCTTTAAGGCTGTAAACATTAAAACCTCTCTGAAGAAGATACTCCACATTAATATATAACATGGTATGATAAAACACCATGGAACATTTAGAAGCATTTTTCATATTATTATCTACAGAGCTTTTTGTTAACAGTATCAATAGAGCTTTTAATTTTTCAAAGTTAAATATTTTCTTAAAGGAAAATCTTACTTTTGTGCTCATTAAAGGGACAAAAATCAACACAAAAGAGACCAGGCTCTCACATACACATGTCGAAATACAGTTAATTCACCATGGCTTTCCTCCACCTGCTTACCACATGCTTTAGAAAACTTTGAACAGATTATAAGCAGCAGCCTGCATCACTCTAGTCTGGGCTTAATTCGCCTAGAATCTTAGAATTTTTTTCTCAATGATCTTCTAGTTGACTGCATGGAAAACTTGTGTCTTCTCTCATATGTGATCCCTAAGAAATAATTCCTGGTCTATTCTTGTTTGCGCCAGGTAGGTTTTGAGTTATTTGGAAGGCAGGAAGGGGATAGATGGGAGAAGTACAATTTCATTTTGTAATATTTGTGCTTGAGTCCTTGTGTTCAAAAGGAAAGTTTCCTGCCTCTCTGTCTTCTCCCCTCTGAAATCTCAGCCATATATTCCTGTCTTGTTTCTGTGTGTCAACATCAGTAATCACAAGCCTCAGGAGTATTCAAACCATCTCATTGGTCCAGCAACTTTTATTTTCATAGAGTTCATTTTCAGCGATGCCACCACCACTATTTCAGCTTTTTGCAGAGCTAGAGGAACACATTCTGAGGAAGGACCATTGTGGGAACATGTAGAGAGGAAAGTGGGAAATGCCCATTTTAGGGTCTACAACAGCCTAGACAGGCTGATTGCATCTCTATCTTTAGATTATCACGTAAAACTAATTCCCAAAATATAGTACTGCTAAGAAGCTAACATTATTTTCAAGCTGCAATCAATCATGATGAGTCGCGGTGAGGAAACAGCTGAACATTATTGCATGGCTGGGGTCAATATCCATTAAGAGCATCCACTGCTGCTCTTAACTGCCCAAGAGCCATCACAAAGTGAACAAACCTTCACAGGGCTACTAGGTGGACTCCTAAATGCCTATTTAACCCTGTGAAATGAATTAACCATTTACTCTCCAAACAGCTGGCCACTCCTTACACATAGTATGAACATGATGACAGCAGGTCTGGCTAACCACGGTCCCCTCCAACCTTTAACACACAGTCCATGTACTGGCAAACATCCCTGCTTGCTCTTCCTCTACCTTTTTAAGCGTAACATGTTAAGCAACATGAGGTCATAAGAGGAGGTCTTTTGTGGGCTGCAATATACCCCTCACCTTTCAGACAATGCTTTGAATCACTCCTGCCCCAACTGCAGAACAGCACATAAAAATAACCATTTATTTTGTCTCCTGACACAGAAGCCTGAGGAGACGTGGTTCCAGGCTCAGAGGAGACCTGGAGCCAAAGGTTGTGTAATATGGATATGGCCCCTAAGCCTCAGTGTTAGAGAACAGTTCCTTGGTCTTTTTTATTTAATAATACAGACACAGCCCCAGGATCTTCACACAGGGAAGACTGCTGTGGCACAGAAAGCAAGACAGTTGCACTGACATAAAATACCAAATAAAAAAGGCTTTACGGAAATCAATACACACTCGCTGAATTAAACAAGCTCTTTTGTAATTTGTGACAGTTAAACATTCCCTTTAAAATATGCTTTAAAAACAGAGAAGAATTAGGTTGGGATGATTAATAAGATGAATGCTTAAGTGAGAAGTTGTAGGTTCATTAATGTTTTCTGCTTTCTGCTGAGATATTCTATGATTCCCAACCAGCCAAAGACATGAACTGACACAAACCTAATAAGGCTGTTCTCTGTAATACAAACTGTTGCTCAGTGTCATATGCTTTAATAGCACTGCCTAAGATATAATAGAATTATGTACAGATTGAAAAAGAAATGCAGACTAGTGCTGCTGCATTTGATCTGTTTTGTGAGTGAAAAGCCAGACTGTTCTTCCAAATACTTTCTGGGCTTCAGAAAATGAAAAGTGAAGTTGACGTTAACAGAGAAATACTGACCTATTATAGAACAGTGGAAGAAAGTATATGGCTATTATAAATTTGATCATTTTGAATTGGAAACACAACTAACCCAAGCTACCAGTAATGCTGATGATTGCCAGCTAAGAGTTCTGAGTATACTTTGACATTGTAATGATGGTGGTTCTACATTTTTTCATAAATCAAGACAGCTTTTATGTTCATCCTGATGCAGGGGCTGTTCTTTTCAAGCAAACAATTGTGGGAAACTGGAAATCCTACATTTTTGTTGGCTGTACTGGAGATGTGATAGATTAGTCTTTCTTGTCAGCCAAAGAATCTAAGCAAACACTCCATACATAAATACAGTTACTGAAATCGTAAGACTCCAGGGAACTTGAAGCTAGGCTGAGTGATGGATGCTATGTTTGTGACAGACATGTATGCACAGTAGACCTTCCCAGACGTGTATTTTTGGGGGCAAACCTTTGAAGGTAAAAAATCCTGATGTTGATTGCCAAAATCCACAACTCCAGGGCAATCTCACCATGAAAGCTAAGATCAGAGTCTTTGGAGGTACCAGGTCTCTACAGCTAGGTATCCTGAGGGGTGCTCCATTAGAGCAATGAATGCTGGAATAACTCGGGTCTCTGGAGTTTTGTAAATGCTCCCAAGTGTGCCTGAACGATTACCCTAGAAAAGCGTATTCTGAATCCTGGAGCCTTTCCACAAAGTGGAAAACTTCTCTACGGCCTGGTGAGCTTCCATGGTGGAGGTATTCTGAGCAACCAAACTCTGGAATTCCAAGTTGTGCTGTTTAGGATTAATTTATGGTCACATAGCCAGGGGTCTTGAAATCTTGTTGTAGATCATCATTTTATCTTTTTGCAAGAGCAAAGGGTTAGGGGGAGAAGTCAGTCAGCTCTTATCTTCACAGGGTCTGATAACATATGCCAATTTTGTTCTGTTGCCTCCATTGGAAGAATAAGGAAAAGTCTATGAAAATTTATATATTTAAAAAAAAAAAAAAAAAAAAAAAAAAAACAAAAAACAAAAGAAAAAGACATCCAGAGATATCTTTTCCCTTTTTCTATTGTCCACTTCTCTATTTAGAAGACTGGAGACAAACTGAATTTATTATCTAAGGAGTCTTTTGGGCAATTCTGAAATACAACCTGACATGACAGAAGAGGAGAAGACATGCAGTGACAAGACTGTTCAACGGATGCATTATTACAGGTAGAAAAGACATACAGAGTCCAGGAATTGTCTGCTTCTTAAAGTGTCAAAGCAGCAATGTTATCACATGTGACACTGCTCATGTCAGAGCTATGTGTTCAGCGGCAATAAAGAAGACATCTCAACAAAACAGAGAGGACATCACCAGCCTGCACATAGGTACTGGGAAAAAACTGGTAAGAGGGACAAGATAAATACAAGGGGTTTATCTAAAAGAAAGAGCCTTTAGACAGTCAGGCTGGAGACAAGTTCATTGACCAAATGTGTCTATACCCCCTGGGAGGAAACAAACATTTCCATCCTGTCATCTGCGGCTGGCTCAAAGGAGAACCATGGATATTAAATAGAATTAAAACAGATGTATATCTTCTATGCATTTAGCTGGACTAATTCACACCAAAGTAGATTTCACTGTTTCAGCTGGATAATATTTGCTATATCCTGGTTGCCTCTTTTCTCCAGCTGTCCTTCCTATCCCTCCACACCAGCTAGATTTCACACCTGCCTCTCACCCTCCCCTCACCCATCCATTCCCCATCAACATGCTTTTATCATTTATTGCCAGTTGAAAGAGAATTATCAACACTATGAAGCTCTTCCACCTCATTAATCAAGGACTTAAATTGAAAAGTTGAAGGTGAAACTTTCAAGGATTTGTTGCATTGTTTACACCTAGATACTGGAGCAGTAAAAGAGAAATAACAGCATGGATATTTTGATACAGGCTGAGATGACAAATTTCATTAAACACCCTCTGTTTTTAATGGGTTCAAACAGACATAAATTTAGGGCAAGAATCCCACAGACCATGAGGCCCTGGGAATGAGAGGCACCATGGAAAGGTTAGCACTGTGAAATATTATACAAGCAAGCTGATCAATGCAATCATTTGACTGAAGTCCAGTTTGCCTGATGCAAAAAAGGAACTAAACCAGACCAGATAAAATAATTTTGGAGAAAAAAAAAATGAACTCTGTGTGCTAAACGCATTTTCTTTTTGCAGTAAACATATATGAATATTTATGAAAAAATGTGGTTTTTTTCATAAAATAAATATTGTAAAAATAAATTTTATCCAAGCCAACAAAATGGATAGAAATTAAAATGAAGAACAAAAGGCACTGAAATAAAAAAACTTTTTTAGAAAAATACCATCTTTCATTATAATAATCTCATTGTAACACTTTCAAAAATCCTTAGGAACTGAGTAATGGATATCACATACTACATATGATCAATCTCTAGATTTCTAGCTCAATACTCTTATGAATTTACTTTGTCCCTTTGGGTGAAGCCTTGGGTTAGACACAATATATTTTTTGTGCAGACTGCCAGATAACTTTCAGATGGTAAAAATTCTTGATCTTTCCTGATTGATCTCATTATCAATTCACAGCTATCTAGACACATGATTGTACTCCTAAAGACGTCTCTCATTCCCGTGCAAAAGAAACAAACAACAAAAAATCCTCCCCTCTGAAACCCATCCAAAGGTGTATTAAGTTCTACGATCTAGAACCTAGATATACCTTGACTACATTCCTTTATTGTACTGAATCTTGAGCAACTGCAAAAATCAAATACATTTTTGATCAACTGTAAAAATTTACAAAAATGTTATGCCATCTCTACAACACTGATATTTGTTGTCTATAAATAGAATTATGGTTAAAGTCTCACTCTAAATAATAACATCAAGATTTGTCAAGGAAAGATATGAAAGGCAGCATTTTGAACTATTCTGGGTTTTAAAAAGATTTATGGATCCCTAGCTAATTTTGTCCTTACCTTTCCCACAAAAGGTTGGTTGCTCTGTGCTATTTTTGTCCCTTACCGTTAAGTGATGGGAAGCAAGAGGTTCCTCAGGGTTAATCTCTCCATGCCAAGTTCAACAACAACCTTTTAGTATGATTCTTGGAGAACATTCTTTCACTGGACTGTGAAACTATTTAACTGACAAACTCAGCTTTGCTCTATTTTGTGATCTAGAGTTTTTACAACAAAATGTGAGACAAGCTGCTAATGATCTAAAACTCTCTGAAGCAAAGGACAGTCACTTCAGAGAATTCAGTGAGCATTGATAAGGCTTGAAACATCTCTTCTGTTTTATACCTGGGCTGATGAACTGATCTCTGCTGAAGCTTTATGAAGGTAACAAGAACAAAGAGGCATACTGGCATAATACCAGTCTCTGGGGCATATTTTGTTATCAGAATACAGATATTTTAAAGGAACATGCACAAAATAAAAAGCATACCTTCTGCTTTCCCCTGGGGACAGGGAAATGGGTGTTTGGGAGAGATGGGTGCACAGCATTTGGGTCCTCTGTCAGGTCAGGCAGAGAGCTGGAAATAATATAGCCAGAGGCACCATCTACTCCACATCCCAGCTCTCTTCCCAGGACCATTATACTCAAGCAAGCTGAGTCTGGGAATTGCGTTTAAATTACCTGTACACACAACTCTGAGTACACTGAGAATACTTAATATCTAACCTCAATTCACTCTTTGTCTTCACTTTCTTATCTGTACAATTTATTTTAATTCCTTCCCCCACAGAAGCAGTGAAGATGAATGTAGTAATGCCTCTGGAGTGCAGTGAAAAGGCAATGAACAATACAAGGATTATGCAGCATTTGAGCTTTTTGGTTGAACTGTATTCTAGCAGAGAATAAGCCATTCAGTGCTGATTGTTTACTATCAGTGAATTTACTCTTTTGTTTAAGGAAAAGTATAATTTCTAAGAAATGGTGATCTGCTGCAAATGAAACTGGTCCAGGCATGGCATCATGAATTATGGTGTTATATATATATGTATTTCACCCACTTTAGAATAGCAGGTGCAAACATGTTGAACATTAAATACCATTAAACAGCCCCTCAAATATTTATGGCTTAGTTTCACCACCTAGTCCAATAGCATCAGATTGTTCAGTTGCTTGAGTATTAATGCAGTAAGGCATCCATAGAAGTGGGATACCTGTTCCTTTAACCTAGTATCTTTAGAAGAGACAGCTACCAGTATCTTTAGACCACACACTTTCTTCCATAACTTGAATAGCAAGAAGTCTGACTTTCACAGTACTCTTGTAAATGCCAAAAGCAAGCACATGTAATTAGCACTTAAATTTCTTTAAGCAGTTTTTTGAATTTCCTTTGCAAAATGTTCTGAAATGCAAATGAACTGTAGTTCATTATCATAGCAGAAGATTAAAAGAGATTTAACTTACTACATCTGTCTTAACATTATAAGACCTTTTTCTTTTTTTTTTTTTTCTTCTCTAACAAATTTTTGGTAATAAACAGGGATAGAAGACAAGAATAAATGTTTAACATGAGAAAAAATTGTAACCCTAGATTGACTGCTATGCTCAATATGAGTTGTCTAAATTAATCAAAAATGCTCATCCAAAACATTTCATGTTCATGCACCTAAGTCATACATACCAGTGCACTTTAGATGGTCATGGTGTAGTTGTTATCATCTAGAGAAGCATGAAAGATGCTGTATTTTTGGAATGTATCATGTACTTAAACAGAAGTGTCCAGCACCATTTTAGGTGCCCTGCGTATCCAAGTGGGCCACTCCGTGCATTGCCAAAAAAGGTTTTTATCATAGATACAACCTTTCAGTGAGTGTATCAGATTTGAAAAATGGGACCAGTTGCCTCTTTGTAAGCACCTGCTTTGCTTTCTTTATGTTTACTTCTCTTTAATATACTAATTCATAACAATCAAACTTGCTAAATGCCTGAGTTTGGAGTAAGGGGCTACGGACAGGTACCTAAATATGAAGATAGAGTACAGAAATTCTACACTTTTCTGCCTTTGAGCTCTGTTCTACAATAATGTTGTAGACAGAAATTTAGCCAGCCGAAAGTATTAGCCTGTTCTCTCGGGTACTTTTGCATAGGAGGCTATAAGTCACTTTAAAGAAAATGTATATCCTCATTTACTGCTTGTAAATCTCTATTAAGCTTAATGGGTTTAAATGATGAGTGGACCATGCATAATTTTACTCATTATTTTTTAATTTCCATGGCTTTATTGAAACTGTGTGTGGCATGTATTTATCAAAATTAATTTAAAACAGAAAATAGTTTCTTGCTTTCACAGAAATATTGTGTAGACAGTAAGGAGCAAGTCTTATATTCTAACTATTACCATAGCTTTAATTTATAAAGCAATAGGTATCCAGTGACCAGCTTGGCATCATGTGTGCAGCTCTAGGCAAGGCCTGAAGTGGATATTTAGGGACACAGGACACTGCTCATCCTCTTCTCCCCTATTAACAGGTATGTAAGGTTTTGAATGTCTTGATACCAAAGATTTAAACTTCATATTTGGGAGCCCAGTCCAAGGAGTTCTTTGAAATCTTCTGCAATTCAATGTCTAAATTAAGTACATGGTACTAAAAGTAAAATTCACCATGCAAGAGACATAAATTCCCTAAAAATTGCATTTTATGCTCCCTTTGAGTTTCAAGTCCCTACCTGAGGTCCACAGTTTATGAATACTGAGTACTAAGACAGCCTGAACAAGAGGAACAGCAGGAACTGGAAAGAAGAATGAGTTGCAAATGTTGCATCTCACCAGCACATAGAAGCCTATCTTGGGGCTTCAGATAGATGTCTATGTAAGGCTGAATTTCAGCATCCAAATCATCTTTCATTCCTGAAATGCTTATACTATGTCCCATAAGAGTAGCGCAAATATTTGGCACTGCAGTTTTATGGCTAAAATTCTTGCACAGGGAACAGGAAACCTGCCTTTTCTGAGCCTGAACTTCTATCTCAGGAGAGTGCTAGGACAGGAATAACCGTGTGGGGGTAAAACATTCACCACTCCTCCTAAAAATGGGAGAAAGGGAAACTTAAGAAGAGAGAATTAATCAAAGATGACAAAGCACCCAACAGGTGTCTTAAACCTCCTTACTAAGGGCCCCTACTATGAATCAAAGGCATCAAAGCTAGGTTTTGCACACACACTGCATGCCTCTCCTATCTTCTTTATCCTCAAGCTATACGATTGTAATGTTAAAATGGGAAATAGGAGCAAGCAAATGCTACTCAACAGAAAACGGGATTGAAGTCCAAAGGGTATCTCAGGATCATGTGAAAAGCTGCTTCCATCAGAAAACACAGTGATTGCAAGAAAGCATCTGACTGCACTAAATACTTGCCTATATATGATTACTGTATATTTTCTTGTAAAAGTAGAATCCTTGTTTGCAGCTCTAAGGCATTGCATGAGGGTGGGAAATTTTCCATAGCTAATAAAAGTGTATTTAAAATGAATATTCAGACAGTCATCACTAATGAAGAGAACTCCCTTTATTTTTTGTACTCTTATTTAAATATAAACGATCATTAAAGGTAAGCAGAGCACTGTGCCATCTAGTCTAAACTGCAGCTGATCCAGAAAGTTCAGGAAAAGGATTTGAAGACAGGACAAAGTAAAAGCTTCCAGCTTTTCTAAGTGCAGGGTTATCCTTGTCCAGAGATCACATCTCTGCCACTGTGACTTGGAGCCATTGATTATGGCTGGTTGGATAGTATGGACAGGATTCAGGAACCAAAGAACAGTCTGTAGCTTCACTTTAGATGGAAGACACATTTACAAAGGATTTTCATCTTTAGGATAGAATTTTACTAGCATAGCAAAAAACCCCATGGCACCTTTGAAAATGTTTTCCCAAAGAAAAAGTCTCCTGAGTTTTTTTTTATCATAATCAAAACAAGACTTTTCTCTTTGGCCTCAGTTTTGGAAATGGCACAGAAAGACACATGTCAGCCAACACCACCAACAACCAAAGAATAAAACAAAATCTTCTACACAGAAAATGTTAAATACTTAAAACCTGGTAAACCTATAAGTAACTGAGTAAGAGGTCCCATTATGGCAAGAATTGAGCAGTCCTGACAAGAAGTGGCTCTCATGATGTTTAAACAAACAATTGTATTAGTGGGTCCAGTTTGGGATCCCCAACAAAAAAGAGATATTAACTGACTAAAGTGAACATGGTGAAATGCCATTAAGGTGACTTGGGGCTGGACCACATGATGTACAAGAAGAGGCTGAGGAATCTGTTTTTATTCAGCTTAGAGAAGAGGACACGAATGGGGGCTATTACCATGTCATCCACTAATGAAATTCCTGCTTATGAATAACTGGAACCAGATTTGTCCTAGAGATGTACATTGGAAGGTCAAGATGTAATACTTGCATGTTGTGGCATGGGATATTCTAGCTGATACCATGAAAAAAGCTCACCAGTGGCTAGATACAGGCAAAGGTTGCGAGAGAGGCGGTGGAATATCCATCCCTGGAGAAACTAAAGATTTGACTGGACAATGACCTGAGCAAGCTCAGCTATCTTTTTAGTTAGCCTGTGCTGAGCAGTGTTTGAACTAAATGGCCTTGAGTGGTCATTATGTGCATTAGCTTTCCTTCTGACTGAAGTTGTGTTCCAGCTTTGTCTGGGATTATTTTCCTCTTCTGCACTTTATCTGTCACTACTAGTTATGTACTGCTTCATCTTGCTGCCCTTATTATCCTGCAACACATCTATTTGTGTTAACTGTTTAATTTTTTACACAACACTTTCTTGAACAATTTTAGATGATGCACAATGTACTTGCCACCTCTGTGATCACTTCATCTGAAGTGTGCTTCTGTGCCATCGGTTTGGATGTACATTGTGCTACATACTGACAAGGCTGTACACTCCTGTACATCCCACCAGCAGTTTGCTGGCCACAAATGTGTGCAGTTTGCCCAGTTCCCAAACATCCACATTCTCTATAGATTCATATACTCCAACAGTATAAACCACTGACAGAAAGGATGGGGAACAGATTGTTAAAGAGGTCCAGTAAGGCTGCATTCCTGCTCCAGGCATTATTCTGAACAACATAATTACAATGAACATTTAAAGATGTCCATAAAAGAGCAAAAAACTCATCAAAACAAATTTTCCTAAAAAAATGTTCTTTTTGCTGTAGCCACCCTGAATAACTGGCAGGGAGCTTTTTAACCACTTCTACTAAGCATCAAGTTTGACTGCTTATTGGCTTTCTCCTCTGAAATTTGTAACACGCCCTGATGAATTAAATGCCCACTGCGGGGACATTTAGCATGGCCACTGTTAGGTTTGAAGGTAGGGTTTAGAGCAGAACAGGTGCGGTGAGTCTGCAGAGATCAATGTAATGCTCACGTGAGCTGCACCCAAGATACAGGGTGAAGCTGGATTTTATTTCCCCTTTGCATCACTGGAATTATGCTCAGAGGCCACTCGGCAACTGGATGGGGAAATTGAGTATGAAAAATATTGTTTTTCCATATTTTTATTCATAAGATGAGGTTCTTGTTTTTCCTATCCTTTTTTTCAGTGGTGATGGATTCTCAAATATAGGCAACAGGCCTATATTTCTGTACTGCGAAGTATCTGGCATGTTTGCTTTTTATTTTTTTTATTTGTTAAAATGCAAGGTCAGGAGATTCTGATTCTTCTTACTCAGGGATTTTTCCACAACTGAACGACTTCTTAAAGCTATAACTTTGTTATACTGACTTACTGTTCCATGGATAATCACCACATACTGTAACACCACTTGTGTAATCATTTAATCATGTAAAAAACAAAAATAATGCAGAAGTTTCCTTAAGAGACTTTTAAAAGGTAAAATCGACAGTCTCCATCAAAATGTAGTCCAATTCCGGTTTTTCCTCTGAGCCTCCTACTCTAGTGACATTTTTAATATACGCTAATTATGCACATTCATCCTTCTATTACATAGAATTAGGTAAATTCTATTTACTGTTTGATCATTGGAGAGCTTAGATTCTTATGGACAATACTGAAACCTTTTGATTTCTATGAAATATATTTATACTGAAATTCATGTCAATGAGAAGCCTGGAAAGTAGAGCCCTTCTTCCTCTCTTCATTTTAAAAGAGGTAGCTATTAAAATGCAAATTACATGCAGAGCTATTTGAATTAAGAGAATGACAAACAAAGAATTCTATTGTTTAAAATGTTGATAGCTTTGACATGCTGTAGCTGCTCCAGGATAACCTTTGCTTTGGGAAAAGGTTTTATTTGGTCATGTTTTGTCTCAGACTTCAGTATTTTTTGTCTACACCCAGAAAAATGCAAAGACAGATTTAGACTCCCTTGTGTGATTCAAGAGTGCTGCATTTACACTTTTTAAGAATATTTTAAGAATACTGCATAACTGTATAGTCTGAAGAGATGAGGTTACAGACTAAATTGTGGCCTGGAAAAAACCTTACCTTATTGATAAGGACTTAATAAAACTATTTAGTTTATTGAAAAATGACTAAGTCACAGTTTGTATGTTTGTGAGCATGAAAATAACTGAGATTCATTCCTTCAAAAAAAAAAAAAAAAGAACCAAACCAAATCAAACCAAAGCTGAAATAGACACATTCATCACACACTGTGAGCCAAAGCATTCTGTGGAGATGTATATCTGTCTCCTTCAATGACAGAAGGTAGTTAGGTACTTAATGGATTGCCTGGGACTATGATGGGTGAATCTGGGGCCTTATTATTTGGGTGGGCTAAGACACTGCAGCAACCAAGGTCTGCAAGCTGAACCCAGCAAACGTGAAAATGGAACTAGAGGAAACCACTACTAAGGAACCACTGGAGATCAGTATGTAAAAATACATCAGTTTAGATGCAAGAGATTTTGGAAGGCACAGTTTCTCAGAATATTATAGTTTAGATTTAACTGCAATCTATTTGACCACATAGTATCTGACTATTTATCTTTATTCATGCTGATGAATATTTGTTTAAGCAACCAGTTCCCTTGACTTGACCTGTACTGTTTGTAGAGGAAGGCCTTATTCAGCGCAGGCAGAACTGGCCTAATCTGACTGTAAGAGTCTATACTGCAAATATTAATGCTGCTTTTAGAAATTATAGTCATCTTGATAGTCATAATTCTCAGGGTTAACAGCTCCTTCAAACAAGTGCTTTGGGATGATGACTTACGTAAACCCTTTCCTTAGAAAACAACAGTGTCAGAGGTTGAGGGCAATGGAGGTTCTTCCTCTTCCCACCGCATGTATTCTGGAGTGGATTTGGTCATCAAAAATTTTGAAACTGCCTTTAACTGAAATTAGCCCTTAGCCTTCTCAAATTCTGCCTTCTTCTCTGGCCTCTAATTTCTTCCTTTAAAAAGACAGGTAAATGATAAAACCTGCTTTGGCTGTCAAGGTCTATGTGTCAGCTATGCATTTGTTCTTATTATCCTCCAGTCTCAGGGTACTGTGAAAGCTGCATAGACATTGACCACCTGCTGTTATGGAAGGCTAAACAGCAAAGCAACTAATCTCTCCTCTGGGAACAGGATAGTGTAGAAGAGCCTCCTGCTCCTCCCCAGCATTTTAGCACTCATTTCTAAGGTAATAATGTATCAAACCAATGAGCTTTATATTGCTTTCTTATTTCTTGATGCTACAAAACTTATGAAATTTATTGGAGGAATTTTTTTTTAAGATTTAAATGTGAATCTCACCCACTGATGTTAGTCTGGCTTGTCTGTAGGAAGCCTAAGCAGCCTGCCAGATTGATGAATTCCTCCACAATAATACAAGTTACTGGCTCTTTTTAAATGTTAGTAGCAATATTTACCCAGTGAAGGACAACACACAGTGAAGGCTGGTGCTGAAGACTGTGTTAGCTGTGCTATCATGGGAATGTCTCAGAAAGCAGCTCATCTGTGGAAGGCAGGTCCTTCTCAGAGGTTCCTGACAAGTAAGTTTTCAATCATGACTGCTTGTTTGCTTAAGTGAAGGACAGATGCAGCCCTGCCTCCTGCTTCCTGCAGCCCTTTACCAAGCAACATAGAGGAAAAGTCACTGACTCATTCTTCTCTGGAATATCAGGCACTGCCAATTAGTGTATTACAAATTCAGCACAGCATTATAAATTAGATATGAACAATGATGCCAAAAGCTTTGTCACTTTGGTTTCTCTAAAAAAAGCCAAGTGTTTGGGATAAAGTTGCAAATGTGTAGAGAAACAGCTTCTTAAGTGGAAGCTTTGAGAGAGGTAACAGTATCAAAACACCACCAAAACATTTCAGAAAAGTTTGTGCATGAATCTGTCCATGTGATGACAATTTAAATTAAGATGTCAAATTTAAGTTCTTTCAGTTAAGGCTACTAAGCCCCTCCTTCCACAATTTCACTTCAGTCAAGACCAAGTATATTTGGCCTATCCTGGTTGTGTTGGTTCCTCAAAATAAGAAACAGGGGAGAGACCATGGCACACCAAGAGAGATACCATCTAGCAGGGGAGACATGCAAAGGTAGCAAGGACCTAGAATAGTCCCATATGATAGGACTGAGTAATCACACAGGAAAATATTTAAGGCTGACATGGGCCACACAAAGTAGGCTTTCAATAACCCCGGACTGAAATTTTTACTTTAAATTGTCAGGACAGAGTGTGAATCTTTTCCCCAATTTTAAAAATGCTAGGGCATTTTCTTATTCCTTCTGATGTAAAATATTTTTGTATATTTTTGTAAAATATTTTTTGTAAAATATTTTGAAGTTAGTGAGAAGTTCTCATCAATGGTTTTGCACTGAAAAAATACCCTGCATGCATATTACAACAAATATACTCACTTAAAAATGCTGGTCAGACTATTTGCAACTGGCAGGTCTGTCATATTAGAAAGAAGCATATTCTAGGTAACCAAGGTTAATGATAACATTCCAGAAATGACCTCATTCTAATATATGAGAAATAATTATTGTGGCAAAGGGACTCTTTTTAAAAGTAGATTAAAAAATGGGAAAAAAAAAAAGGACATGTAGAAGAATCAGAACAATTTCTGGCCTGGAGAAAACAGATATTAAAAAGATTATCAATACTTATGTTTCAAGACACTGCTCAGTCACAGGAAAGAACCCCTGGTATCTTTTGTTCTCCTTCACTGTAATAATGCAACTGGCGACACTTTGGATTTCTAAACTCTTCCCAAATTGTCTACTACTCTTGCTAGGTATTGGAGGAGATTGACCATTTGCCTGTCTTGCTAGGTCAATAATACATGACAGACCTCTCTACTATGAATGCTTGGCAAAACCACAGGGGTCAAAACATTTTTCACTGTATTTTCTTTAGTAATACATTTACCCAGGACCCACGGTAATATCATCCACTCGACGATGGTTGGTGGTGGTCCCTGCATCCTCACATCTGACCTGTCAATGTGCTGAGAGGCAAGCAACAGCAGGAACAGAAAAGTCAAGTAGGATGCAGTATGGCAGATAAATTTGATAAATGGCTTTCTGATGAACAGCCCTAATGGGCTTTTGGGAGCTATCAGGTAGCACACAGAGAAGACTGGGAAAAGGAGTCCTATTACAACACAAGTCAACATCTTCACAGCCCAGTGTCGCCTTCTCCATCCAGGAAACTCGTCGTACCAGCGGGATGCGAGCAGCTGCTGGCAGTTGGGCTGAGCAACAAACTACAGAGAGAAGAAGAAAGGAAGATGGTTAGTTCCTTGTTACCTCTGTAAAGTTATTTCCATTCTGTGTATGTCATGATAAATGACCTTTGGATAGAGATTTAAAAAACGTAAAATAAACTTGTGCAAGCCCACTCACACTGATAATACCAGTAAGACAGGATTACGTCAGCCTGCCCTTCCTTCAATGCAAAAAGTATAGAACAAAGCCATTAAAATTCACTTTTCACAATAAAGTCAAACGACTTCCCTGTCGGTTGAGTACACCAGGAGTCAACGGACTGTAGAACACATGTACCTCAAAAGCTGAAAAAAGCCATGTACCTCAAACTGAAAAACAAGTTCACAAATACTTCCATTATTCAACCAGCAACATTTGTGGAGAATTCACAGAATGCAAGGTAGAAGTCACTATGAAAATTAAAAGCAAGACTGAGATCTGTAAACAATGAAACTGAATTCCACTGCCATGAACAAACTATTCTCAGTATGTTCCCTGCTAATTCTCTAAAAATCAAGTTTACATGCTTTTGTACTGACAGAACTCTTACAGATATATTACACAATGCTTGCAGAACACAAACTAAGCACTAGCATTCCCAAATGCTTCACTAATCCGTGTCAGGATATACTCCTATCCTGTACAATATTTTATGGTCAGTCTGTTCTCTATGATGTGATTTCAGTTTTTAAAATATGATCCTTAAAAGTAAACTTCACCAAAAAAAAAAACCCCAAACCCAGTAAATATTTAATATGTTTCAAGAATCTTTTTGCAGAAGCTTTAAATATACTCCAGGGTTTTATGTCATATTTCTATTTGATCACTAGTTCACATTTTCCCTAATGTTTTCTTTTACAAAGTGGACATAGAATAACAGCATGCTAGACTTGTCATGAGATATAGAATACAAGCAACATATGCATCAAAAAAAGACAGAGTTGTTGCATTTTGTCTAAAAAGAAAAAAAAAAATAAAAGAAGCATTTTCTGTATGTTAGTATGGTTGTTTGACCTTGCCCAGATGACAGGTAGACCACAGGTGCTCTATCACTCTACCTCCTCAGTTGGATGGGTTTCCCATGGGGTCACAGCCTCCTTCAGTGGGTCCTCCAGAGCTACAGGTGGATATCTGTTCCACTATGGACCTTCATGGGCTGCAGGGGCATGGCCTGCCTCACCATGGTCTTCACTGTGGGCAGCAGGAGAATTTCTGCTCTGGCACCTGGAACGCCTCCTCACCCCTCCTTCACTGACCTTGGTGTCTGCAGAGTTGTTGCTCTTACATATTCTCAGCTCCTCTCTCTGGCTGCAATTGCTGCTGCACTGGGGTTTTTTTAACCCATCTTAAGTACGTTATCCCAGATGCACTACGACCATCACTGATCGGCTCAGCCTTGGCCAGTGGTGGGTTTGTCTTGGAGGTGGATGGCATAGGCTCTGTCAGACATGGGCAGCTTCTAGCAGCTTCTCACAAAAGTCACCCCTGTAGCCTCTCCTGCCACCAAAACCTTGCCACACAAATCCAATACAGTTACACACATGCATATATAAATACATTGGATTGAATCATTAGCTGAAGACATAATAAAGTTATGTCTTAAAGAATCTTCTTTATCTTATTAAATAATAAAATGTTAATTTTCACCAAGTAATTTCAGATTTGAATTTTAATTAAATGCACATAGTTTGGGATTTTGCATTATTTTGATAATACTTATAACCACAAGAGCTAAATTTCTCTGGGTTAATGAAATTGCTGGGATTACTACTGGTAAAAAATGCTATTTAGTTTGGAATGAAATGAGACTCAGCATTCATCTTCCTGTACATGTCTGGATCTTGTCAGAAATGTTAACCTGAGCCAAATTCAAACCTAGTGTATGATAATGAAATGCCAGTGTCCTTAACAGACATATTTGTCTACCAGACACCACCACTGAAGCTGCCTCCAACTGTTGTGAAAGAGAAGAAAACTTACTCATACCTTGAAAATAGCCTTAAAGAGTAATAGAGCATTCTTTTGCACTAGGAAAAATGCATTTGTGAGGCTTCAGGGTGTTTTTTTCAAGATACAAATGTATAGAATAATACTGCATGGAGTCAGAGCAGATGGTTATGTTTCTGCCAAGCTTTTGACAAACAAAATTGTTCACCTCAATTTGCTTGGCTAGGTACAGATTAGTGCTTGACTTGACTGGTGAAAAAGCATGACTCGTGGACTAATTCCTAAGTAAAATATTTTCCTTCTTTTTTCCCTGGAGTGTTTCCCATTCTTCACACTACATTACATATTCTCTCACCTAAAAGTAATCTGTTCCTAAGTCTTTTCTCTGTCTCCTTTCTCAACACCTTTGGGCTGCCCTCATTGTTTTGGGGACCCAGGTGAAGGAACAAGTTCCAGTAGCTAGCAAACGCTGGTGGTAGACGTAGGGGGCCTACTCCTTGACCAGAATTTCCCTTGCTGCAGCGTAGAGGAAATTAAGTAAAAGGAGGGTTTTTTTTTTCCAGTGTCCATTAAGTACTGGGGCTGGGTAGACCAGAACTGATGCAGAAGGACTTCATGCTATGAGGTAATGCTGCCTGCTTGTCTGAGTGGTGCTCCACACTGGGTGGAAAGTAGCTGCTTAGTTCTAATCTTTACACAGATTAATAAGCAAAACTTTCAATGTTAATATAGAAAGCATTTCTGCGCAGGCTTGAAAAAATGATTTTTGTTTACTAACACCCATATTACATATTGTTGTGTTGTGACTGTACTGCTAAAATAAGATGTGCTAAAGACAAGGATTACTTTTTGAGGCACAGGAAGCTTTTCAGTAAGTGGAGAAAGTCCCCAAAACTGAAGAGTCAAGTTATTAATTGTAATTTTTAAAGAAATTAGCTGCCATACTTTTCTTTAAATTATGACTGCAACAGGACAGTTTTAGCACTAGTTGGATCCTCTGACTTTAGGAGAAAACTAACACGGACTATACATTTGATGTGGCTAGAATTAGAGGGAATGTCACTAGTAATGTACTTTAAATGACTTACTAGATATAAAACACATCAGAAGAAACTAGTAATGAAGCAGGTATATAAAATACTATGTCAACGTTTTGGTGAAATACCATTTCAGCATCAGGTGAAATCCCCAGTAACTGGAAAAAGGGAAATATTGCACCCATTTAAAAAAAAAAAAAAAGTAGAAAGGGAGACTCTGGGAACTACCAACCTGTCAGTCTCAACTCTGTGCCTGGGAAGATACTCCTAGAAGCTATGCTAAGGCACACAGGCGATAAGGAGGTAATTCAAGACAGCCAGCGTGGCTCCACCAACGGCAAGTCCTGCCTGACCAACCTAGTGGCCTTCTATGATAGAGCAACTAAGTACACTGGTGGACAAAAGAAGAGGTATGGCTGATATCTCACTGGACTTCTGTAAGGCCTTTGACATGGTTCCCCACAACATCCTTCTCTAAATTGGAGAGATATTGATTTTATGGGTGGTCTGGTTGGTGGATGAGAATNCTGGGAAGATACTCCTAGAAGCTATGCTAAGGCACACAGGCGATAAGGAGGTAATTCAAGACAGCCAGCGTGGCTCCACCAACGGCAAGTCCTGCCTGACCAACCTAGTGGCCTTCTATGATAGAGCAACTAAGTACACTGGTGGACAAAAGAAGAGGTATGGCTGATATCTCACTGGACTTCTGTAAGGCCTTTGACATGGTTCCCCACAACATCCTTCTCTAAATTGGAGAGATATTGATTTTATGGGTGGTCTGGTTGGTGGATGAGAATTTGGTTGGATGGTCACATCCAGAGAGTAGTGGTCAATCACTCAAGGTCCAGATGGAGACTGATAACATGGGGTGTCCCTCAGGGGTCCATATTGGGACCAGTACTGTTTAATATATCCACTAATGGCATAGAAGGTGGGATTGAGTGCACCCTCATCAAGTTTGCAGAAAACACCAGCCTGAATGGCGCAGCTGAGAGACATCTCTGGGACGGGATGCCATGAACATGGACAAGCTTGAGAATTAGGGCTATATGAACCTCATGAGGTTCAACAGGACCAAATGCAGGGTCCTGCAGTTGGGTTAGGTGAAACCCTGGTATCTCAGTACAGGCTTGAAGCGATTAAGAGCAGCCCTGTCGAGAAGAGTTTGGGCATAACGGTAGACCGAAATACTGGACATGAGACAGCAACGTGTGCTGGCAACCCAGAAATCCAACCCTATCCTGGGCCACATCAAGAGAACTGTGGCCAGCAGGTTCAGAGAGGTGATTTTGCACCTCTATTCTGCTCTGATGAGACCACATGTGGACTACTGTGTCCAGCTCTGGAGCCCTCAGTACAGGAAAGATATGAGCAAGTTTGAGTGGGTCCAGAGGATGAACACAGAAATGATCAGAGAGATGCAACTCCTCTCCTCTGAAAACAGGCTGAGACATTTGGGGTTGTTTAACCTGGAGAAGACAAGGCTCCAGGGAGACCTTATTGCAACCTTTCAGTACTTAAAGGGGGCTTATAGGAAAGAAGGGGACGAATGTTTTAGCAGAGTCTGTTGTGATAGGACAAAGGGTAAGGGTTTCAAACTGGAAGAGGGTAGACATAAACTAGATATAAGGAAGAATTCTTTTTTTTCAAATAAGGGTGATGAAACACTGGAACAGGTTGCCCAGAGAGGTGGTAGATGACCCATCCTTGAAAACATTCAAGGTCAGGCTGGATGAGGCTCTGAGCAACCTGATCTAGTTGAAGATCCCCTGTTCATTGTGTGTGTGGGGGGCTTGGACTAGATGACCTTTAAAGGTCCATTCCAACTCAAACTATTCTATGATTCTATGATTCTGTGATTCTGTGATTTTAAGAGCTGCATGTATAGGGAAGCAGTTCTAGTACTGTATGCAAAGGTCAATAGCAGATACCACAACACAGTGTCTACAGGTGATGTACTGTATTTCTGAGAAGTTCAGATATCCAGTTTCCTGTTGCTCATTTTATATTACAGCACTGTTGTCAAGATTAGTTAAAAATGTGCTGAAGCAACAAAAATATATCTCTGTTCACTGCAGCCTCTTCTTTCTGGTTCTCCAATGGTCATATAACATACACTATGAACTACTCCAAAATGTCTTCTTCAGACAATTTTACAATTACCATAAATCTCCTGCTGACACTTTTATAGTTACACTTTTCTGCTTCATTTATCAAGGAATTGTATGATATTAGAAATGTCCAAATTAATTTTCACAATTTGGACTACTTGCTCCATTTTTGTGGTTGAGAGACTTTCATCATATGCTGTGAAATATGTTTGATAGTGACATTACATTACTTATTTATTACATTAGTTGAATAATTAGGGAACTTCTTGAATAGTAACAGCTGGGGTACCATGATGGCAAGAGAATTGTATTCAGTGGTGAACTGTACACTCTGGTTCCTCAGCTGTCCAGAGAAGCGGAGCATGTTATTTCACATTGCATGTACCTTCTTGTCCAGTGGACCTGTTTTCCAGAGGAAGTGAGGGAAAGGTATTGCTTCCTCTCACCTTGTCTTCATGTGTAATAAGTAAGCATTTGAGCATGTGCAGAAACTCAGAATAGGGAAGTCTTCCTGGGATTCACAGTGTAAATGACACCTGTATTGGTTGTCTCAGACAGGACTCATAAATCATATGTGGCTATACAGATGAAGTAAGTTTATCGGTGATTAATGTATTTTATTACTGATCCTCGGTGCTGATTACACATGACTTTTTGATTTATCCACTAAAAAGCCCTTCTCTATAGTCAAGGAAAAAAAAATCTTCATGTTGAAATTCTCTGGTCAAATGAGATTTGTACTCATTTATACTCATGAACTATTATAAAGACCTTGAATAGAAAACAACAGTACAAGTGGATGGAAAATACACATGCTCCAAGCCATAAGATATTTCCTGTGTAAGTGGATAGGATCAGATCATCGAGGATGACTGCAGAGTAAAGCTATGTAGACATTTAAGTTCTCTGCTGAACTGGGAGGTAAAAAAAAAAAAAAAAAAAAAAAAACAAAAAAACCTAGCAGAAACAGAAATACTCCGTGACATTACTTTGCCAGTTCTGCATTGTGTGTCTATGCCAAAATATTTTCACTGTAGTATATTTTTTCTTCCTTAATTGGAGATACTACATTCTGAGGTATTCAAAGTATCTTTTGTACTGTCAGTATTATGTTGTATGTTATTTGACTTTGACAATGTCTCCATATAATTAGCAATCAGCAAGTTTATATTTTCACATTACAATGGCTTCCAATCGCTTCCAGCATTTTGCAATTAAGCAAGATATTTTGCTGAAATGATTATTCCTGGTTGCACATCTTTAGCTTCTTCGTAAGAGTCTGCCCATCTGAAAATGTTTTGGTATTCATTCTCTTAGTTGTCATGCTGGGAATTGGCTCTTCCCTGAGACTAGTGAAAATCAGAAATTATTCACAGTGCCAGGAAAGAATAATGTAGTATAAACAATAGCAGAGCCTGATGCTAGCAATACCCAAGTGTGCACATAGCCCAGAATTTCATTTTCTCGCTGATTAAATCTGATCTTTAGGTTTGCTATAACACATACCCTTCCATCAATGGAAACAATGAAATAACANATGCAGCACTGCAGGCCTGGGGAAGAGTAGCAGGAGAACTGCCTGGCAGTAAAGGATCTGGGGGTGTTGGTTGACAGCCAGTTGAATATGTGCCAGGAGTGTGCCAAGGTGGCCAAGAAGGCCAATAGCATCCTGGCCTGCATCAGGAACAGCGTGGTGAGTAGGACTCACCTAGGACATCAGTCCCCTGTACTCAGCACTGATGAGGCCACACCTTGAGTATTGTGTCCCGTTTTGGTCCCCTTCCCACAAAAAAAGATATTGATATGCTGGAGCGGGTCCAGAGAAGGGCAACAGAGCTGGTGAGGGGTTTGGAGAGTAAGCCTTATGAGGAGAGGCTAATGGGGTTGTTCAGCCTGGAGAAAAGGAGGCTGAGGGGAGACCTTCTTGCTCTCTAACACTCCCTGAAAGGAGTTTGTAGGGAGGTGGGGGGTTGGTCTTTTCTCCCAAGTCACAGGCGATAGCATAAGAAAAAATGGCTTCAAGATGCGCCTGAGGAGGTTCATATTGGATATCAAGAAAAATTTTTACACTGAAAGGGTTATTAAACATTGGAATGGGCTGTCCAGGGAAGTGGTTGAGGCACCATCCCTGGAGGTATTTAAAAGACGTGTTGACATAATGTTTAGTGATGTGGTTTAGTTATGGTTTGCTGTGTTTTTATCAGAATTAAGTTGATGGTTGGACTAGATGATCTCAAAGGTCCCTTCCAACCTAGACAATTCTATGATTCTATGATTCTATGAAAATAATACTTCCAAGTATTTATTTCATTATATTAGGAAATATACAAAGACATATATATATCTATAAAACAACCCCACACTTGTAAAGGAGTCTTCATTTTCACACTTGCAAAGCTGTCTAACAAAAACTAAGGTCCAAATTAAATTCTTGTTCTGAGATCAGGAAGTGGTTTTGTATATGTAACACAGAAAAAGAATGTGATTTGATAATTTGTCATCTGTAAATGAAAGCTGTCAGAGGAAAGTGACTTACATACAAGTGAGTTATGCTGTAACACAACACTGTTCTTGATGCCATTCCCTAACTGATCAAGGTTAAATATATTGTGGTTAGGTTTGGTGGTTTTTTTAGGAAATAAAAGAAAATGGTCATTATAAAGTTTCTTAGTGATACTTTTTATAAAGCAATGGTCAGATTCTCTGTTATACTGTTTTGTACTGACATTACAGCCAAGAAGATGAGAAATGTTAGGTCTGGTTAGTCAGGTCTGCTACTTTGTCACACGTTTCCCAAAGATTGTATTCCCATTCAACAAGAATTAAGCCAAATTACTTTTTTTTTTCCTCTAGAACATGTTACTTTTCATATTTTACACATTTTCCCAGTTACTAATGAAAATCCAAGCTCTTCCAGTTATTTTAACTTCAAATTTAGATGTCAAAATTCTCCATCTACTGATTGTGAAAAGTATATTTGCATGGCAGTAATGACAGACTCAAATCCCAACCTTATTAAATAGATTCCTAAATTTGGTAGATTATTTCTCCCTCTAGAAACATCACTGCATGTCCTTTTCTATATCTTCCCCCAAAGATCATATTTGTGGATTTTGGCACTTACTCTGTGAGGACTGGTTCATTAAGACAAATAAGTTTTAATTGCAATTTAAATGCTTTAACGTTATTGACTGGATCAGAACTACATTTTCCTTTCTAAAGCTAGCAACCATGTTCTGGACTCCTTTGAGTATAGTTATACTGTCTGTTTTCTGCTTCAGGCCAGAAACCCTGATTCCTCCACAACTACTGTGAATCTTCTTATGTCCATCCCATCCAAGTCTAGTGCCAACTGGAGCAGACTATCATTATAATCATGATCCCAGGTGGAACCATACCCCTGGGTCAACTTTTCTGCAGCTCTATCTGCAGCTTTGTCATTTAGGGAATTAGCAGCTCACCAGGGATCAGAGCACTGGAGCACACCAGCTTTTGCCAGCTTGTTGTGAAACTCAACAAGGCCAAGTGCTAGGTCCTGCACTCGGGTCCCAACAAACCCATGCAGCACTAAAGGCTTGGAGAAAAGTGGCTGGAAAATCGCTCAGTTGGAAATGGACCTGGGGGTATTGGTTGGCTGCCAGCTAAACATGGGATGGCAGAGTGCACAGATGGCCAACAAGGTCAATAGCATCAGCTTGTATCAGGAATAATGTGGCCAGAAGTGATTGTCTCCCTGTACTCAGCACCAGTGAAGTCCCCACCTCAAATACTGTGTTCGGTTTTGGGCCCCTTGCTACAAGAAAGACATTGATGCGCTTGAGCGTGTCCAAAGAAGGGCAATGAAGCTGGTGAAGGGTCTAGAGCACAAACCTTATGAGGAGCAGCTAATGGAATTTGGGTTGTTTAACCTGGAGTAAAGGAAGCTCAGAGGAGATTTTATTGCTCTCTAAAACTACCTTAAAGGAGGTTGTAGCAAGGTGAGGGTCAGTCTCGTCTCCCAGGTAACAAGTGTTACTCCCAAGTAACAAGTGATAGTATGAAGTTGCTCCAGAAGAGGTTTAGATTGGATATTAGGAAAAATTCTTCATCAAAAGGGTTATGAAAGATTGGAACAGGCCACCCAGGAAAGTTGATTCACAATCTCTGGAGATATTTAAAAGATGTATTGATGTGATGCTTAGGGACGTGGTTTCATGGTGGACTTGGCAGTGTTAGGTTGATGGTTGGACTTGATGTTAAATGTCTTTTGCAACCTTAATGATTCTATGACTCTGTATCACCAGGGCAACCATCTTCAGATCAAGTCCCTATAGCAAAACAAATTCACACAATAGATAACAACATCATAAAATCCAGAGTTTACACTGCTCTCACCAAGAATGGAATACAATGCCAAGGTTTTTTTAATTGTAATTATCCTATTGTTTAACTTCATGTATGAGGAGAAAGAAAACAAAAAAAAAGAAAAACATAGAAGTGAAGACTGAAGTGTTTCCTTAAAAGGATTAATGACTTTTTTATACAAACAATGACATTGCAGTTTTAATTTAAACATTTTAAATTTCCTTTTTACTGCATCAACACAAGCAGGAGCTCTTCAATTGATTCATCACTCCTTCTCAGTAAAATGAATCATCACAAAGAAAACTATTAAATATCTATTAAACAACACAAGACTTATCTATAATTGCAGTGATTCTGATTAATTGCTTAGAAAAGGCAATGGCATCTGGAAGTAGAAAGCAGTTCTTATGAATCAGCTATGCATGAATAGCCTTGTTAGACTTCCTAGTGGTAAAGAAAAATGAATCAGTTATTGAGCTTTGGGATGAGTGTGTAAAATAGCTTGAAATTTCAAAACTGAGATGCTAGTAAAATAATTCTGGTTCCCATTCTGAGGAAGTGTTAGACTCACCACAGTTTAAAACATTTTCCTAGGGCAAAAAATACCCTCTATAAGTATCTGCAAATATAGTGTAACATGAATTGACTCCTATTGTATTGGATCACTGGTTTTACTGGTCTCACTAATATAGAGAACAAAAAATAAGAGTGATATTTATATGCAAAGTTCTGCATTTTGAATAGAATAACCCTCTGCAACAGTACAGGATGGAATTCACTGTCTAAGGAGTAGCTTTCTAGAAAAGATTTGGAGACTCTGGTAAGCAAGAAGCTGAATATTACTGGGCCCATGCAGTGCAAAAGGATATACTGGGACACAGTAGCAAGAGTACAGCCACCATGTCAAAGAGATTCCCCTCTTTGGCACTTGTGAAACTACATCTGGAATACAGTGTCCTGTTTTGGTTCCCCTACCACAACAGAGACACTGACAAACTGAAATGAGTCCTAGAAAGCACCTCCAAGGAGTTATGGGACTGGATCCCATGATGTACAGGGAGAAAAGAAAATAGTGGTGCTTAGCTTCAAAAATCACATGTTTGGGATTCACTTATTGTCTTATACAAATGAAAGGGAGGTTATGGATGGAAGCAGGTTTTATCAGGAGCACAATGAAAGGATGAGAGTGGTCACAAGCTGCATCAAGGGAAATTCTGGTTTGATCTAAGGAGAATACTCTTTCCTACGAGAGTAGTTAAGCATTGGCATGGGTTGTCCAGGGAAGATGCAGAATCTCCATCCCCATAACTATTCAAAACTTGGCTGGGCAAGTTCCTTAGCAATCTTATTTAACGTCAGTGTTAGGCCAGATTTGAGCAAAAGTTTGGACCAGATGATCTTGAGAGACATCTTTCAACCAAGTATTTTTTACAATCCCACATACTGCATTAAGCTAAGCAGTGCTTTCTGGGGCAACAAAATTCTTAGTAAGAGCCCTAGTAATTGTGTTTACAGGTTTTAATTTATTTATTTAGGTTTGAATTATTTTTCTAGGCATACAAGGTATTACTAAGATCTTTTTCACCGTTGGTTACTCCCTTCAAAAAGAGGCAGAGCCTGTCTCTCTCATATCATTGCCAAACAATACATAAAACTATTTCAACTGTCCTAAACACTTTTGCTGTAATAACCTCTGTCTCATATTTGGAAAAAAAAGATATAATAGTCAAAATAATTGCTTAGGTCTCTATCACTTCAATCCTATAATTCCCAAAGCAGTCTTCAGATATTTCAGATACTTCTGATGGATTTCTACACAATAAACTAACTGATAACAGAATAGACATAGTGGCTGATCATTCCCCCTCTCTAATTCATTCTAACACTGAATAAAATGTGATTATAAACACATTTTACTTATGATCTCAAAAAAATTAGTTCCTTTTAGGAGACCAAAATCAATATATACTCTAAACAACTTCATATATTAACACAGGTAGAAATAACATGCACTGCCTATAGCACACATTTCATGTAAATCACGCTTTGATTCAAACTGGTTTGGAAACAAATAGCCACTTGTATAAAGAATAGCCTATTGTCATCCCTAGGGCCTGTAAAAAGAAAAAAAAGATCACAACCACACCTCCTCTGAACCAGCCAGCAACTACCAGTAGCATGTTTTGTACGTCCAAGCTGGTTTTGTGTCCTGTAAGGCTTCCAAGCATTAACTGGTCAGCCAGGAGGGGCTAGGATTGTTAGTTAAAATCTCATTATGTGACCGAATCAATGAGTTCCCTCACATCCAGCTCATTGTACCATTTTACCTACTTTTTGTAGCTGCCATGTCGCCGGAAGGAAAAATTACAAATTAATAAACCAACCTTTCAAAATTCATGAGGGAGCTGCAAATATGCTGAAAGCAACTGAAGCACAGAATGCAATGTGAGTCTAATTAGAAAAAAATTAACTGCGAAAAGCTCTGAATGATGGAAGAGTAAGAAAAGGACTAGAAAAGGTAGGTTCTTCCTTTGGACATTGCTTGCTTATTTGAGAATTTCTGTTGGCATAACTGGAGACTGCTCTGCTCCTCGTTTGTGCAGTTTGCTACAGAGGTCAAAACAATGTAGAAAGACATTCTTAGCCTCTCTTTCCCTGTATGAACATACTTTCAGATTTGAAGAGAGTATTAAGCTACTGGGAAGAAACCTGACTATACATTTTTTTCTTTGTTCTTTTTTCCTTTTTCAGGTCCTTTGTCAGTGCCTATGATGAGAAACCTTCTTGGAGCAGTGACATTTTGTTATGTTATTTGATTTTTTTTTTTCAGTAAAAACAATGGTGATCACCTTACATTAGCAATGGGCAAAATTATATTTTACTCTGTTAGCTTAGCTTCATGAGGTGCCATCCTGCATCCTGACGTGAAAAATGGATATGAGCACAACTCTTCTTTTACGCCAAACTTATGCTGTTCTAGCCAAGTGATAAAAGAGCCAACATCAGAGTCATGTCGAGCTCCAAGGTTTTCTACTTTCTTTAGAAATAGCTGTTTATTATGTGAAGCTTGCATGGAACTGAAGATGCCAAAGTTTCCCAAAAACAGCGTGAGTCCAGTTTTTGGAAAGCGCAACACTCATTCGAAGGCTGACTGTATACAGAATTAGGGGGATGAGGGAAAAATAAAAACACAGACTGATTACAAAGGCATTCAAACTAAATAAAGCAATAAACTGCCTATTTTCTCTTGAAAGTTCTCTATGAACATGTTGTAGGGAGGTCTGTCTTTGTAGTTTCATTAACACTTAGGAACAGAATGCATATAGTCACTCAATCTGCTCTTCTTTTCAAATACTTTAACATTTTTCATCTTTAAGTTCCTCTTGTTTAACTTGGCCATGTGTTTATCTGAGAATGTTAAAGGCTGAGAAATCAGATTAATCACCCAGTTCCTGCATAAAGACTAAGCTGAAATGATAGGTCTTTGGCAGTGACGCTCAATGAGCATTATTCTGAGACCATTTGCAGGAGAAATAAATGTGAGTATGTAGCAGATGCATCAATTATATCACTCAAGTGCAGCCTTCATGAACCTTCCTTCTAGCCTTCAAATATGATGTTTTGCCATTTTTTCCTTATCTTTAAAATTCACCTTTCTTCACAGTTTTCCCTTAAATAAGATCAGAGGTACTGCTCTTAAATGGCCAGTTGACAGCCACCTTGTGCAGCTTCTGTGTTTGAAACACAGAACACAAATCTTGGAAAGAATTATAGGAAGTATAATTTCTTTCTCAAAAGCTCTGCTATACAAAAGCTCCTTTCCAGTTAAGAATAGGTTGTAGTTGAAGAAAATGATCTTCTCTTGTGAACAGACCTAAGAAATACTGTGCTTCCCTATCATGGGAAGATACCTACAACAGTAGTTAATAAAATCCTGTATACTCAGCATCTGCCAGCTTGGAGAAATAATGGCAGCTCTTGAGTAGTTCTTTTCCCTTATGAAGGTCTCCTATTTGTGGCAAAACATTAGAGTTTGGGATCTGAAACAAAAAACTGGAGCTACTCTCATTGTTTTCATACACAAAGATGACTGATAACTGCTGGTTTCTTCTCTAGTGAAGAACCAGAGTGATGAAGGAACCAATAAAGAGCCTAATTTACTTGCGTTTTATCATATACATTGCTTTTTGGGATGTTCAGGCTACATCTACACCGAGAAATTAGAGAGTGTCCAAATGTGAGCACTGGACCCCCATCATTCTCACTACCTATTTGCTCTTGCCTGGTTTCAGGTTTGACCTCTCAAGAGGGCTCTATGCAAGGCAAATCTGCAGCTTGCAACAGCCTGTTTGCATACCAATCCCATAGTATCACTTGGTTTTAGGGTCATACTATGGTTTGTTTTCATTTAGCGGTACAGATGAAATCTCAAAGACCAGTTCTTTGTAAAATGTGTTACTGATTTATGTGGTATGCTTTTGTGTTAGATTGAGGTTTCACTGCATGCTCCTAGAAACTGAGTAACTGAGTTTTTGCGTAAACTGAGTTATTATCCGCCCAACTTCCATAGGTATTTCTTATGGAGATGGAGTAAAATACATTGGCTTATAGTTCCACATTAAGGAATATGTATTTTTTAAAAAAACATGGAAGAAAATGACAATTTGCAAAAAGCTAGAGGTGGAAGAGGTATATGAGGAATGATCTAAGCAAAGGCTGTGTTTCAGACCCTGAGGGTTTGAGGCTACACTCCTCCTCAACAGATTATAGACAATTTGTTCACCAACAGAGAAATACAGTCCACAGGCCATTGTCACTGCCTGCATGACATGCATGCCCTAGCTTCTGCTCCAGCAAGTCAGAGAAGGTACATTTCTAAGAAAGAGCTGCTCTTTAATCCTTGTGAAAGATAGCTCACTGGTAGTCCGAAGGAGTATTTTCTTCTGCTTCCTTTACACTCCTCTGTGGTGTTAAGCAGATGTATCCTGATCATATGCATGAAATCATGATTCCCTAATGTACTTTATTTGAGAATTGTACATATGTTATAATTAAGAATAAAGAAAAGTATTGTATAAGTGAATACAGAGCAAAAATCCAAAGCAAACCTGCAAAAACATTTTCTTATGTGGAGGGTAATTTAAATCTAGATGGCACATGTACATTTCCCATCCTCTGTACCTAAGCATACCATACAGGCTTTAATGAAATCAGCCAGCTGGAGGACTTCTGCCTTGACCCACAGGAAGGCTGAGTGATGCCTCCTTAAGTAGAGTCATGTTCAGTACCTATTTTTCTCTACAATATCCAGCATGCAGCTGTAAAAATCTCATGCTAGTACCATCAAATACTGTAATCAGTGCCAATGTACTGTGCCAGTCACCTCCAGCCCTGTCAGAAGCTGTAGTGCTCCTTGACTCCAGCCTCCATCATCACAACAAAACTGTGATTTCTTCAGCATCCAAACACCTCAGTGAGATGCAGAGAGGACGGCAACCAAAACAAACCATATGTGGTAACTGGACTATAGTGTCAACTAAATTACATTGTAATTGTGTAGGGAAACAGCAGCAGCACTCAAGTTTTCACTGTGAGCTCCTTTAGTGCTTCATTTCAGAACTTCAAATATAATCTAGCATCAGTGTTTTTTGTGGAGAATTTTAGAAACCCCAGCAAAGGATCTGACACAGCAAGCCCCATAATTCTCAAACCTTGACAACTTAAAAAGGCAAAGCCTCACCTTCTGTTTTGAAAAGAAAGGTTGATGGAAGATAGATCTCACTACTGCTCTGAGGATATGTTTTTATTTTCTGAAGTACTGAACTTGCAGGGCCTGTTACAAACCCCGACTTTTCCAGGGAAATTGATGGAGGATAAAAGCCAAAGCACCCAAAGCTGAGAGAATAATATTTACATTTGTATTGGCAGAATATTTACATTGGCAGGGGTACGACTATGACCAATTAACATTAATTGCATTTGTGAAGGAAGGAAAGTAGAAAAGAAGGGAACTTTTTTGCCCTAATTTTCTTTTTGAAAATTACAAGATATTAATTTACACTTACATGTTTTGAGGCAGCATCATCGTATTTGTTGAAAAATGGGTAGAGGAAGAATAATGTGTAATTGCTAAAAAGTCCATTGTTTTAATTTGTTGTTGTTCTTACCCCTTTACCACTTTAATTCTAGATTTAAGTATTTCTGTTTCATTCCCGGGGTAAAAAGTCTATAAACTAACACTTTAATATTCTATCTTCTGACATAATAAATACTTTTATATTGATCAACCCCTTTCTTAATAATTTGAAAATTCATATTGTTTTGTTATTTGATGATCTTTAAGATCCCTTTCAACTCTAGCCATTCCATGATTCTATGATTATGTAAAGGCTTTTTACCCCCAGTAAACTCTAGAGTGAGTCTAAGCCCACTCAGTCTAAATATGTAATTGTGTATAAACAATATAGGTAAGTCTTTGTGTTAAACTTGGCTTCTCTCTGGACTTACATGCTAAGACGATCCTTAGAGCACATGATGCATTAGAAGGGAAGCTGCACCTTAGATTGCTAAAGGGATTCCAGTAAACTGACCCTCAAGGTTCACCTGTCTCATTTTAAGGGGGTTTTCCAGTTCTCAGAATAACAGAATATCAAGACTTTAAAAAAATAGCTTATGCCCACTGTCACGTACCTTCCAGAGATTACACGCTCTTCTTAAAGAATTTTACCTTCTTTTTAACCTGTACTACACATCTAGTTATCCCATGTCTCCTCTGCAATAAATGTAAATAATATAGGTGGCAACAAAAATTATTTTATTCTCACATGGCTTGAATTGCTGTCTGGGGATGTCTGTCTCTTCCCAGTGACTCTGAAGGGACCCAAGGCTAAGCTGCTGACACAGGTACCTTAGCTAAATACCTGAGGTTATGTGGAATGAGTCAGGGACTCATAGAACAAACACACTACAGGAATGGCTATTTCTAGTTTCTTTCCACATGCTATTAAGGGGGCAGAAAGAGTCCAAGCCTTGAACTAATTTTATTAATAATGTATCAAACCTTTGTTACCTTCTGTTACACTTCCAGCTTGTCTCGTTGTCAAATGATGCAAAACTGACTCACGTCTTTATGTGAACCATAACAGGGCTGCTAATGAAGCCCTTAAGGTTAGCTATTTAGAACAACCTCTAATTTAAATGACTACAATACCCTGGTAATTAAATATTATTATCTTTTCTGCACAGCAGGCAGAGCAATGCATTTCCTTTTCCTTTTCATCCACCTAAAAAAATAATGAGCCAGATCCTGTACTTGGGCAACAGAGCATTGGCATGTTGCACTTTGTAGACCTTCCATAATTTCTGCTTGCTGAAGATCTGCATTGGCCTTTCTCTTCCACAAATGTTAAGGATCCTCACAATTTTACCATATTATTCATGAATGAACAAATACAAAGTATAAACACTATGGTCTGATGTAATAATCATTCCAGAAGAGCTCTAGATTTGTTTCTTCTCTCATTCATATGTGTTCACCTTTGGTTTTCCCCTGTTCTTCAAAACATTCTGTAAAAGCCTTCCTTATTAAGTGCTTGCTTGTTTGGAAGTTCTCACCAACAACCGAGCTTATTCTCCTCCTATCAAAAGAATTTTCACTTTTTAAAAATCTTTTTGCTTTGGTAAAACTTTATAACTTTCACTAGAGGAGAATCTGATATAAATACAATAATGGGAAAAGTAAATATTAAATTACAATGGAAGGACCTGAATTAAAACAGAAAGGTTAAAAAAAACCCACCAATAACATACCCTATTTGGAGATTTCACAGACATTACAGTTTCTAGCCAAGAATGAAACAAATAACTGAGTGGAAATACTGATATATTCATTGTGCCAGGGGAGAATAGAGAAGAGGCAAAGAAATACAGCAACTTAAGTAGTTGGCACTGTCAAGATGCTATTCAATCACATATGTAGAGGACAGGGAAATCCGTTCCTCCAGAATGGACACATAGTTTTACAGTACTGGTCAAGAATAGTGGTAAGTCTCTGGTTGTAAAGAAAGGAATCAGTCCTTAAATCGCACAGCTGTGTGACTTATGCTGTCGTTTATGGTATTTAGGGTCAAGTGACAGTATAAAATGGTGATGCCAGAAGGCATTTTCCTTCCTAGGCTACCACTAGAGATGACAGCATTGCAGAGAAAATCCGAATATTGCAAAACTGGACACCCAAGTTGAAATAAATTCCATTAGAACTTCAGCTACAGAAAACATGGTCTAAGACAGTCATCATGACCTCTCTCCACTATCCAATGGGGAGAAAAGGCAGCTCCAAAGGACAAATAATCTCATTTTAGATTAGACAAACCAGAATAATATTCTACAAGTGCTGGTTCCTCTCCATGAAGAAGCTGAGTCAACGAGTAACACAGGCTGCTCTAGCTATTGCCTCTTTCTGCTGAGGCAGGTGGGATTAGTTTAATCCATTATGAAATTAATCACTAGATTATTTGTTTTTCACATGTCCCAGGTTGGATGTGGTTTGAGCAACCTGGTCTAGTGGGAGGTGTCCCTGCCCATGCCAGGGAGGTTGGAACTCAATCTTTAAGGTCCCTTTCAACTCTAACCATTCTATGATTCTTCTATGATTCATACAAGTGACTCCTGTTTTATTTAGTTTACCTGTCATCATTAGGAGCTACAATCAGTCTTACAAGTAACTATTGCTCTAAAGGTATTACATTAGCATAAATAGGCCCTATCCATAACTAAGGCCTGATTGTGCTGGGCGCAGCACAAAACCCATAAATAATAGGCAAAACATACCCTGAAGATCCTATAATCCTGACACATAATAGAGGGGGTGATAAATGATTGAAAGTGCACTGCTGCACATAGGTCAAAGCACTTAGTTCTTGTGGAAAGACAAGAGAAGGAAGATTTGCCCAGTGGGACTGACATGGAAATGGATGTTGAAGCTATGTATAGACTGAGGGGTAAGTCCACCTTGCAAGCTGATCTGAAGCATACTTGTCAACTTCAACAGAAATGACTGGGAAAATCCCAAGGCAGAGAAACTTGGGGCATTCTTTATGCTTCTGGCACTTTTGAGGAGCACCCCTTCAGACAGAGCAAGGAGTTCATGTCCCCCTGGGGAACTTTTTTGGGGATGTATTATGAATATGGCACCAGGAAACTCAACATACGAGAATTTCAGTGGATGAACAGCCAGCAGGCACAGACAGCAACTCAAGTGATTATTCCACTAAATCTTTAAGTGACTAGGGAGTTTACATACTTTCAAAATTAGGCATAATCTCCAGACACCTATACTTAATTTTTGAGTCCAACTTGCTATCATCTTTCTAAAATCACTGAGAAAGCTGGTAGCAAAGAAAGGACTAAAATCCACTGCTCTGTCTCTTCTGTAACTTAGCCTGGTAAACAAGAGAAGTTTCTCTTAATGACCTATATATCTTTATAATAGTTTCTAGTCCTAGGAGTCCTGTTTGATCTGCTCTGTCTCCCAAGACAGAGTCACTTAATTAGGGAAAAGAGGATTCAACAGAAAAGTGTGAGACTGCATGGGTATGAGATCCTGTTCTGCTGCTCAGCCTAGGGAATGATTGCCTCTAAGCCTCAAGCTCCTTTAACCTCCTGCTGCCATGGGTCTGTAGCCTTCCCGTTTGGAAGGCAAAAGCAGTGGCAGTAGATGGGGCGCAATAATATCTGTAATAATATCGGCCCTGGGGTCAGGGCAATAGAGAATGAGCAATGGTCAATGGTCCCTGCCCTGGAGTATGCCAATAAAAAGGAGACAGGATGTTTAAATGTATCACAAGGGAAAGCTATTGAGAGAGTATCAAAACAATATAGTCTCCAGCATATTTTATGTGTCCAAATGTAAGAGCCTCCTACATGATATGTGAGAGAGGAGAAGTTGCTTAAAGAGTGTCCCGGAAGCTTAGAAATAGGAAAAGATGGAAGGAGTTAAATACTCCTCTATGATTTAGATGACTGCATGACCTCTTAGCGCTACCAGGGCAGTTACTAGAGCTGTCATAATACAAATTATTTGAAACTCTTGGGCTCACTTGCAGTGAGGAATGGAGTGAAGCAAAGCTGCTGGTGTAGGTGTGGGGAGCATAAAGGAAGATCTGAACAAGCGATGGGGTGGCAGCAGTCAGGAGAGGCTGATGGAGGCCCTGGAGGGAATGGAGGCAGCCAGCAGGTGCAAATCCCATCACAGTTCAGTCTGGGGGTCAATATTCAGCAAAACGAACTAACCTGAGCTGTGGATTAGATACTTCTACAGAGGCGGTGGGGGAAGAACAGCCAGCTCTCCAGCAAGCGTACGTAGAGAGGAATAAGAGCTGTAAACTTCCTATAGGTATAAGTTTAAATTAAGAATTAAATTCTGTGCACTACCTTATTTATTCATTTTGTTAAAGATTTTCCTTCTCTAAAATTTTGCTTGTTGAGAAAACGTTTTGTTACTGTAAGTGGAAAAAATTAGTTTATGGTGCTAAATCTACTCCAGGTTTGTAGGGAACCTTGTAGGTATATTAGTAGTGACTCCTTCAAACCAAATGCCAACTCGTGTTGCTGCCAGTCACATACCAACAGAAGGGCTGTGTGCTGCTGGTTACGGATATGCACTACTGGTTGTTCTTGCTTGAAGCAGACATCCCAGCAACATTTAATTTAATGAAGATGCAGAAAAGAAACTGCAATGAGAAATTTCCACTGTATTTCATTAACAGCAAGTCTCCTCCTCTTTGATTTAATTACTTCTAGCAAGTGTTCAAAATAAAAAGATGTCGGTGTCAGTTCATGAATAGTTTAAGTACAACTGTGATGAGAGGGTTTCAACTTGTCTGCGGCATGTTCAAAGGTTATCAATGCCTTCTGAGACATCATTAAAAAGTTAGTGCTGAGATTCATTTCCCCTTAAATGGGCTCTGAGCCTTCAGAACCCAAAATCTCTGTTACCACCAGGTAGAAATTGCAGTTGATGTGATGAGTTGTCTAACTTGCAGCTATATTTTTGATGCCTAGTGAAGTAATTCTAATTGAAGTGCCCTGTTTCCTTACCCAGCCAAGGGAGCAGAGATGTCTCTGGAGTTAACTTAGTTGTCTTATCTTGAGCAGACAGGATCTCCCTCTGTGCATACCTCTGTCTCTTGACTGTATAAGGAATTTGCTCACATACTTCAGGAAGATTGCTTCACCACACATTTAAAATGTAGGGAAAATTAAATGCAGTATTAAGCAGATATGCTCCCACCCTGTGATTAAAGAACTTTTTTTTTCTAGCAGCAATAAGTACAGCTTCCACAGGGATACCTCCACTTCATTCAGTTCTGAGGTAATAGATAATCAATTACAGTAGACTTTAAGTATGTGCAGCAGATAAGCTACTTACATAATTTATGCTATTTAACAATCTGTGGAGTCTTTATCTATAAACACAGAGACTTTTACATGATTTACAAAGCAAACATATGACCTGTTTTACAGTACCTGGCTCTTGCTTGGAAAAATGTTTATCAAACTTTTTGAATACTGTGGCTGAGAGTCTGCAGAAATGGGTCTTTTGGAGACATGGACCCAAACGTGCATATATCACTCCTCTCAGTTATGGGATTCATAGACTAAACACGTCTTCCTCTGGTGTTAGAAATGTCCAAATATTATCAGAGTCACTTTTTTTGTGGAGTTTGTTATTTTTCACATGGAGACTTGTGACTGCACCTTTCCAGTCTTTTGACAAATATTCACATCCATGGTGACTGGCTAACACATGGCTGCTGTGTTTGTGTTTATCTTTCAGGTGTATTTTTTTAAAATACAGGATGATTTTTAAATGTTGTGCTTCCCAAATCATTCCTGATTGCAAAGTCAATAATTCAGGCTTTCTCATCTGAAAGAATTTTAATGAGAAATTCATTATAATGGCTACTAAAATTACTCAAAATCAATCTCTGGTTCAAAAGGAAAATTCTTCTCTCTGAGACAGTCACAAAGCTTGACTTAAATTCTTAAACTGTAATGCTGCCAGATGAGCTTTAAGGAAATTTCCACCATTTCCAGATATATTTTATATTCCATGTCTGAATAAAAAGTCAACATTCCCAACGAAAGGGCAGTTTAAACATTAAAAACATCACGAAGAACATGGCAACTTTTCAGTACTCTAAAATTGGTTTCTCTAGGCCTGTTGATATACTCTATTTTGATAAGGAATAATTTTTGCTTTCTATCATATTTATACTGATTTGTATAATACTATGATATGGATGATATTAGGTATAAGCATTGCACTGTAAAAAATGTGAAAGTCCAAGTGAAGTAAAAAAACCATCAGTCAAACAAAATGCTTTACTTTATTGAAATGAAGTGTTTAGACATCAACATGAAATCACAGATTTGAAATGATTTGACATGTTTTCATTGAAAATTTCACTGAATTTGTGACATTATTGTAAAATATTTCCATTTCGCTGGGGCTGTATTTTGCATAGAAATCTAGTAAAGAACCGGTGATTGCATTTTTAAAACTTCTCTTCTGAGCAGGAACAAACAGGTGGCTTTTATGATCAGTAACAAACAACATATTTTATCCTGCAGCGCTACTTTCCAAGAAAACAAGAATTAATCTATGAAATGTGAATATCCTATTATTGTATTTAAGATTTAATTAACCAATTAATAAGTTAGTGATACTGCTCATATGAATAATCTTTGGGGTGTATTTTATGGGAATATACAGGTTTATGTTAAATCTAGTTGATCCATAACTCTCCTTTGTGGGGGAGTCCTGTCTCACTTCTTGTCTGCCTGCAAGTAAGTGAGCAAGCTAGTTTAAAGCTGATTTCCCTGAAATATTTTCCCAAAAATTCTTATTAAAAAAAGCCTGTTAAATCTAAATGTCTTTAACTGCGTTAAATTTTAAAATCCACTCCCTCTTTCACTCCTTTTCTGCCTTTTTCCCAGTTGAGGCTCTGCAGGTGCTCACAATGCAGAAAACCAGGGGCTGCCCCCAGGAAGTAGGAACTGTTGGAAGGCCAGATAGAAACAACAGGGAGAGTTTTAGTAGTTAAGCAGAGGAATTTTTAGCAAATATTGATTAGTCAGCTCTATAGATATGGTTCTATGTTTTAAAACAAACTTCTTGTAAGAAATTTAATTCAGGATCCTGAAACATGTCCTTCCTGAACGTATCTTTTAGCAAACTTAGTTCTTGTTTCTTTATCTATATCTCAACATGATACATAACCATGTATAGATTCTATATGTATTTACTTTAGCTTTTAAAGATAAAGGCAGATAAAAAGCTTATCAAAATGTTTCAAGAGCATCAACCTGAAATGTGCAGAATTTAACCTACTTTACATTGTGCTAATATCAAGTATTCCAGATTTTCTAATGATCTTGTACTTACAGAGGAAGTGATAGATGATCAGAGTAAACTAAGAATGGAAAAGAAAAAGCAAGAAAAACAAACTAAAACCAACTGGTCTTTATTAATTTGAAAAGTGTTAAGGATAAAGGTTAATAGCTATATACCAAAAAATTCTTATTTCCTCTGTATTGATACTAGAATGTCTAATAACAACGCAAAATGAGACAACACTGCAAGTAATTACGATATTAATAATAACCTCACACTGGCACTATATTTGAGCTTATATAGCTATAGCTTAAGTCACATGGGCCCGTTAGTATTGGGCAAGATGAGACAGAGATATAAACTATTACTATAAGTATTTAAATTGGACTAATTAAACTTACTGTGAAAACAGAGGATATTGGTTCAGTCTAATTTCTCCCCTTCCTCTTCTTTATTTCACATATATGGGAAAATTAGTATTTCAATAAGCACTCTTTTACATATGTGCAAATATATGCATGAGACCTAAACAGAACCAAAGCCGAAACAAAGCTAACTGAAGAGTGGCAAGTCACTGGGGTTTTGCTGTGATTTCTCTATTAAAACTCTCAATATTTATGAGATAGAACATGCATTTTGCAATCAGTGACAAAGATGATCATCTACTAACGATCCCCTGATACACTGGGGTTCTACAAATTACTTAAACTCAGAATGAAATATTATAGTTATTACAGGTAGAATAACTTCTGCTTGTGCATCATGTACAGACTCAGGGATCTCCCTTCCACATCCTTCAGTGAAACTACAGTTGAATCAGATAAATTTTTATTTGGTTCAGGAAAATGGGAAACTATGTCTCATTGCTCACCATGTCTAGAGTCTAGCACAGTGAAAATTTAAATGACAGCCTTCGTAAACCCAAATTCTCCCCTAGCTGAGATCATATTATGCAGTAGATAATTAGACAACAAAATGGTTGTGTGACTTCAGGGAATCTCTCTTGCCTGCTGCTAGTTGTAGCCCAGGCAACAGTAGGTGTCAGAAACAGGCACCATAAGCATCAGCAACATGCCTTTGCTTATAATAAAGCAACATCAGTGCTGTAAAATGAACAGGAAAAAAACCCAAAAAGGTACCTTGGGTGTCCTGCCCCATGTGCTATGCTAAAAAAAAATAAAATTGTGAGTAAGCACACAAAACATACACGCTGACAGATAGTCTCTGGCTGTACCACCTAACTCAAAACAGATATTAGCCACAGTCTCACCAGACATTATTCTGCAGTGTAAACTTTAAACTATAGATCTTTTCCCACCTCATTAGTTATTAACAAAAAAAAGATAGATGGTTTTATCAAGGAAGAAATACATAATAGGTTCACTGTGACATGAATCCATGAACTGAGCATCGATACCATTGAGATGTCTTTTGACAGTACGTTAAATGAGGATCACAGTATTATGGCAAGGAATGGAAATATAGAAGATAAACACCTTTCCCTGTGGAGAACCTCAAATCCAACTGACAAATATTGAAAAATATTGATTTTGTGGAGAAGGTCCACTTCAGGAGCAATCCAGTGAACATGGACAATGCAGAGCACTCTGAGAATGAATGTGCTTTCCTCATTTCCACAGATATTAATACAGAGGTGGTACTAGGGGCTTGCAGACCACTACACCAAGCACTGCTTAATCACTCCACTTTAAAGAGCGTTTCTCTGTTCATTACAAAGTATTTCTAGATCTACATTTGAAGCCCCTCATTTTGAAGCTTGATAATTATCTTTCCTTACGTTTGTCAATTTTTCTTCCTTTATACAATGCAAATTCTTCACCACCCACTTGTATGCTTCTCCTACAAGTATCTTCAGTCTGCTGTTCCTGCCCAATCTTGTATCTTTGAGATTAAACCAAGTCATACTATCCAGAGTTTACTTCAGTCCTTTGCAAAATTCAGTTCTAAAGTGTTTCATACTCACTTGCTTATCAACACCAAGAGGAATTGCTGCTGAGAATTTTTGGTGTTATTTTCAACTTGAAAGATGAAAAGTAATATTTAACTCCAGAGTAATTAATTGTAAAAGTAAGGCAGAAGAACATGGTCTCCTATTTTACTTGTCCTCATTCTTCATTATTTTGTTAATTTGAGCTAGAAGCAATTTCTAGATTTTCTGACCAAGACCTTACTGATTACTCATGGAGCTCTGACCTTAGTGCCAATATAGCATTACAATATCTTTTGGTAATAGGCTGAGATATTGGGGGTGAGTGGTAAAATAAGAAAAAAGACAATGTTTTCTTATCCATTTTTCTGTTCTGTTTGGGGGGCTGGTTTTGTTTTATTTTTTTTTTTTTTTACAACTATTTTGCAGGATAGCAAGCAAGTTGAAGAAAGAAAGACAATAACTAGAACTGAAAGCATCAATAACCCCACAGATCCATGTTTGCTACTGTCAAAATCAAAAAGCCTTTGTGGAGAACTGAGTCTTGGTGGCTGAGACACACAGGGCAGAGGAAGCAGATGTACCACCACAAACCAGTATTTTTGAAGAGGTTAAATCCAAAATTATATGTAAATGGACTTGTTAAAATCCAGCCCATACTTTTTCCCACAATTTAAAAAATTTAAAAGATTTATAAGTTGCCTCTGCTGCTTACCATCAAGCTTACCTTGGACAGGTGCAGTGTAAGGTTGTATGATATGAAAAAGCATATGGTTCATTTAATTATCTGGTTAAAGGTTAATTAGTATAACAGAAATAGAAGACAACAAGGAAAGTGATAAATTCAGCACAGGAAACTGAGTTAAAAACAAACAATGGCAAAGACCAAAACTTTAGCCTCTGATGAAAGGGCCATTAAAGGACCAGCTGTGATCGCCTAAGGAGGGTCAACCTCAACTTTGTAAGTGATCAAAAGGAGGGGAAAACATCATTATCCTGAGTATTATGGGATGCTTGAGGGGGTTCGTGTGACTTATAGGAAATTCAAAGTTATTACTGGATTATCAGAGGAGTCTTGTGAGATTATGTAAAATTTATTATGGGATGTTTAGGGAAAGGGTAAAATGGAGAGGAGAAGGCAATCAAGGGGATGTGTTTTTTTGCAAGCAGGGCTGGTCAGTATGCTTGTGTCTGGAGTCTCCAGTTGCTTTTCAGTGGGGTCCAGTGCCTGGTCTGAAAGCATCCCCATACCCTGGAGGCTGCTACATTCAGTGCCTCTTGCAGCATCCTCAACACAAAAAATGGAAAGACCCTTCTAATCTATTTTCGTCATGATCCATATACATCAGGACAGCCAGAAATCATGTTATGCCTGAGGTAAATTTCTTGACCTTACACCTCTACCTACCAGAGTACTGTTGTAAAAGTCAGAAATAAAATGACTGATCAGTTGCAGTGGATACTATTTACTCCAGCATCTAGTAGGGAGTACATTTAGGAACACAGCAAAAGAATCCAATAAAACTTGATTTTACTTCAGAGAGACTGAAATGACAGGGATAGTAAGAAATATTTATAGCAATATCTATTTTTTTTAAATATAAAAGATCCACTGATTTGGAGTTGTTGGACTAAATCAGTATTGCTTTAGTGTTTGCTATTACAATGAATCAATTAAGTGTAATCAGCCTTATTACGGCAATTTACAAGGCACAGGAATCAAATGCAACTTTAAAAAAATTTCACCCTACAGATCTCTCACTGTCTCTGCCTCAAATTTAAAAATATAATAAAGGATTTTGATTTAAGTTACGAAAATAAATAAAAATATAAATATATGAGATGTCAAAATTTTATTTCAATGCATAAGTTCTTTGGAAGATAGGAGTCCAAGCTAGGATTTCATATATGACTTTGGGAGAGATGATTGACATTTCAAGAAATAGATATAGTAGTTGTCAAGAAAAGTGTAGAATAGTACCATCTGAAAATAATTTACAAAGGCAGCAAATATTTTGCCTAAAATGTTATATTATCAAATATAAAATTATGCAATTCATGTAATGAAAAAAAATGCTCATTTTTTTGAGATATTGAGATATTTTTCCAGCAATACTTTAGTAGGTCCGTACCTTCATGACAACTTCTGAATGTTACTAAATTGTATTTCAAATGAACAAGAGAATCATTATGTGCTTGGTTATTGTTCCTGCAAATGGTTCTAACATACTTAATATATTAACGCATTTGCTTTTATATTTTGCAGAACAGAGATTTAGCAGTGATAGACAGGTTAGTTCAATATAACACAAAAGTTTCTCAAGTTTTTACCATATTTGATATGAACAAGTAACATTTAATTATTAATGGGATTTGTCTTGCCTATACAATTCTTCAGCTAATTTTGGATATACAGGCTCCAATTGAGATGAATAAAACTCATTCTGACATGATGATGAGCAGAGATCAAGTGAAGTTTTGGAAATATCAGGGGAACTGTCTTCCTAACTCATTTTTCTGTCTTGACTCTTTTGCTTTTGCATGCACATAAAAAAACTGAGTATTTTTAAAAGAAATGCAGACATCCTCTGATTCCAACTGAATATCTGTATCATTGAAGCAAACTCATGAATTTTTAACTGTCATGGAAAGCAATACCCAGGTATTTCCATTTTGGATTCTTTACAAAAAAGAATCTAAATGTCAAAGTTTTGGGGAGTCATGCATTGTTATTAATCTTAAGTTTCAGTATGCATTTGTAACAGCTACTTTTTTAAGAAAAATATAGCGGTACTTGTAGTATTTTATAGGTGTTTAAACACTTAGCCTCCTTTTTCTGGCTGTGAAATATGCTGTGTATATTTCTCATCCTATTATTGATGAGCTCTTCAGAGCACAACTGTGTCTATTCAGGTGCAAAAGAAAAAAGTTTCTTTGGATCTGTGCTGCTGTAACAGAACATTTTAAAGTCTGATCCTATCAAACTATAACAGCTACTTATATTCATCTAATTAAAAATATAAAAAAGAAGAGACCCTGTAGAACAAAAAAAGATAAGCAGCAATTTGTCTCAGTTAAAAGGATGCATTTCAGGCTATTACCTATCACATTACTACTACTAAATACGCTTAAATATTCTCCAGCACACTCACCTCTTTTTGACGGTACTTAATTGCCAGTTTCAATCTTGCAAGATCGTTACCGCTTTGTTCTTCTATCAAGCTATTATCATCTCTGTAATTAAGAATAATTTCCAATTCCCTGGAACTCCGTGTCTGATCCAGGAGATCTTTAGCAAATTGCTTGCATTGCCGTGACAGTTCCTCATACTCCGACTTAAATTCATTTTCAACTTTACTCAGCTCCTGCAGCTCCCAGCTCAGTTGGAAAGCGGTAAGGAAAGGATCCTCACTGGATAAAGCAATCAACGATGGGCTCGCCAGAGCCTTGTAGATATTAAGTCTGGATCGAGAGTGGCGGAGGCTGTCCACATCTGAACTCGAAACACATTCGACACAGTTACAGCGGACCTCGTGTGGCCTGGGCACAGACACCCCTTTCTGCACAAGGAGCTTTATGATTTCATAATTGTTGGTGTGGGCAGCCAGAATAATAGGAGTGATATCCGGTGTAAATTCTGAAAACTGCTTGTCAAGAAGCACTGGTGGCACCTGTAAAAAAAGGCAAAAACCCTTACAGGCCTCTTCCTTGAACAAGAGCTATACAAAATTATGCTACAAATAGTTTACCAGGTACTACACTTACTGATGGATCTTTGCTTCAGGCCAGAAGGCAAGGAAACACTTAAACATAACAATTCAATTAGCTCAGATAGCCTCTTTCCAGTTGATAAATTGCTATAAACAGGGTCCAATTCTTTGTAAAAGCTGTTTGTACGTAAACAGCCCATCGGCAGTGATTCTTTAGAGCAAATGATTTGATAAACAAGGAAGAGTCAGACACAAACACTCCTGTCGGGTCCCTTGAAGTGCCAGCTGTGAGCAAGATGAAAACGCTTTGTTGTCGCTCCCTGGTTAATCTCAGTTTTATACGGAAGAGAGAATCATGGAAAAATTGTGAATCTCTGAAGGAAGCGGTGGCAGGACACAGAGAAGTTAGAGTTGTAAGATAAAGTGGGCAAATAAATGAGAAACAAAACCTGGTTTTTTTTCAAGAGAAGGTAGGAAATGTGACTATGCAGAGTAACAAAGACACCCACTGCAAAGAGCCTAATGTCTTAAGACTCAGTTCTACATTCACATGTGCAAACAATCATAGTCTATAGGAAAATGGGAGAGTTGGTAGCATAGAGCCCCAAGAGAGGAAATCACTAGAAGAAAATTTGCAAAGCCTCTTCTAATGTATATTTCTGTATTTTCAGTCTTCTGATGTGTTTCTGTATTTTACCAGAAAAAAAGCTTGCTTCTTTATTTTACAGCACCAGATTCTAAAGTCTTTCCCAGTCGAAGACAGCTCATTAGAGTAGTATGATGAAGCCATAGAAGCGCAATTAACTAATGTCAATCTAAAAAAAAAACATTGTATTGGCAACATGACTTACGGACTGCCATAGATCAATAGATACAAAAATTCGACTAAAAGCTATCTGAAGGCTAGAGAAATAGATGGCCACTGGAGGGAGGAAAAGACATTTGACAGAAGTCTTATGACAGCAGAACAACCTCGTTGCCAGGTAGAAAAAAACATAAATAGCTAAGAAGAAAAGTTAATAGAAAACAGGTAAAGCATGTGAGAACAGTGTAAGAATGAGTTGAAATGAGCTATGTTTAGAGCCTTGGGAGGGAAAGAAGTGGAGCAAAAAATTAAATACACAGAATCAGTGGAAAAGAAAACTAGAATGACATTAAGCTGAAAAGAAATGGTAGTTTGTGGATCTAAATCCATACATAAAATCCATAGATCACGGATTTTTTTTACCCCTTCTTTCTAGTGCAGATGCTGTGTATTTTGTACATTTTTTAGCTGTTCTGTGTGTAAACCAACTTTTGTTTTTTTAATGGGACTGTGTCCATGTATAAGAGCTGCTCTGTGTGTGGGCTGTAAAACAGGGGCCTGAAGCACTAATTTGCTGAATGAGAGAATTACTTTGGGAGGTGGCCACTTATTCATGTAAAAATGGGGTGGAAAGTCAGGACTGGAGATACAGTGTTTGGGATTGTAATCACACGTCTCTAGGGAAACAATCCCTGCCTGGCCATAGCGTATGTATGGCCTTGAGAAGCTATACTGGATTCTGAGAACGTATGTGGAGTCAACAGCCAGAAATCCCTTTTCTCCCTTCCCACGCACTCAAACATGCACGCTTGGCTTGGCATTGGGTAAGGCTGGCACAAAGTCCATTTTAGAGCAGGGCTGTGGGATGCCTGAACTAGCCCACCCACCCTCACGACCCCACCCAGAGGGAGCAGCCATTCTCAGAGTCCTCCCTACAGGCCTATGGGAGATGCTTGCAACCACGGGTTGCGAGATGAGCAGCTCCTGAACAATTTCTCTTCTGCTTTCCTCTTCTTTATTCTGAGGTACAAACAAAAAATAACACTTTCATGGAGTTTGCGCAGGCCTACAGAGACATGCGTTTAAAATGATTCATGAGGTCAGGAACCCAACTGAGAATACACTGAATGTATGCATGGCTAGCGTGGACACTGAAGTGCAATAAAAAGCAGAAGACCTGTGCACTGTGCCCAGTCTCAGCTGTGGTCAGCACAAGAAACACAATCTGGGCATATATTATCTTAGAGGACTCTCTGGCTATGTCCACACTGCTCTGTCAGGTCTTTCCCAGTGCTGGAAGCCTCCAGGGTACCTCAGATGATCTGTCACCTCCAGGCTGAACACTGCACAGAGCCCTCCTGGGGATGCCCATGTGCCCAGATTGCTTTGTTGTTCCTGTATGGACTGGGGCTTTAGATCCATATCTGTTTTCTCACCTGTCTGCGATGTCAGTGAATAAAATGAGACCCATTTCCAACCCCAAACCTCACTGGTTATTGTAGTCTTAGATTTATCTTCTTTTTTTTACCTACATATATAGGAAAAAAGAAAGCACACGTGTGCACACACGCACACTTTTCCTGTTCTCTACATTGTAACTGTGGTCAATGCTTTCAGAATTAGAAAGAAATGAAAATGGCAGTAGAGGCTAAAACTTTCCATAAGCAGACGTGAGCTTTTGGACTACTATAGGTCTGAAAAAGCTTTACAGGGAGGGATGTATTGTGCTCTGACAGTGTCTGCCACAACTAGTGAGACACCCCCTTGGCCCCCAGGTCAGGGTACCAGGGAGTAGAGGAGAGAGCCAGAAGGGCAGAAAACTCAAGGATACAGAGCTATAACTTCAAACTCGCTGATTGCTCAGAGTATTCCTCTGTCATTTAGCATGTCATTATCTTTGTACTTTCTGACAGTACTAAACTAATATTTGCTTCAAGCCCTGACAGAGCTGAAGACTATCTTAACATGTCATTAACAGCAATCCTCTCTGAAAAATTAACAGAAACACAGCTTCAAAAAACATGGCATTAGAATGATTGACTTGTAAAAGGGGTCCATTTCCTCAAAAGCTGCTTGATTTTCTCAAAGCGTATCAAAACCTTTCATCTTAAGGTAACTCAGCTACAAGGCTAATGCACACATTTTCAAAATCATACCACCAGAATTTACCCAAATTTAGAAACGTGTATTAAATCATTTCAGCCTTAACTCACAGAAACATTTAAATTTAGAGGGCAAACCCTAAGACCGCAACTATAATTTCATCATGAGTTTAACCCCTGCCCCTTTACCTCCTATTTTAAGATTTCCTACTCATTTAAATCAAAGATATACAGAATGCTAAAGCAGTAAGGTCAAATCATTCCCTCATCTGCAGCATAATGAAGTACTTATCTTCTGAAGTTCTGAGTGCTCTCATGGCACTCAGAATATTTCAGTATTTAACTGTTGACCCAGAGTACTTGCTCTGAAGTCACCAGACTCATGATGAATTTTACTTTCAAACTACTGAGAAATAATTCTCTTTAAAGGAGCCAAAACAAATAAACAGCACACACTGATATTAGCCACACAAGATGCATCTTTGACAGAACACTCAGAGAAAATACATGAATCTTCTTTAAATCCTCGGAGGCTGGGAAGCTACCAGGTCTTAGTCACTGACTGTGACCATGACTTCCCAAGGCTTAGCAGCAGTGTAAATATATTATACACTTTGGAGTTAATATATCAAGTGTGAGGCTGCTTGAGCTTAGAAAACTCAAATGATTTTTGTGTTCTTACATTTTGTTGAAATTTTTCTACTTCAACACTATTTATAGGGTTAAGCAAGACAGTTTGGTGATTGCATGAACATGCACACATATCCGCATGGGGGTGAGGTAGACAAAAAAGAAAACAAAAATAGAAAGGAAGAAAACACAGCTCAAAGTCTCCACACTTCAGTGCTCAAGGATATGAGGCTTTTTGTTGCATTATTTTTCCCTGCACTTACTGTAAGCAGGGATGAGTTAATCCGACTTAGATATCTAACAATTTTTAGATACCAAGTGGAACAGCCCTCTTGCATATATGTTTAAGTTCCCGTTATGGTCTGTGCCCCTTTTCTATGACAGAAAGAAAAATCTAGGCTAAATTAATGCCAGTTAGGTCTGAGAGATTTTCTGTTTTGTTTTGTTCTGTTCTGGTTTGTTGAGTTATTCTCTTCTTGGTTTCATAGTATTATGTCAGCTGAAATACATCCTGTTTATGATGATGGAAGTTGTTCTACCAGGAAAAGTTCAAAAAATCCTCCTACCCAATTCATTTCACATGCACTACCACCGGCAGAGAGTTTGAATAACTTGAAGATATCATTTTCAGATAACTTGAATTCAGTTGTCACACCACTGAAGGGGTCTGTACACAATTCATCCTGAAAGCCATGCTGAAACTTTCCTCACAAGTCTAAACAAATTGCAGGCCTGCAATGGTGGCTCCAGATTTGGCCAAAAGTCCTTTTCTCCATCCCAGGGTGCTCCGTGTTGCACAGCTGGCATGATATTTGGCCATCAAACATAGAAGGCAGGCAAGTGGATGGAAATTGTAAATCTGCTCTCAGGGACAGCATAATTTGAGAGCTGTGTGTGTGATACCAGCTGTGCAACACCAATCTCGTGTATTGCCATTTTCTAGTTTCCACATGCATGCTTTGAGACGGAAGCATCTTTTGTCAGATTCCAAATTATGTCATGAATGGAAAAAGTGGAGCATTCCTTGAGGGGAAGAAAACACATAAATCTGACTTAAAGCAATAACAGCTGGACAACTGGACCTTAAGACATGCGTTTTGCTAAGTTCTGCCAGTAACTCCAGGCTGCCTAGGAAGACCAACTGTTTCTGCTTCTTTTCCCAGTTGGGTACACTTTTTTTTAGCAAATGTTCTATCAACCAAGGATGTAATTCCAGTTATGAATTAATGCTGCAATGGCACATCAAAAAATAATAATTTAAAAATCAGAAATTTTTGTGTGCATAATTTTTTAACAAAATATTCTGGATTTTTTTTTTTCTTGAAACCTTATGTTATTCCAAAATTTGCCTATAATTTAACAATAAGAAGAACTAATCCCCCAACATTTTTCAGATTCAATTATTCTGCTTATACTGTTTTATTATGACAAGTCCAGCTATTATTTTTATAAAATATCCCTAATATTTTCTTATAAAAGTATTGTATTGCAAGTCAGCCAAGAAAGGTATAAAACAGAGAGAAGTATTGAAAAGCAACCCAAAACAGAGCTCTAATTTTAGATAGCTAAAGTTGGGTAACATAAACACTGCCCTTAGCATACAGCCCAACAAAATTTATGCAGCAGACAGAAGCCATATGCTGAACCAGCACAAAACTTGATGGCTGTGCTACCTCATGCTAATACTAACACCTTGCACTGCTGGGATACATGATAGCTATTTTTCAGAAGTACTGGATTTGTCATTCTGACCAATTTTCCAGGGTTTGTGAGAAGCTATGAACAGTTATTGCTGAACTGGTTACTCTTAGGAGTTTGCTTTTTGTCCATCTCCTATTGGTAGGGTTAGGACCTGCCATTTTTGCTTCCTTGCAAGCCCTTCTCAGTGTACACCACATCATAAATATTTCCAAGGACTGGGGAGAAATGCCTGTACTTGCTGCTAATATGCATTATTGCTAGCAAAGGATAAGTCCTCTCCAGTTAGAACAACATTTTATGTAATATTATGACTCTATTTTGCTGAAAATTTTCTTTCAGCTCTGCTGGGACATGACTAGGAACAGGGATGTTGCTGTAGCCAATATAAAGTCACTGTTACTTTTAAGGAGGCTTCAATGCTTGCCTTTCTGTGTATATGGGAATTTTGCAAAGTTAAATTTATAAGTCTGAGTTATTTTTATTTTACTTTTTCCAAGTACAAGTTCCCAAAAATCTTGTATCTTGTAGTTTTTATCCTTTTAAATCAGTTACACTTAAGCTACCCTAGGATGTGCACCAATGGTTTTCTAATGGTTTTTATGCTCATCCTATTACAGCTGAATCAATTTGTGTGTCACAATAATCACACCATGGACTGATGACTTCCAGTCTCTGTGCCAGCCACATTGCACAAAAGGCATTAATGAAAAAGAATTACAATAGCATTTAGTAATTCACTGAAACCAACATCACTGTTCTAAACAATGAGGATGACTTGCATAACCCCATGATACAAATAACAGTATATACTTAACACATCTGCAGAACATTCGAGCCAAACAGTGTTAAAAGGATTCAGCAATAGAAGCACTGGACGGCGGGAAGGAACTTGTCAGAAGGTTTTGTTGGCCCCCTTGAACCCAAAGTATGGTGACTACACCTAGATAAATCCCTGCAGATACTTAACCAATCTGTTCTTAAAGCCCTGCAGTTCTGGGTAGATTGCACCATTTCCAGGTAGTGATACTGATGCTTAATTTGTTTTACCTTTTTGCAGTTTAATTTAATTGCAGTTTAAAACTATAATTTCTAGTTTTATAACATGTAGATGCAGAGAATAAGTTATTTTTTTACTATCACTTTAGTTTTCTCTTTTACACACTCGTTCCTTCAGACTTTCCTTATGAAAGAAAATATTTTTTTAATTTTCTGAACCTTCTCATTTCTTTCTGCACATTCTTTACCACTTCTGAGTATAACAAAGGACAAAGTCATTTATATCTTATCACCTGTGCTCATTCTGATGTGACCAAATACAATATTGACAGTACTATGTTATTGTCCAGTCTTTTTCTGTTAGTCTTGTTTTAATCCCCCCTGCAGAACTGTTATCTTAATAATTTTCAATTCCAATATATACTTGGTTGATTATTTCTGCTCTACTTAGAACCTTACACTTTTTCTTACTGAAATGTTTTATTTTTTACAGAAATAATTTATCTTGTTTGCCAAAACAATCCTGAGTTCTAACTGTGTCCTCCAACAGCCTTGTGATCCCTCCAGCTTTGTGCTGTATACAGATTTAACACTCTCTCTATTTCATCTTAAATGTCATGAATGTAAATACTGATTGGGATAGACTCCCGCAGAATTGCTCATCTCATCCCTCTGTTTGATTCATTTGTCCTCTTTCATCAAATACTGTTGGGAACTGCTCTGACTGTGGGTTCTTTAGACTATATTTTGAGTGACAGTTTATGAAATCTTACCAAAATCAAGCTATATGATATATACTGCTTTTCCCCAACACACAGAGCTTGCTATTAGGTGATGAATGAAAATTATATTGTTATGACAAGATTTCTTCTTGATAAATCCTGGTAGACTGCTATGTATGGCTATGTTTTCTTCTAGGTGCTTGCAAGAAGAAGGTTTGATTATTTTCTTCAGGATCCTCTATGGTGTGAAAAAGAATAGATTTCTTCTATTTGAAAAAGAAGAATAGAGAATGAAAAGGAAATGCTGTAAAATGAATTGATGACAGTTTCCAGATAGAATCAGAGGAAAAGATAGTTGATTTGACAGGTGTGGGACATGCATTCGTTGGGTGTGACTGATGACAAAAAGCTTCAACACGTCATTTCTCCTTTGTTTCTCCCTGTGTCTCTGGGAGCTGATCCATATAGCCTGTACACAAAAGTGGTCAATTTCAATCAATGTTTTCCTGTGAGCAATATTAGTCAATGGATAAGCCCTTCCTTCAGTCAATGTCAAAAACTTGAGGAATGGTGGGAAATTACTTAAAAGCAGACACTCAATAAAAACTGTCAGGATATTCTGAATTTGTTCCCAGCTCCAAAAACTCATAGCTTCTCTCTCACCTAGGTTTCTGAAGCTAGGTAGAGAAGAATTTTAAAAGTAAGAGTTCTAAGCATTGCTTGAGTGCTCATAATGAAAAATTACAAGTAAACAGTGTTGTTTTCACTCAGAGATGGCGAAAGAAGAAAAGTAAAATGGTTTGGAAAAATATGAGAGCTAAGAAAGAAAAAGATATCTTATTATGGAAACAATTAAAGAACTCATTTTTTTTAAACTCACATCATAATAAAGCTCATATATGCCTCTCTCAAAGTTTGCATGAGGAGCCAAGCCAATATTGAAACTTCCTGAATTCAAAGTAGACCTAGTGGGGTCTTTTCCAACAGAATGTTTTTTAAATGGATGCATAAAGTCTTTTCTTTTTCAAACACAGAATGTTTCGTAACGGCAAAATCATTATAGTGAAGTTTATATCTGACATTTGAGAACCTGTTTCTCTGGTCTGATTTGAAAAATGTGGAAAAGCTCTTGCTTTTCCTTGTTTTTTTCTTTTTTTTTTTAATTCTCCCAAAATGGTTTCAATAGTTAACCTGAGAGGCAGGAGGAAACTGGCTTACCTCTCCAGTGAGGTCTTGAGAGAAAAGTTAGAAAAAAAAGAGTTCTTAGAATCTTGCTGGATCCTTTGTTTTTCCCTAGGCTTCATGGATCTACAAACAAGAAAAGGTGTCCCACTGCCTAAGGAATGAGAAAGATGGCTTGTGAAAAGGAGTTTTTGTGGAAAGAAAAATAACAGATTGGTGGCCTCTCTAGGTATCATCAAACTGCTTAGGAGATATGAGCGCCTGAGATGGAGCGCTGGGAATTAGCTAAACTTCTTTACAGCTGATTGCATTTATTTAGCATTGCAGAGTAGCTTGAGATATCTCCACCTCTGAGAAGTAAATTTCATTTCTGAGAAAATTGGAAGGGTTATAGTCTCAAAGAACAAAGTGAGAACCTGGCAGATTTGCAAAACACTTAAAGAAAAATGCTTTATATATTGTCAAAATATTATGAGAAAGGAATACAGCAAGATTATGGCAGGGACATAGAAGCCCCCTAAATCTGCAGAGGATGCAGAGAAATGTCACAGTAAGGTATCTTGTGAATATGTTATCCCTGATATGGTTTTCAGTGGTTTTTTGATTTAGCAACAGTTATAGTTTTTTTAACAACACTAGAAGTTTTCCAGCTTGTACACATTAAAAAAAGGGGCTCATTTCTGAAGTAGACAGAGGAGACCAAGACTCATGCAACTATGCTAGGAGTGAAAAATGGAACTTCCTTTGAGATTGACAACTGAGTATTATTAAAGCTTAATGATATTGTCAGCTACATTCAATCCCTTAACAATAGGTGCTTTAAGATCTTCCTTGCATGTAAGAATCAAAATCTTACCACTTACGACGTTTGAGGAAGATGTGGTGGTGAAAAATAGAAGATTGTTAGAAATCAAAAATTTCTTCTTGAATTTACATGGCAAAGAAAACAATGGAGAAATGAGAGAGATGTACATTATTATAATATGTCCCTTGCAGGGAAAGACCAGAAAGAGCACAATAGTTAGTTAGAGGTAGTTTAGGGTAGATTGCTAGAAAGAAGCCTTTCAAACTGATGTGAAGGAGCATGGATTGGTTCAAATCCTTTAATACTGTGAGTTGTTCTTGTTTCAGGTTAGTCTGATTTCAGCATTGCATTCCTCTTGAGCTTACTGATTGATTACAGATCTTGACCTGCACACATCCTATGCACTTTGGGCATTTCAGTAATGAATGGATAAAGAGGTATTCCTAATATGTTTTAGTATATGGAAAGTTTTTGTTTCTTTGAGCTTATGTAAGTACATTTTTACTTAATTTAGTGCACGGTAATAACAGAGTTGTAATAAGCAGAGATTTAGAGAGCAGGGCAGAGAAATTTCATCTTGTTAGCCAGCTTGTTTGTTCTTAGGGTTGATGACGTAAAGCTAGTTGGTAACAAATACAATGGTGGCGCACTTTTTTGCATTCTCTGCAAGTATCTAGATGAATCTGGGCAGTACACAACAGGAAATGTAAGGCGAGGAAATGAGGGTGAATATTTCAGGTTTCCATATTTATTTTTTTTTGCCAGAAGGAATCACACATTGTGACATCTATAAACTTAGATAATATTTCATTAGCAACCCTCAGTAATGTTTTAGTAGCTGAATTGAAAAGGGAAATAATTTTGCCTCCTGCCAGCCTGGGGTGAAGATGTGGAAGATACGGATCCTGGCACTGGCATAAAGGACAATTAAAACACTTCTGTCAGTACAATATGTGACATGTGTATCCTCCATCCTGAAAACAGTTGGTAAACTGACAGGCTAAATTGTTAGTCTTCTAAGAAATGTAAGCCTCTGTAATCACATTAATGGACTCTGTCAGTCACCTCATTGTGACTTTTGAATTTGTGGAGCTCTTTCAGCTGGATGCTAACAGGAAGGAATAGTAGAGATACTAAATTCCTGCAAGTTTCCTAAAGGAGATGTATGATTGAGATCTGAAGAAAATTTTGGAGTGTGATATAGATGCTAGAGAATTCATACACAAAGAGGATATTATTATGAGTGCATCAGTTTCTTAAAAACCTTTGATGAACACTCCTAACATTAAAACCAGAGGAAATTAAAGCAGGATGGACGTAGCTGTGTTGAAATCAGCTTTCATAAATTTCACTTCTTACAGATCAATTTGACAAGGGATGCTCTATGTCAATAGCAAAGTTGATGGTGAAGTGTTGAGGACCATATGAGCAAGCTTCTTGACAGTACTATGTTTCTGTTTTTTCCATTTTCATAGGGCTTTCCCATGGCTGAAGGTTTGGAAAGCCATTCAGTTTTAAAGATTATTAGGTATAATAGCATGTTTGACTCTCTAAGACTAATGTTTAGTTTGAGAAAGTCTTTTGAATTCCTTGCATACAACTTATTCAAAAGGTATCTCCACAGGGATGTTCCAGGTAACTGCGTTTCAGCACAGTGGCTCACAGACAAGGAAGAACTCTAGAATGACTCTTTAAAATATTTTTCAGTGGACCACTTTGCAGCATTGCATTGTCTGGAAGATCATGTCCATCTGGAACTGCTGTGCCTTTGAAATAATTTGTTTCAACAACAGGGCTCTGGTGGTCCTGTTCCTAAAATCTTTCCTGGGTTTCTGTATTGGACATCGCCAGATAGAGGCTATGTTGCAGATGAACCTACATGACAGGATTTATCTCCAGATTTAAACACCTAATTATAGCGCCTACATGTGAATTATGTTTTTAAACTCCTGTTATACCTAGCTGAAATCTAAGGCTCATCTCAATTGACCCCATGTAGGTGTCTAGTGTTATTTCAGACACCCTGAGGTGCCTTGTGTGACCTCCAGACACCACTCCACACAGGCACAGGTCTTGCACACATTCTGTCATAACTTCTAGGTTCACACTCACCTCATAGATATACTAGGATGCCTCATATTTTACTTAGCCACTACACATGAGCCTCCGAGCTGGGCCCCTGGTGGATGTAGTCAGTAGAGCCCAGAGAACTATTTTTTTCAGCTTACAGTAGACACTTGCATTTGGCCAGCAGATCATCTAACTCTTCGCTGACCTCAGATATCTGGCTTATGTGTGAGCATGAAAGAAATGATCCAGGTACCTAGACACAGGCATCTAGAGAATCAGAGAGAAGATACCTTCGAAAATCAGAGATAGATGATGTGGCAGATATGACACAAGACCTGCTGGAGAGATTCACTCCTTCACAGCACAGGTGGAAGACAGGTAGGCTACTGTGATGCAGGAAAGATCTCTGCATAGACCCCTGGCTCTATTGCTATATTGTATTCAGCTTCAGACGTCTGAATTGGGAGCTGACTCATACACCCTCATACATATATATATATTCCCATATATATTTATATATAGCACAGATCTTCTCAATCTCTTTTATCAAGGGCAAAACCATTAATTGTCTCCTGGGAGGCTGTTCAAGGCAGAAAAGATACAGGCTTGTTTATATTGCTCTTTTAATATTTATGTATTTGCTAACTTCATAAATTAAATTGCATAGCCAAATGCAAAGATAATTGGCTATGGGGATTTCTAGACCTTAGAAGACAAGACTACCCCAATTAAAATGTTCTATCTGCTGAACCTCTCAGTCTTCATAATAGATTTATATTACTAGTGTCAGAGCTGATTCTTAACTTGTTTTCAAGCACCGAATGGCTATTAAAATCTTTAGTTGAAACTATCAGGAAGTGAAATCAGGTAGGTTTGGCAAAAATGATTCTAGGCATGGAGTCTTATGAAGATGGCAGTACAGAGAAATTATAGAAAGCAGAGATTTTGGCCATTTCCTTTTTGTTATTGTATGTAGTCCCCATTCTGATTGTGAACTTGAGTTAGGGCTGTAAAGTAGGGCTCAACAAATAAAAATGTCAAAACAAAGCAGTACTGAAAATGTGACTTCTTCAGGAGAAATCTGACTTTTCCATAGACCTCATTTTTGTATTAACCTTCTAAAGATTTTGAATTATTTTAGATAATTTTAAAGATTTTTATTCTTTTTAGATTTTCAAATATTTATTGCAAATCTCACAGTAGAAAAGTGCTTTCATTTCCAGTATGAGCTTCAAACAAGAAGCGTGAAAAAGGCAGCAAATAATGACAGAAAAACACTTAATCTTTCTGAATCTATTAAAACTTGAAGTTTAGTAGAAATTTGGTTCATCAATTGTCTTTGAACTAAATCTGCATTTGTCATCATCAATCTTTTCTGAATTTTTGCAAACTGCTAAAAGAGAGGATTAGATTCACAGCTGGTGTAAGTCATCATCGATAACACTACCTACCAGGAATCTATCTGTGAGGGTCCTGCTAGTCATATTTTTTTTTTATGTTGCCAATAAAAAATGGTTCATAATTTTGTACAGGTCAATAAGCTACCATGTTACTCCATATTTTGTCATGCTTCTTTTGCCACTTCTTCAACTTTGGAATATTATGATTTAGCATTTGTTACAAGGTGATGGGCACATATTGTAGAACACATTGCCTACCTCAATATTGAAATTGCTAGCAGCTCTATTTGATGGCACTAGAATACCAGCTTCTGGAGTCTTTCTTTAGTATTTGTCACTGGTTTTTCTACACAGCCACCCACCCTACCTCTGATGCATATAAACACAGAAAATGCGGGTTTATTGCCAAGACATAACAACACTTATGTGCAGCTTTATTTTGAACTTGAAAACAGCCGGCATCTCTTTAAAAAAACAAAGAACAATACTCTTGTAAATACATTATCTCCATCTCATATAAAGTCATCTTTACCTTTATGGTACACTCCTACCTGTTTTCATGTACCCAAATGATTATATGAAAGACTGAACATGGATAGGCTACTATATCTATTTCATCAATAAACTGAAATACCCCCTACACAGCCTTTCCCATTCATGTCTATCAGTATTCTAAAAAAAATGACAGAAAATTCTAATTAATCAGATGCCACTGGGAAAAAAATACTCAGCTGCCCACTCAGGCAGCTAGGAGTGGGACAAACCAACTTCATGACCTCACATTGCTTCAAGGCTGTAGACTTCAAGTCTGACAAAATAGCTTTACCTTGCCTCCTCCATACTCATTACTAGCTAGACTGTCATTAATCACAACATTCAGAAAAGTCATTTAGTTCATGAACTTCTGTGGGAGACATTTTCAAAACAAAAATGATGCTTTAATCTCAACAGACGAGAAGCATTACACAAATGATTGTGAGTGATACTTTCCAAAGTTACTGGAGCAAGAGTTTTAGATCCAAAAATTACAAGGCTTCATGTAGCATGTAGTGTTCTTTTTTTTTTTTTTTTTTCTTCCCCTGCTTCACCAAGATAAGTCCCAGTTCAGTACATAAGAGAAAATTTGAAATAACACCTTAAAAAAACAGGTCAAACATGCAGGTGTACTGGGCCCAAAACCTGTATATATTCCCTGGTCTTCTCTGTGATTACCCACATTGTTACTAGGAGGAGGTACAACCCCGACATAGCAGCTTGCCCATGAACACTGTTGGACTGTGGGACAATGCAAGGCTGGGAAGATGGTATCATCCCATGAGGCTTGGAAAAAAAATAATGGATGAACGCTGACTGAATGTTCTGCACGTACTAAGAGGAGCCTGACTGAAACTGAAATTGGACTATAAGTGCAGTTCCAGAGAGCTTCGTCTCCACTGGCTTCCTCTCAGGACCCTGGGATTCCTCAAAGGGCAATTTCAAGAAATACAAAGATACTAGGAGACATTAAAGGGTGATGAGACCACATATGGGAAATTTCCTTGGAGACAGGAGCTCTGTCAGACCTGATAGGAGCTCTGTCACAAGTGCAGAATCTAGCCTGCCAGCACCTCAGGAATGGAAAATAACTCTTCAGGCCCTGTGCTGCTTTCATGCTTTCCTGACTTTTCACCTTTCATCTTTAGATATTTTATCTGTTTCTGTGAATGCTGCCAGACTGAAGGCACTTTGCCTACAAAGCTGTCTAGTCTTGCTCTCTGTGTCCTTTCCCAGATAATTTAGATGAGTGCTTGAACATCCACATAGTAACCTGCCCCAGTGGCCTAGAAACTATACTGTATTACATCCATCACACATCCTCACACAGGCTCATTCTCTCCTCCTAGCTGTTCTTCTACTTCCTTTCATTCTCTCCAAAACTACATGGCAACACTGCTAAAAAAATCAGATGTTGAGGCACGTCTCAGCATAAGACTAATCACTGTTTATTCTGATCAGAACTGCACGCAGTTGATTCAAGTTAAAGAAAACTTGTATTGTCCACACCTCCTCTTCTCTTATGACTTCCCCCACTACAAATAATTATCAATCCCCTAAATGCATGAGGATTTATAAAATCTAATTTTAGCTCATCACAGCAAAATGAGGTCCCTTTTCTCCCCATCTCCCAAAAAGTGCTAAGATAGCAAGCTTTCCTATTGATCCACCAGTCCGAGTTCACAGTGGCTGCAAAAACACCGAGTAGCATATAAATGCCAGAACAAGCTCTGAAGTGATGGTCTACCTGTCATGCAGATCAAGAGGCTGGTCAGATCTCTCTATAGCTTTCTGCTAGCTCTTTCAACACACAAATGTGGCATGATGAACTGATGTGTACCTGGGAGAAGATGCTGCCACCACATGACCCGGGGCCCAGGAACTCCAAAATGTCCTGGATCTTCTTGTTCACACATGGCTAAAATGTCCATGACAAGCATTGTGCATGTGACTTACAGCAGCAATAGGATGTTTGGCTGGCTTAGATTCCTGGATTCATACCTGGTGTGTAAAGTATCAGAGCTGTTCTCTTCTAGCATACCTTTTCTCACCACACCCATTTCTTCCAGATGCCATGTTCCTTATAACATAGAAGTATAATCATAGCTTGGTCTCCTTACTCCCCACACCAAACTTTTAACGTCTTTTTTTTCAGTCCAATGCATTGAACTCATACTTTCTTGGGCCTTTGAGACAATGCCAGAAAAATGCATGAAAATCAATGAAAATAAAACTGTCTGTACCATGGACTTGTATTTTCAGAGGCCAACAATGTCTGAAGTCCACATTGAAGAAGCCAAGGGCTGGCTTCCTAGTTTAACCTTGACTGGCAGAGACTGTGACTGAGTCTGGGATGGGGAGGGGTGGAGGGTGGGGGTAGCAAGGAGCAGAAACAGAGTTTGCAAGTATGAGATGGAGAAATTCTACATGTGTAACATTTCTTAGCACTACGAGTGGAGGATAGGTTTTTTTCATAAAGTAGTTCATGATGTGACATTAGTGGTTGTCCCAGGGGAGCAAACAAGCCCATGAAAGATACAGAGGTGGGTATGGTCTCTTTTCAGCTTCCTAATTCCAGCCCTGTGCCAGCAATTTCTTCGTTTCTTTGCACATGGTGTGACAGCACAGCACGCAAAACCAGAGAGGAGTCAAGCTAATTCCAAAGACCTTCTGGCTCCCCTTCAGGAAATGAAATGCACATTTCACAGCATTCTTGCAGAGGTGGAGTTAATTGAAGCAATTCTTACAAAGGTTTCCTAAGCCAAGGCATCAGAAAGAATGCACTGACTCTTATGCATTGACTGTTCTGCTGATGTTGACCGAACAAGAGATGAGAAAAATGTAGGTATCATGTACCCGGCTGGGACACCCTAGAAATGCAGAGGTGATGTACAAGGAACTGGTGCGCTACAGGCAGAAATAATTTTCCTGTTAATAGAGGAACCTGTCTGGACAGTGGACAGGAGACAGAGATAGAAGCCTCACTGAGAACACCAGCACCTCTGTAGAAGACAGCATAAGGGTGACATTTGATCATCCACAGACTGAGTAACCTGTTGTGTAGGAGATTTACCTTCCAAAATGCCTTGATGGCTACTGACTTTTTGGTTCCAAACTGACTGGAGGAAAGCAGTTTGGGCTGGAGTCTGACAGCTTCCACCTACTTACCATGATCTTCCCTCTTTGCCAAGCAGTGTTTTCACATTCATTGACTTCCACACCACAGAAGGAAAGAACCAGGGACATATCACTGTGATCACTTCCCTCCCTGTCCTAAAGCTGTCCCTCCTCTAGCAATTCCCTTATGTCTGCACATGCCAGCCTGCTGTCAGCATGGTATTTTTTTCAGACATATGCAGAAAGCTTTCCTTAGGGCGTCCACCCGAAAAATACCCACTGTATCATACAATCGACATCAAATAGTAAACAGGGAGACATAAAAAGACTACAATGTGCTTTTGCTAGCCCGGCAATTCCTCTAAACATTGCAGTCGGGTTCCCATGCCTTAAATCTAGACTGTCAGCTAATACAGTGCTACAGAGATTCAGGTTTAATAGCTGAGACTTCCGCTTCACTTATGTTCTTTGTGGTATCCTTACAAGACAGCTACACTTCTGCTTCAGTCTTCCCTGAATATATATGCATATCAAGATGGTCAAACACCCAGGTAGATGTCAGTTCCTGGGGTCCTCAAGCAGGAGGGAATACTGTGATTTAGACAAAGGTATTCTACTAATCTTTTTATGCTACCTAACCCCCATCCCATCTGTGGATTCTGCATGCAATTTAAAAGATAAAAGCATTTTCTGCCGATACTAAATTTTAAAGAACAGCTTTTTTCCCCTCTTAATTAGGCATTCAACTATCCATCAGGGTAAGCAACAAGTGACTTGGCAGATAATTCAGGACATATGGCTCTGACGAACTGGTAATTTAAAAGTACTAGGACAAGTTTCCTCAAATCACCTTAATTTGTGTTATCCTCTTTTACATGTGCTTTAGCATCTGGTACTGCTAAAAAAGTGCAGAAAATATAATGCAAACGACAAAATAACCTTTTCCTGAGTTGCATTAATGTATGTCATAAAAACCTCACTCACATACTGAGTAACAGGAGTCAAATACAGTTCAAAGCTGTTAAACATACATGCCTGATCTGTAGTCACCAGGTGGCACCAGATGTATCCATATATTGGTAATCAGCTTAAAACCACTGTAACCCATGTGGTCTTGGAAATGCAAAGCACATTACAAATGGATATTAGGTAGAGCCCAATAGCTGAGTGGCCAGTAGACAATAGATTAGATATAACGTTAAAAACCTCTCACTGTTGGCTTTGGGTTTTGTTTTGTAGAGGAGAGAGTATTAAAGACTGAGATCTAGCGGTGTATCCTAATTTTGAAGACATAGGTTGGAAAATTTATCCAAAAATGCAAAAAATGTATTAATTTAGGTAAATGGAGTGATTCTTGATAAGAATAAACATATTTTAATATTTTTCTTTTTTTTCTTTTTAAACATTTAAATGTTTAAAGAATTAATCAGTTCTTTCAAAAGATATATTTTAGCTGTCCTGAAGAATTGTAGGTTTCTGTTGATACGAAAGAACATTTTTTCTGGCTTTCTGAAATTGCCAAAGTGCTCTTGAATTATGTAGGAAATCCTATGGTTAAAATTTTCTTTCGTTTTACAAATACAATTACATTGTTGTATGAGGGTGAAGCTGAAATTAGGTATATATCATACACAACATATTATCTCATTAATTTTAAAAAATAGTGAGACCTCATTCATTTACTTGTAAATCATGAGTCATATCAGATTTTTTCTGCATTTGAATGTTCATAAATTTTATCACTAATGAAATATTTGGGAACCTAAACTGTTTCTTGAGCTTGACAGTATTTAGTACATGCATTTCTCTTATTCTTTATTATCTGTCTACTCTGCAAATAACTTTTCATCAGAGCAAAAAAACCACAACCACAGCAAAAGGGTGAAATCTTGACCTCACTGAATTAATGGCTAAATGCCCAGTAGTTTCAATAAGCCAGGACTTTACCACACATGACCAGCTTTACACAAAGAAGGAAAACCAAACAAAGATACCATGTTATTAAAAGCACTGAGTCTGAAAATGAATCTTCATCTAAATAATACAGCAAATGTTTACAAATAAAAGTAATCAAAAAAAGTCAAGTTGTTTTTTGAAACAGAGTTTCAAAAGAACTTGATTCTCCAGGGAAAACAAGTATCTTTCTGTCTAAACACTGAAAATATAAATTTCACTATACAATTTTAAGCATTCAGATTTTACATCTTTAGTCTATTGCAATGATTTTTCAGCCAGCAGGCACTTTTGATTATATTAAACACAATTGTATCTACTTCATTGCAGCATTACTGCAAAAATATAATCCAGATTTACATTGTCTTCATTATGACCTGTTCTCAAAAATGAACCAATGTGACTATCTACACATGCAACACCCATAGAAGTTTAATAGTCTTGGGGTCCCTACTGCAAACAACGGCATATATATGTAAATAATCTATTTGTTTAAAGACTATTTTTTGCAAGCACTGGCTTGCAAGCAATATTTGCATTTGCAATGGGCAAGCCTAGCCTTGCACAGACACAAAAGGAGATGTCTCTGTTCAAATGGCTCATAATTATTCTTCATGCTTTACAGTAATGGAAAGACCCTCAGCAAATGCAAATAGAGAAACCAAGGAAGAGAAGCAGCACTCCTTATACTAGCCAGCAGTGGAGTCCAGCCATGAAATGTGCTTAAACACCAGCCCAGACCGTTGGCTTCTAGTCTGGAGCAGCGCAGTTTGTGGCTAATCTAACACTGCAGTATGCACCCAAAAAGTAATCCCATCTTTCGTCTGCTATAACATGAAGTTCGCCTAAATCAAGTGTTTCCATTACAGTAGCTGCGGCACATACCAAAATGTAGTCCTGAAAGTCTAAAGAACAACCTGAAATTTAGGCACTGAATGTAAGGTAAATTTGTAGACTCTCTGTCTAGCTAGTCCAAAAAGTGGGCTTTGTCATCTTAAGACAATTAACTCAGAAAAACGTCATGATTTGCTCTCTGGGGATCTCCATTTTTCTCCATTGGTAAGGGGAGACTAGGCAGCCAGATCATAGATAAGACACAGTTTTGGATGGCTACCATCTGCTCTGCAAGCAGCAGCTTCCACTACAGAGGCTGGAGAATGGAGACAGAGGTAGTTTAACTGGCTTGGCACAGGGCTGTGCACTGAGCCTTTCAGGTCCTGGTATATTGCACTGAGAAATTCCCATACGTTGTATTTTCATCTACTCTATCAGTTGAGAAATAATGAAACAAGCCAAACATAAACTGAACCTAGTTTTCTTTCCTTTCTCTGACATAAATCTGTTGTCATTACAAAGAAGCTCTGCTTTTACTTTCTAGAAGACGACGCAGACACACACATTTGTACAAAGACCTACGATATTTTTTTCTTTCCATAACAAAAAAGAGTAGAATTAATGTTATATTCAGCAAAAATTATACTCTTTACCTATTATCTGCAATTCTATCCATAGTAAGTACATTATACTGTAATTAAAATATACTGTATGTATTATCTGTGAAAGGGCTGCAATCATTTCAACACACAATTCATTGAAATACATTAATACTGTACCTATAATACATGAAAATTGAGATAGATGAAAATACCATAAAAAAGTAACTATTTTTAAGTGTTTTATTCTTGAAAGAGTCCTGCGAATATCAGAATTTATGGGCTATGTTATTTTGTCTACACTGGTTTCTTAAATTGAGAAGGATATGCAAGAGGCTAGCTACCTCTTAGAGATAGAATCATAGACTCATAGCATGGTTTGGATTAGCAGGGTCCTCAAAGATCACCTAGTTACAACACTTCTGCCATGGGCATGTCTCAAGGCAGTGCAAGAGGAAGCACAATAGGTATTACATTCATCATGAATGAGACTGCATGTAATGGTTTTTTCCTTTGAGAGAAGACAGGGAGAAAGGGAGAGGAATTTGTATCTTTTAGCTGTACTTCCTAAGATGGATGACTACCAGAGGCAGGGCTGAAGTTCTGATTAATTGGGTCATGTCTCCCAGCACTGAGTTGGGAGATGGTGACCTCCACATGGAGGGGTTGAAACCTTCATTGACTTTAAAGAGAGCTTTGTAATTAATTCAAATGGACCACACCTTACCACTACTATTTGGAACAATTTACGTCTCTGAATGATTAAGGATTTCCCACTAATATCTGGAGGAATAACATTACCATATCAGAAGTCTCATATGCAGAACCTGTTTGCTCAACTTCTTGATTTCCCTGACTGATTTTATAACGGATGCAAAGCTCTAACTTGAAAAAGTTTAACTTTTCTTACTGCATGTTTTTCCAAGAAGGTGGTTTTCTTCATGATCAGTTAAATGTGAGCCCAGTTCTGGCTTTATATAGAAGGCAGTTAACAATTCACTCAGCTGTAAGCAGAAAACCTTGTTATTCAGGCTGGGAGGAAGAAGGGTGCAGGAAGTTTCTAGCCTTTCTTATTGGAAGCTAGATCTCATGTTACTTAACTACATCAAACTGATAAGCCTTGTGGGCCTGTGCAGATTTGATTGAATGACAGAGGTGACCTTGACAGGCTCAAGAAGCGGATAACATCTGAATGTCACGAATTTCAACATGGCCAAGTGCAAGGTCCTGCACTTGGGTTCGGGCAACCCCCAGTATCAATACAGGCTGGGGGATGAAGGGACTGAGTGCAAAAGGACTTGGAGATACTGGAGGATGAAAAATTGGGCATAAGTAGGCATTGTGCATTTGCAGCCCAGAAAGACAACCATATCCTGGGCTGTACCAAAAGAAGTGTGATCAGCATGTCGTGGGAGGTAATTCTGCCTGTCTATTCCATTCTTGTGAGACTCCACCTGGAGTACTGCATCCAACTCTGGGGTCCCCAGCACAAGAAAGGCATGGAGCTGTTAAAGCAGGTCCAGAGGACGGCCACAAATTTGTTCAGCGGAACATCTGAAACACCTCTCCTATGAGGACAGACTGAGAGGCTTGGGGTTGTTCAGCCTGGATAAGAGAATACTCTGGAGGGACTTTATGAAAAAGAGGGAGCTGAGGCCCATAGTGACAGAACGAGGGGTGACTGTTTTAAACTGGAAGAGGGTAGGTTTAGATTGGGCAGAAAGGAGAAATTTTTTACAATGAGGGTGGTGAGACACTGGAAAGGGTTGCCCAAAGAAATTGTAGATGCCCCATCACTGGAAGCGTTCACAGCCAGCCTGGATGGGGCTTTGAGAAAACCAGTCTAGTGAAAGATGTCCTTGTCCATGGAAGGGGGGTTGGACTAGATGATCATTCAATGTCCCTTCTGACTCAAACTATTCTATGATTCTATGGTGTCTAAATACATAGGAATACAATACATACAGCATCCAAGTAATTGATTTTCTGATTTTAAATACTTGCATGCAAAGATGATGGTTGGTTTTTGTTTTTCTTTTTGCTTACTCACTTTGCACAACTTCTCTCATTTCATTAGAGCAGACTACAAATCTAGAGAAAATCTTGCACATACCTGTTTCTCCCCACTGGGCTTCTTGTGGTTTAACAGCAGCTCCACAGCACCAACTACCTCCTTTCGAATGGCATGCAACAGAGCGTCTCCCACATACACATTAAAACTTAAAAGCAGCTCAATGAGCTCAAGGTTCTCATTTTCAATTGCAATAAGGAGTGCAGTTCTTCCCAGAGGATCAATGCAATTAATATTGATCTTGAAATAAATTTCTGCTTCCTCCAAAGCTTTCTTTACACTGGCATAATCTCCTTTCTCCACAGCATTCAGATAGGCTTTCTCTGAAGGAGACAGTTCAGATTCTGCCCGTACAATACGAAGAGGGATACGATCTCTGTAGGGAGCATTGACACTTCTTTTGTAGTAGAACTGGGCCATATTTTATGCCATTCTAATACTTTGTCTCTGCAATATGAAAAGAAAGATTAAATCAATAAAATACAGTGTACCAAATTAATACTTGCAATATATAAGCATTTAAAACTCATAGTAAAAAATGATGTTGAAACAAGTAAAAATGCTCTCTATCAACAGAACTTGTAAGAAAAACAGTAAAATGTGGAAACCAAAAGATATAAGCAAGTTTTTGCAGCTTACTAAGTCAAAGTGTATCTGTCAGCATACCATTATTTGTGTGCATCGCTTAAACCCATGGCAAGCATGAGGTAATATGGTACAATGTAGTTTGCATCAAATGGATAGCTCTACTTCATACTTAATTTCTTCATTAAGTTCCGCTACCTCATGTTTCCCACAGTTTACGAGCAGCGGCGGTTGTCATTTAGGGATTGGTTTAGTTCATCTAAGGTACCTAGACCTCTTTGAGAAGCACCATTTATCTCATCTACACTCCAGAACAGCTTTCACAAGGCCTGTGCTCATCTGGTACCTCCACGCAAATGTCTCTGACACAGGCATCACTCAATGCTTGCTTGTGGACAACTAAATACACCCATTCTTATCTGTTTCTTTAGATTGAGCAAAAAGAACAGTTATTAGCATTTAGATCTTCCTAGTGCTGCTGAAATACCCTGTCTTACCTGTGGCAGGCACAGATTGCACAGTTCAGTAGTTAGCTTTCCTACTATGACTTTGATTCAATATTATATGCAATTAGAAAAACATTCATATAAAATTATTTTCCAACAAGCAGAATTCATAGGCTGAAAATAAAACCAAAATCCCTATTAAATAAATTCCCAAGAACGAGTAGATATTAATCATGGTTTTGATTCTGAACTATTTTATACTAAACTAGAATTAATACTGAAACACTGCAACTGTAAAACAACTCTGAATTTTTACATATTACCAAGCATTTAATGCCTCTGCTTATACGCTGTATATTTTGTGCAAAGATTTTTGCAAGTTCAATTCAAAAAGAAAAACATGTCATGTATGTTGACCTTCAAATTAACAAGACTGAAATGTAGATGTTCACAAGTAGGTATCTACAAGGAAGGTAGGTTGCTATATTCCCATTAGAGCCATAGAGATTTAGAGCTCCATTTCACTGCTCGCAAATTGTCATCTGGTGCTGGATGCTGAAAGGCATCCCACCTGGCTCCAGCTGCCACTTCAGAATGACTTATGTCTCACAAGGGGTCCATTTCATATCTGTCAGGCAGATGTTGGGTTAACCTACAGTAATGCACAAACATTATTCAGTTGCTTAATATCTACAAAGAGTTCCTCAAGACCCCTGGAGAAAATTGAGTGACTGCAACAGGGAGGTTATTGCTAAAAGGTCCTCTCTCTTGAAAGCACAGGAATGAATAAATGGATCGTTGTCTCCTCATTTATTGGGAGTTAAACCAGCAATTAACTTGGATCAATGAAACTAGGCATATAGACATGGTTATGGTAGAAGCAGAGTACAGCGATTTACAGAGGGGATCTATTACGGTTTCATTAGGATGATTCTGGGTTTTTTTTTTCCTTTGTTTTTATGATAAGTATTGGGAAGTTCAATTATTGCTTTATTGCAAGCCTTAAGGGAAGCACTTGCTGGGACCTCTTGCATTTACCTCTTCATCATTCTTGGAAGGGCAAGATTAGATCTAAACTCAGTTTGATTCTTTCAGAAGAGATACATCAAATACACATTGTCATTCTTCTAAACATCCTTCTGTCCTCTGCTAGTTTTTCTCTCTTACTTGTACAACTTCCTGACAATAAACAGCCATAAATAAATTTTGTCATAACTAAAAATATATGTTTACCTGCAATTAGAAACTAGAGATTGCTGATACAGTGCACTCCTGGAAACTATCAAGATCAAAGACATGGTTCATGGCTGTTTACAAAAATAAAATGTTTATTTTGTTTTTACCTACAGATAAATAGTGTTGTGTGACAAGTGATACTCTGCTGTCACATAAATATGAGAAATTTACATGGGCACACCATGAGAGCTGTAAGAGCTAGGAGTAGCCAGCAGTGTAAGGAAGTCTCCATTTGCTTTCAGTTCCTCTGAAGGAACAAGAGTCTAAAGAAACAAGAGGTCCAGTACAGTAGACCAGTGCAAGGGGAATGAAAGAAAATAAACAATTTATGGTGCAAAACTTAGAAAAAAGCGGAATTATAGTTCCCACAAAGTCCATGCACCTCAGACATAATGAAAATAAAGACAAAATAAATTGTCTTGAAAAAAGAAATATAATTACCCATCAGAAACTCATTATAACCAGAAGCCAGAAACCAGCATGTGATAGATGGTACCTAAGGCATTCAAATCCTCAGAGTCATGGGGCTGAAAGTCACATCTTGGAGGAATTCTTTTAGTCTCTTTATTGAGGTTGGTAAAGGGGATTAGGGACTGAAAAAGAAGTTCAAGACAAAGAGAAGAATTGATCTTCAATATTGTTCTGCTTCTACCTGTCATCCCCGTAATCCTGACTGAGTATATTTAATATATGCTGTAACTAGCGCAATTTATTCAAAATTTGGAGGAGCCCTCTGTGATTTGAGGAGAAACATATAATGGAATTGGTAAACCAAAATAAATTATTTTGATCAGTTTGGAGAAATATCACAATATTCTCTTTCTACATAATCTGTGGACTGGTTTTATTTTTAAAAGGGAAAACAAACTATTACCACTAGTTTTGCAAGACATTTGATGATTCCTCTGACCCAACTGATGGCACTGAAAATTACTACTGCTTTAAGAAGTAATAATACATTGATCAGTTTTCTGATCTACCAATACATGCTCTATTAATAGAGATAAGGGACTTCATTACAGCACTTAGAATAAGGAAGCTAGAACTTAATAATATCAAGATGTGCAAAGATGAAACTTTTTAAGATACTTTCTATGAAGAGATTATATAAGATACAATGTCTATGGAATACCTGAATAGCTTGGCCCCAACATGCACACAATACTTCGAAATTGTGGTGACTAACCACAATGAAACCCAGCTATGAAATGTTTTAGGATTAAGATTTATGCTAGAATAAAAGCCTCACTGCATGCAAAAGGAAGATGTATTCATTTCAAAATAACTTTTATCAGATAATTACATCATAGCTGAAAATATATCTGTTTTGAAGGCACATGTTTCTCCAAATACAGTTAAAAAGCAATAAAACACTTAGCCTAACTTTCCCACATCTAGAAAAAACAGATGAGCATCAAATAGGGTCAGATAGTTGGTGCAAAATGGATTGAGAGCAGCCCTGTGGAGAAGGACTTGGGGATACTGGTGAATGAAAAGACGGCCGTGAGCCAACTCTATCCCGGGCTGCATCAAAATAAGTGTAACCAGCAGGTTGAGAGAAGTGATTCTGCCCCTCTACTCTGCTTTGGTGAAACCCCACCCTGGAGCTCTCAGCACAGGAAAGGAACCGACCTGTTGGAGAGGGTCAGAGGGCTTGAGCACCTTTCCTAGGAAGACAGGCTGAGAGGGCTGGGGTTGTTCAGCCTGGAGAAGAGAAGGCTCTGGGATGACTCTATGAGGGCCTCTCATTATATAAAAAGGGTTTGTGACATGACAAGGGGCAACTTTTTTAAACTGGAAGAGGGTAGGTTTAGATTTGACAGAAGAAAGACATTTTTTACAATGAGGGTGGCAAGACACTGGCACTGGCTGCCCAGAGAAGTTGTGGATGTTTCATCCCTAGAAGCATTTAAGGCCATTGGATGGGATTTGGGGCAAACCAGTATAGTGAAAGATGTCCTTGTCCATGGCAGAGAGGTTGGACTAGATGATCTTTCAAAGTCCCTTATGACCCAAACCATACCATGATTCTACATTAGCATTTTCTTAGCCAGTACGTGCAAAAAAGCCACTCATCACCAAGTTAGGTGTAAAAACGATAGAATAAATATTAACAAAAATATTGAATAATTTTTTATACATTATGAAAAATATTCAGTGACTTTTATGCCATTAGTGTGACCATGTTATATAATATATATATTAAAATAAGCTTTAAAAAAGCAGGGGAAGTTTTTGAAAATACAATACTAAATCTACAAAACCTTGCAGCTTGACATTGTTAAAATTTTTATTTATAAACTAAGGAATTACAGTACATGACATATAATAGGTCTGCTCACCCCCACAGTCAAGCCATTTGCAATGACAAGAAACCAAGCAGAATGCTTTAGTGTTTTCCCAATGACATGAGATATGTCCAAGCAGGGCAGAGAGCCAACTTCCTATGGAAGATTCATCTCACTTAATTTTAGAAGCACAGCTGATTTATTTAAATATTTCTGCATTGCCTAGGCTACCTCACCCCAGGTCTCCTTGGCAGGTTCCATGTCACACCTGCCAGCCATTGCAAGCCCTGTGCCAATGTCCTGGGTGTCTCAAATGGCACAAACATCTAGATTCTGCTTTAGCAACTGACTCCTGCCCTCAGTGTTTACAGTTGAGAGTAAGGCACTTCTTGAATGTCATTTGTCTGGCTTGTTTTAGACACCTACATAACGATAGAAAAGTCATCCCCTTCTATTTAATAGGGTTAAGAACTGATTTGGTTTTAATTTCACTTTCAAGCGCCTCCTCAGCTTGATTTATGGCTACTCTTACACTATTGGACTTGTGACCTCTAAAACCTAGTTTACTGTGTTGATCAGTCCTTTCTCTCTTGTTTGCAGCTCCCTAGTTACTCCTTATTTCCTTTCTAAATTGAAAACTCAGTCATTTAGTTTTAGAATCCATTTCCATATGTTTTTAAAAAATCTTTTTCGAAACAAAAGTCACAATAACATTTTGTGCTTAAAAACAGTCTAAGACACATTTTTGTTAACCTTTAGTCCAAATTAAAATTGGGTTGGATTTTAGACAAAAGTATACAAACAGTACTGAGGTTCAAAAAGCTCCTATTTTCATATATGCTGGTAATTACAAGTGGTGAACAGGCACAGCAACAGAGCCAGTTTTTCAGCAGCCTCACTATTTTTCCAGGGGACCCTGATTTACATTCCTTTGCATGCTGTCCCCTACCTCAAAACACTGTCATAACCAGGTGTGATGGAGATAGGGAGGTATTAGTATGACCCACCAGCAGGCACCAAGGTTCTCTGCGATAAGCCCTTTTTACTGCTGGCCAGAGTGCTTAGGTGCTGTAAGACAGGAGAAGACACACAGTGACAACACATCTCTTCAGCAGATGGGCAGCTGGACGCACACAGATGTGCTCGGCAGTATCTGTATGTGCAATTTCTGAAATCCTCATTGATGCTACCCTTCTAAAGATACTTTATTTCCATCGCTAAGTTAGGTTTACTGTAGCATTATTATACAATATAGCTGCTTCTGTGATGTCATCAAAAGTAAACTTCTGAGTTTGCACGTTACTTTGCTTTTCAGAAGATTTCTGTGGTGGAAAAAAAAAAAAAAAGTGAAATTTCATAAGAAGTAACTGGAAGCACCCTGCTCAGGAAACAAGAAAATTCATGATAACTGAATAACATTCTGATTTCTCTGTGATCTTCAGAATCTGTTTGATATGCACTCTTCGTGGTAAAAGAAAGTTTTTGACATTTGTTATATTCATGAAATTGTGAAATTTTCTTGCTAAAGTAGATCTGTGACACACCAGCTTTAATCTGACACAGAATCCTATTCGCTACACAGTAAAATGATGTTCAAATGGAATTTTTGAAAGCAAGACTTTAGTTCTGATAAACCCCAGTCTAAAAGAAGCATGAGTTCCTTCACCTTCAGTCATCAGGATAGACTGTTTCATGTGAACAAGAACAAAAAAAAATCCAGATAAACCTTTGATTTCTGAACCCAGGATCAAACCACATACTGGTACATAACCAAATGTCCAGTCAAGTAACTTAAACATGACTCTAGCACTAAGGTGAACAGCATGGGCTGTGCCCATTCCATTAAACTCCCTCAGCCTAAAATAGGGCAGCTGGATGAGAACTCTCTACTGGGAATAATTTCTGGTCCATACTAATTTCTAAACTGTGTCTGGAAATTACTTTGGAAGACTGTAATTGGCTCAAGCCAACACCATTCCAAAGATTGTTCTAACAACTTCAACAAGCTGCAGGTGATAGAGTTCCACTGCCTATGCCTGCCTTCTAGCACTGTTTATTTTACAATGGCAATACAGTATACGGGGTCCTTGTCTGAAAGGCATTTTTCATTGTTAGAACTATAATAGGTTTCAGACTTGAAAGCCAACAACAGCCAAATTAGCAATTTGGACTTTAACATGGAGTCATGCATGCAGGAGATAAACCAAATAGCACAATTTGGTATGTGTTCCCTACAAGGTTGTTGATTAATTTGGAATAGAGCTAAGCCTCTTGTTTGTACTCTGGTTCAAAGTACCTATAATCCAAGCTGCAGTAAAGCAAAGAACATGACATAGTATACGGCTGTCAGCGGATGACGGGAAGCAGGCCATCATGTCGTCGGCTTTTATGTGTTTTGGCTTCACAATCAGCAAGGCAGGACATCAGCTAGAAAGAACAACTTCCAGGGGCTAAGATACAATAGATATACAACAGATTAAATTCTACCAGCATCTTACATTGGCAGCTTAAGAGATGAAGTCCCAGGAGAGTACAAATGCTGACACTGAATGTGATAAACCTTACATGCTGTGACACAGGCTACTTAGATGAAGGGGTTTTGTCGATTTTAAGACAGGATGAAATTTCATAGCAATCTTTTGGCTTTAAAGCATAGCGCTTCTTGTATAGTGTATTGATGTTCTGTAAATTCACTTAGGATGCACCAAATAGGAGAAAATTTTCATCTTTAAGGGCTGACATCACAGCAGGTCCTAATCAAGAATGACAGGTCCTTGTAACAGTGACCTTTAAGGTCAGGAGGGGTACCAGCCTGAGCTTGAGAACTATCAGAAAATCAGTTTTAGGAGCTTCTGGAAAAAAATATTGTTGAGAGATATTAGAAATTATTAACAGATCATATAGGAGAAGGATGATCTGGGGCCAGGCATGCAGTATTGCAAATCTGCATAATTGTTAAAATCAGAGGTATTCAAGAACTCCTTCAAATACAGCTAAAACTGAGCCTAATTTCATTTACCTTATGGGCAGATAATCATATAGTTCCCCATATGAAAAAAAAATGAGGACCATAAGTTTACAGAAGTATTATTAGATGATAATAGCTCTCTATTATATATTAAATTAGTTCATCTTCCCAGTTTTATTTAAAGAGGCACTCCTTGAAAAAAACGTGCATGGTTAGCTCTTGTTGATGCAAATATCCTTGAGAAAGTGTGTGAAGAACCCTGAAGCCTGAATTATTTATTCTTGCTAAGAGGGGAAAACGTTTAAGCTTGCTACCAGAGCAAAAGAAGAAAAAGACTGCTTTCAACAGACTGACGTGAACCTGTTCATGGAAATGATGGAGTGCGAATGCAAACTATGTCAGCAGCAGTAGCCAGTCCAGGGTGGGAAGGACAGAGAAGGCAAAACAGATAATGATCTTAATGAGTGACTAGCCCATCCAGTTGAGCTGACCTCCCTGTTTCCTTGGCTGGTGTTATTCTCCTGGGTAAATTTAAGGAGCTTTCCAAAATAATTTCCAAGAGAAAGTACTTCAGTGTCATCTGGCTACACAGAAGGCCTTCTTCCAGCATTCCAACAGTAGTACTGACCTTATGCTCTGTGGATGTGACCCTGTAGCATTTGTATGGCACAGCAACATTTCTCAGGAGACATGGGGAGTGGGCTGTCCTCTGCTCACGGAGAGGGTGTGAGGTTTTTCTCCAAATGAGGAAAGTCATGGGAGAAGAAATAAGTACGCAATTTCTGCTGAAAAATCCAACCACCGTTGGACAGAAAGAGTCTGACTGTACAAGTTTAACTTAAGGAGGCAGGGTAGGGGGAGACAGAGTACCTTGGGAAATAGAGGACATGAGCATTGCTTGTGGGAGTTATGCTACAAGTGACAGTGACTTCTCTAGGCTTCAGCATGCGTTTACATGCAGGTCCACGTATCTGCCCATCCTTCACATGATGACACTCTAGGTAGCGTGTAGTTTGGCCAGAAAGGGGAGGTTGTGGGCAGACTGCCTAACTACCTTTAGTAAAGACTTGCTAATAAAAACACTCCAATACGGGTGCATTTTCAGATGTACAAGCTAAGCCACCTTGAGGGCAAGTTAAAACACTTTCTAGTGTTTAAGGCTGATAGAGAGCCAGCTGTGAAGAGATCTGTGTACAAACATACCCCCTCACATAAACATTTTAGCACTGGCTGCTGCCCTCAAAGTGGTATGTGGATTTTGTGGGAAGCCTTAAAAGAGGTTGAACTAAAATAAAACAAAAGCTGGCAAGAAATGAAGAGTAGTTAGGGTGAACTTTCCAGTCTTTGAAATTCATTGGCTTGTTTCCACACAGATGCTTAATGGTTCTGCCCTCATATTGCTTACTCAGAGACATGTGAGTTGGTGCATTTTAATATATTAAGAGACTTCATGAAAAAACAAAAATAATAAAAACTTATTACCTAACTCAGCTACCAATAGTATCATAGTAACTTAAGTAAAAAGAATTGTAATGATTTAAGAGTCGTTTAGATGTGGTGTTGAGAGATATGGTGTTGGGGAGGAATTTGTAGAGTAGGGCTGATGGTTGGACTTGATGATCACAACGGTCTCCTCCAACCTGAATGATTCTATTATTGATCAAATCAAAATTAAATTGATACCAAAGAAAACAAATTAGCCTCAATAGTAGACAACGTTCCACAATCCAATTAGTTAGATAACACAGAATGTGGTCTAGAAATGGTTGTCTATTGGCTATAAACCTCAACAAAAGAATTTGACTGAAATCAATCAAATATCTAATTTGGTTATTTAATTATCTTAACATCAAAACCTAAGTAATATCTGGACCAAAGCCTGACAAAAATAACGTTTTAGGGTTTTTTTCTCAGTAAGTTCTGTTCTTATGTGATGACTAACCCCTTCCTGCCCTTGCAGCAATAACGATTTCAAACAATTGAATAGAAAAGCAGAAGCCTGACAACTTCTATTTACCAGAAGTCATGAAATGACAGCTACATGTCACTCAGGACCTTTAAATGTATAGAACAGAACATGCCCTAATGAATAGCTTGATGAGGTATTACATAAGGCTGCTTAAATCCATGGGAACATTTCTTTCCAGAAATTTGCCTTCATGGCCAAATTGTGATTTATGCATATGTGCAAATCACAATCCAGGATTAAAAGTCTCCTCCTAAAGTAGAACAGGAGTGAAAAATATGAAAGGCAACAATAAGAGAATTCTCACTGCTAGGAATTGGTGAAACCAGAAAATTGTCATTTGGAGTCCCTGATTTACAAAGGCGTAACTATTACAGTGCTCTACAGATCCCTGACCTAGTGGTAATTATGTGAGCTTGGTAATAGCTGAAATACTTTGAGCACCCTTCAGGAAGTTCATATTTCCTTCCTTGGGGGGGGGAAAGATCAAAATAATGTATGTCACCATATCACAACACATAAACTTTAAAAGCAGATCACCTGAGAATCTTAACAACAAATCTAGTTCCTCAACACTCACTTATCAACTTTCTGAAGTATTATGTAAAGTTTCTTTTCTCCTAAATAATGAGTCCTCCCCCAAACATACAATAATATCAGTATGTTATTTACCAGAAAACTTTATTTGACAGAGATAGAAATCTGAAATAACTGATAAAACAATCTTTGACTGTTGCAAATGCATGTTGTCACAATTTCCACCTCTCAGAGGATTAGTTGCGCACTCTTTCAGGCCAGACTTTCACTTGTCTAATTTAGAAAGTAATCATTCAGACTTATCTCCAGAATGAAGGAGTAAGCAACTTTATTTTGAAGCATCTGTGGTAAGTTTCCTGCACCTAGAGCCAGAGGGGACAACTTCATCTAAACACAAAACTAGCCTAACTTGGAGCTGAAACCAATTCTCAATTTGGGAATACTTGCTTGACAAGACAACCAAATGAATGCTGAAGAGAACAGTGAGTGCTATTAAAATGTCAGCAAAATGAAATTTGGTTACCAGGAAATCTTGGAAACGTTTTAGCTATCAAGAAGCTTAGATTTTTATGAAAGAGTCACAGATTTAAAGGATTAGTACAAATATCTCATGTGAACTCTGTCATAATGCAGGTCAAGAGAAAAATCAGCATTGCTTCCTGGTCCTGAGAAGCCAGGGATGGAAAAGGCTCCTGGGGTGTCCAAACCCAGCCTCTTTATCACAGGCAGCTCTCTCAGACAATCTTTCCTTGAAGAGGTCAGACTGCCTGCTAGAAGTGGTTGGAATCCCCCTGGTTGACCCACCTTCCGCTCCACTACTCCCATAAGTGGTGGTGGACAGAGCCTCATTTCTCTGATAAGATAGTTTCCTCAGTCCTAAATTAGGTTCAGCTGTGGAGGACTGCTGTCAGGACCATCCCTCCTCCAGAATATAATGAGAAAAAGCTGTCTCTTGCTCTAGACTTCATTTTGCTGGGCTGCACAAGCCTGGTCTTTTACAGCTCCATCTCATTGCTTATACATTGATGCCACTTGAAATGACCCAGGGTGCCTCACCTGTCACCTAGCTGTTGTCCTGAAAAGGTATGGGTCCCCTCTGGCTCTCACATCACCCCAAACCCCTGCTAGCCTCGGGATTTCAACATGTAATAGGTACCTACAAGTAGGCAAATGAACTGAATCTTCAGTCTCCTTCCATGTTTGTTTCATTTGTTTGCCATATCACCTTTTCTGACTGACCTGAAGTAGACATGTTGCTCCAAGACACAGTTCTCATACAATTCATAGAATCATAGAATGGTTAGAGTTGAAAGGGACCTTAAAGATCATCAAGTTCCATGGCAGGGACACCTCCTACTAGACCAGGTTGCTCAAAGCCCCATCCAGCCTGGCCTTAAACACTTCTAGCGATGGGGCATCCACAAGTTCTCTGGGCAACCTGTTCCAGTGCCTCCCCACCCTCAGAGTAAAGAATTTCTTTCTGGTATTTAATCTAAATCTCCCTTCTTGCAATTTAAAGCCACTGAAGCTGGCTCATGTTGAACTTCTTATCCATGACCAGTCTCAAGTCCTTCTCCTCAGGGCTGCTCTCCAGCCGTTCTCTGCCCAACCTGGATTTGTGCCTGGAAAATACTGTTTTAAAACTTCTCTGTCTCATGCTTAGATATTTGCTTGGTTAAGTTCTACACCAATAATTGCCTTGTTCAAAGCTGTATCATACTCATCACCATCAATCTGCTGATTGTTCTTTTCTCAGCTGTTTTCAATCAGTAAGCTTTCAGTGTATGGAAAGAAATAAACTATTTTTAATTATTCCAAAAATGCTTAGTCTTTTAATTTGCCCTCCTAGATAGATTAAACTAAAATTTGTACTTAGTTTCCTGCAATAGTAAAATAACCGGTCTCAAGGGCAAACGAAAAGAAACTTCATGATGCATGTACTGAATTCTGCAATGATGCACACATATAAGAATTCATTTCTTCTAGCCTTGCAGCAACCAGCACCCTCCCCAGTGCTTGAGTTTTAGTCAGTTTTCTCTTTACTTACATGTATCGCACAGTTCTCCGCCTCTGTTAGTACTCCGAAATTCTCTGACTTTGTGACCTCTTGTAGTTATGAATGTCAAATGTTCCCTGTGAAATGCATGAACTTTATTCTTGAAAACTTCAGTCTGCCACCATTTTATTTTATCAAGTAAACTAGATGTAACATAAATATAAGCCATCATTTTGTTTTTAATTTTATTTTATCAGCCAGATTTTCCAGTGAGGCAAAACATCATCAGATGGTTAAAAGAAGTTTTAGTGTTTACTGTGTTTTTCAAGGAAATAAAATAACATCCATCTCATAGAAGTCAATGTAAGGGGTAAACACGGTAGATATTAACCACATTTAGTGCTGCTGTACCTAGATTCAACCTACCTAAATTTAGACAGCTTGCTAAGGTTTCTCCATTGGAATGTGTTTATCTTGGACTCCTAAAGTTAGTGGAGAAAGAAGGAAAGTCACTGCACATAATTTAGTCAAATCTCCATGTCTTTCTTTTGACTGGCATAGCTAGATATGATTCTAGGCCTGAAAACCTGCATCTGAAAAAATTTCTGAACCAAAGATGTTCAAAAAGGTTCATTTTGAAAAAAAAAACCAAATTGAAAATAAGAAATTACATTTGGTCAAAAGCTTCTTTTGAAGACAAATGTACCAAGGAAGACATGCCTCTACCTTGAGTAAGAGCATCCCCTGATATGCAGGTGCCTATCAATATTACAAATCAGATGCTGCAATAACCTAACGGCAGACTATGGCAACATTTTCCTATGCATAAAACCTATTTCTTACTCTAATTCCCTTCCAAGTATCAGTACATACAGCAGGAGGTAATGGCCTGCACCATGAGCTGTAGCATGTGTCCCCTTTCAGATACTGTGCTACGCCAACACAATGAACCACTGCTGACCACTGGAAATCTCATAAAATGTCCTGAAAGATTAAAGAAGTTCACCCATGTTAAAGAGATATATAATAAAATCCATTATGCCCGGTAAGGGAAGTAAATCTGCTTTTCTTTCAAATAGTTTTCTAACAGGTGAAATTGACCTTAAACTACATAAAGATGCATACAAGTAAACTATTACAATTAATCACCATTGTGCAGGTGAATCCTACATTGTCCATAGTCCCCTGCCTGTTAACATTGCACAGTTACATACTGAATTGTAGAATCACAGAATCATTCAGGTTGGAAAAGACCCTTGGGATCATCAAGTCCAACCATCAGCCCTAATCTACAAAGTTTTCCCCTATATCATATCCCCCAACACCACATCTGAACGACTCTTAAACACATTCAGGGATGGCGATTCAACCACTTCCCTGGGCAGCCTATTCCAGTGTCTGACCACTCTTTCTGTGAAAAACTTTTTCATAATGTTCAGCCTAAACCTACCCTGTTGTAGCTTGAAGCTGTTCCCTCTTGTCTATCGCTAATTACCTGTGAGAAGAGACCAGCACCAACCTCGCTGCAATGTAATGTAATGTATTATGTATTAACGATACATTATAATGTATAATATATAGTTATATATATATAATTATGTATAATATATATGTTATATATTATAGATAATAGATATAAATATACAATGATATATAGTGAGTAATATATTATAATGTAATGTATTAATTCAAATTCAGTTGCTAGTGATGGAGTTTCCATTTACAGTGTTTTTTTCTTCTAAAGATGCAAGTTTATATATGAAGCTGAGCACAATCCACATAAACCAAAGGCAAAATCAGCTATTTGTTACGTTGCTAGTCTCCTACTAAGCAGTCTTCATGCTCTGTCTTAAAAGTAGTTTCTTGATTCTATGCATCTATAGAATATCACTGCAACACATACTTTTTTAAAAACCCTAATTTTCAGTTTAAAATTACTCACAGATAATTCATACACATTTCTTCTTGTTCTAAGATCTGCTTATTATAGAATAAATTTTCACAGAATCACAGAATATCAGGGATGGGAAGGGACCTTGAAAGATCATCTAGTCCAATCCCCCTGCCAGAGCAGGAACACCTAGATCAGGTCACACAGGAACACGTACAGGCGGGTTTTGAATATCTCCAGAGAAGAAGACTCCACAACCTCTCTGGGCAGCCCATTCCAGTGTTCTGTCACCCTCATTGTGAAGAAGTTATTTCTCATATTTAAATGGAACCTACTATGTTCCAGCTTGTACCTATTGCCCCTTGTCCTATCATTGGCCATCACTGACAAGAGCCTGGCTCCATCCTCGTGGCACTCACTCTTTCTATATTTATAAACATTAATGAGGTCACCCCTCAGTCTCCGCTTCTCCAACCTCAGAGACCCAGCTCCCTCAGTCTTTCCTCGTATGGGAGATGCTCCACTCCCTTAATCATCTTTGTGGCTCTGGCCTGGACTCTCTCAAGCAGTTCCCTGTCCTTCTTGAAGTGAGGGGCCCAGAACTGGACACAATATTCCAGATGGGGTCTCACCAGGGCAGAGTAGAGGAGGAGGAGAACCTCTCTCGACCTACTAACCACCCCTCTTCTAATAAACCCCACGATGCCATTGGCCTTCTTGGCCACAAGGGCACAGTGCTGGCTCATGGTCATCCTGCTGTCCACCAGGACCCCCAGGTCCCTTTCCCTTACACTGCTCTCCAACAGGTCATTTCCCAACCTATACTAGTACCTGGGGTTGTTCTTGCCCAGATGCAAGACTCTACACTTGTCCTTGTTATATTTCATTAAATTTCTCCCCGCCTAACTCTCCAGCCTGTCTAGGTCCCGCTGGATTTTCTAACTCCCCAAGATATACCTTCATGATGCATTTGTAGAAAACAATACTACCTTAGGCTCTTGGACTGTGTTTCTAAGTCATTCTGGGATTCATCTTAAATGAAGGACTAAAGTTATCCTCAGCAGAAACAGATGACCTGCATCATCATTTTCCCTTTAAGAAGGATTTCATCTTTCTTTCTGACATTGGGGAATAGGAAGAAATTGAAACAATGTTATTTTGATACTGAACTTCTGACATAAATTTGTTCCTGTGATCAAGGAACAAAGTAATATTACTGATATGAATGAGAACAGTTTGGTGTAGCTGTGAAAAAAAATGTAGGCAAACACTACAAAGTGTAGCTTTATATAGACAATGTATGGTTAGATACTACCTAATAGCTGCAGCATTTTATATTTCATCTTCTCACTTATTAGAGATCTAATCAAATGCTATTATGAGATCAGGTCAATGTTCTGAATAATCAGCACATTGTTCCAAAACATCATTAATTGAAACATTAACTGAAGGATCTTTTAATGATTTAAAAAAAAAAAAAAAAACAAACCCAAAACATCTGGTTTCATCCAAGTCAGTGCAGACTCTCAGAAAACTGTGTTTTATAAAATCTGAAAACATCTCAGCATGTTTACAGATCTACTTTGAAACACGGGAACTCAACACCAAGTAATTATTTTCAGGTTCCAAGTAAGTACAAGACAGAAGACAGAGACCCGGGCCAAGATTAATTTTAGTTTCCAGGAAAAGTTGCTAGAATAAGAGAGGCAAAGCAAGACAGGAAATTGTCTACAAAGTTGCTGACAATGGACATTTCAGGACCTGATGAAAGAAAAACAAGTATCTAGCACAGATATATCGGGAGAACAGCAGGGCACAAATGAAAATACAAAGAAAATACTGAAAACCTATCAACTCTGTTAGAAATTCCATGTGCAGGGAGTGTATTAGCTAAATAAGGAACAGGAATTCTGACCTGACATCAATATCTTCCCTGAAAGAACACTTCATCGCAGCAGCATACCCTCCAGCCACTGCTTCCCTGCAACCAGACCGGTGTCACCAGCAGGAATCTCCATCAGTCCCTTCCTGGCTGTGCTGCCACATGACTCACATCACCACCCATCCACCCACACCCAGCTACTGCCCACCACTGGAGTGGGTTAGTGCCCTGATGTTCTGACCAACACCAGTGGTTTCTATTCATTGAAACCTAATATTATGTAGTGACATTCTTTCCATTGAGAGCTACAGCTCCAGAATGCATTATCCCTTGACAACTAATCAGTAACTGTAGCATCATTCATCACAAAAACAGTTGATACTGTTTTAGCAGAGCTCTGAGGGGAGCAGCAGACAAATAACTTGAAATCACCCCATTTAGAATAAAGGCTTATGAATGGAAAGAATATTCCCTTTGGGAAAGATTAAAAATCAAACTATTTTTTTTAACAGAAGCAGAAATTTAATGCTATCAAATCTCTACACTTGGAACAGGCCATTGGTGCATGATTTGTTTGAGTGCTTACTTGACTCTGGTTAGTGTAAGGAAATGCTGGAAGAGGTTTTAATGTAATTCAGAATAACCACTCTCATGGTAAAAATTAGGAACTTTGTTTTTCAAAGGTCAAACTGTTTCTAGACTAATCACACTCAGTTGCTTAGATAGTGAGACAAGCGGGACTAATTCAAGGGTAGTATAATTTAGACATCGCCCTTGCAGAGTAGTTCCACTGCTCATTGCACAGTGGCATGTCAGGAAGAACTTAATCAAGCTAATTGTTTGAAAACATAAGGTCAGCCTCAAGGTAGAAAAAGCAGCTGGTAATAAAACCCTCCTCTTCCCAGAAGCAATTATCTGGTTCGACGGAACAAGGGTGTCTTGTTGTGGAGATCAGTAAGAGTGAAAAACAGTCACCCTTTTTAGTAGTGGCTTAGCAACTGACAGGACTGGGCCAGAAATAAATTGTAATGAAATGACAACCAACAACAAATGGGCAGTAGATCAAGCAACAGAATCCATCCATCTGAATATGGTAAATTACACAGAACTGAGAATCACACATAGTGGCAGGGGTCCCTAAAAGTATACTCGTATTTATTTCTGAAAAGCAACCGACTGTTTGGATGAGAGCTGTGTGAAAGTGCTGCATGTATTTGGCAGTCATTTACTGGCAAGTTCTTGCCTTTTTGCTTCAGGGAATCTCATGCCCTTAGACAACTACTTTTTGGAGGGTTACACTGTAGGCGGGATTCAATTCAGGGCTAAGACACCTACATTAAATGCCTAAATGTAGACATTGACATTGGAGATAAGCTCCTAAATTCCCTATGATGTATGTGGATAGCCAGGATGTGATTACAATTCCTAAATAGAGTGTGTAATATGACCTTTAAGATATCTTACGTGTCTAAGACATCCCTGGAGATTGGCTAAAAAGACTATGCCCTTCTTTGGCCATAGGTAGAAGGTAACCAGGATGCCATCTCACATGTCACTAGACACCTGTCTTTAGGCAACTTTATCACAGCTTTAGTCAGTAGAATTAGCAGTACTTGCAAAGTGATTCAACCCACTTTGGTATCTACGTGCTGGTCAGCTGTAACACTTTCTAGGCTACACTCTCACCTAGCATACTTCTAGACACCTGTGTATACATCCTGTGTGCACATGCTTAGTAGAATTCACTTGTCTGAATATCTGGGTGTAGGGCAATAAGATGATACAGTAGGGTATCACAGATGGCCAGAAAGTACTAATAGTTATGACACAAACCCAGTGGAAAACCCATGCCCTTCTGGAGTGACAGGCAAGGCATGTTCTGTCCCACACACATCAGCAGGGTGGCTCTGTGTGAGAACCAGCAATGCTGGTAAATAGTCTTGTGTCTCAGCTCACAGACTGCACATGGCTGCTGGGCACAAAATGTCAGTTGGGAAAGAAGAGTCAGTTCACCTGAACTAGGTCAGGTGAAAGTCATGACAGACAGGACACTGGCTGCCTCTGAAGCAGGTATCCTCTGCCAGGTGTCTCATTGAAAGAGCTAAGTAGTACACTAGGTCAGAGGGACAGAAAAGAATGTGTCTCATCTCCCCATGGTGTCAGAAGGTCAGCAAAGACTGGGACTTCAAGGATGCTGGCAGCATACTCAGGGAGATGGGGCGGAGGGGTGGGGAGGGTAGGAGATGCCTGTGAAGTTGCACCTCATTGCATGATCTAGAGTTTGCTATGCACTTGTTGCTACCAATAGTGAAGTCAAGAATGTCCCCTATTAAATCCATATTTGAAGAAAAAATGAAGAGATAATACATTATCAGTCATCACTTGGCACATGTGAAGCTGTTGCAGGCACTGCTCTACTTCTGGGGCAATTAAAGTTTTTGCCTTGACATAACATGCTAGCAGGCAACAGGGTGTCATCATCCCACAGTTTGGTACCCTGTTACTCCACATTTGAGCAGATGTCAGAGCCCTTATGGGCTGCCATCTGGTTATTTCTGATCTATGATATTTGGCTCACTGTTTGCCCCACTAGAGTTATATAATGCTAGGATTAAATCAGAGGCGCCAAGACTTCCCAATAATTTTCATAGATATGTGATTATCATATTACATTAGAAAGGCAAAACAGCACAGAATATAAATGATGAATTCATATGCAAGTATTTCAACACTAGAAGAGAAAGTTTCACAGTTCAACAGACTTCACTATTCAAAATGCTTTCCAGATATTTAGCTGATATTTTACTTGCCTAACTTTCACCCCATTACTTCTAATTATACTCACGATGACCTACTTAAGTAAATTTTACTGACAGCCAGCTTATTGACAACCAAACATCCAAGTTGTTTTCATCTATGGCATCTATTAACTAGAAAGATTGGCGGTATAGTCATTATATGTCTGCCTTTTGCTAGCAATCAATAGGCAAAGTTTTGTAGTGCATTCACAACTTGTTGCTGTCATATTTTCAGGGGTGACAGCATAAGACGACTTCAGTATCATTTGCCACCTCTGAAGCAAGAGTTCTTTATCCTTACCTTTCCCTTCACATTTCTTCAATCAACTTTTCATTTCATCCACACCTCGTCTTCAAAAATCCCCATAAACCAGACTAAACCAAAAATAGCAAGTGTAAAGGAAAACAAGCCAACCTTCTTGAGAAAGCTGTTAGCAGCCTATCTGCCAAACTCCAGTTTGTGTCAGGTGAGAAGGTAGAAGCGAAGAATTGAATTGGCTGGTGACCAGCTCTGCTTCTACTCTACATGTTCATTCTGATTTGATGAGAGCAGCTGAGTGACTACTAAAATAACTAAACAGTGCAACATTGCTTTTAACTGTGCAAAGCAAGCCTGATCACGAGCAACCAGCAAAGAGGAAATGGGGGCAGGTGTACCTGTGCCTGCCGTGTCAAGAGCCCTGCTGTCTCAGCTATATTCAGCAAACTACCTGCTACTGCAGATCTGTGTATGACAGAACCAAGACATAAGGAAGGCACCAGTTTGCTTATTGAGACTTGACTTGTGCTCCTTAAAAAGCATCTGCAAGCTTTCAGTGGGTCGCAACAGTGCACTAGAGCTGAAGCATTATTTTTTCTTGCTTTAATGCCTAGAGGAATAGATACTCTAAGATTGCATCTTCCTGAGCAAATGACGCAGTGCAATAAAAGTAGACCTCTAGAATGACACAGTAAGTACTGAGTGCCCTATATTTCAGGGGATTTACCCTCAGATGAGCTCTGTCCTGGTGGTAGTAGCTGGGGTCCACATGCTCCAGGTTGCTCTGATGCATTAAACAAAGAGTGGTAGGGGGAAGAATTCACTTAGAGGGTACTCTGTTGATGTGACATCAGATTACTGTAGATGCAGCTACAATAACTTAATCCGTTGTTTTCAGAATTGAAAGTCTAGCACCGACATAAACTGCTCTGATCATTAAATACCTAAGAGAGTTCTTCCTGGTCCACTGGTACTTGAGAGTTTTATAATTATTTCCATGGATTCTGGTCGCTGGTCCAATTTTTTAAGAAGCATTTAGTGTTAAAGACCTTAATCAAGGGAAGGGTTCAGTTATCTATACTACATCTTTAATGCATTAATAGGTTCCTTACTGTATATGCAGAAATGCTTAAAGCCTTCAGGATGGGGTCACAAAGTGACAACATTTCAAAAAGATGTAGCCAAATCCTGCTTCTTTGTGGGAAAGTAGTTGCCTCCCTCATTCATAGATCTACAGGAAATTATTAGCATTCAGGGAAGACTCACAGTTTTTCTCTTGAAGGTATGACATCATAATCTGTTTTTCAGGAAATGAGCTGGGATCACTGCTTTCAAAACAGAAAGACATGGTGTTCTTGATTTTCATAAAACGGGTCAGTGTTCAGAGCACTGGGACAAATCTTGAAAAAAGCATCCTGAGATGGTTTAAAACAGTATCTCCTAATCATAATGTTATTCTGAAGGATCCTATTTTTCATCATTCCTTCTGAAATTTGCCACTGAAGAAGAGATTCAAAATTGACTAGAGACTACACTAAAGAGAAGGGTTGAAAGTGTGATGCCAAAGACTAATGCTTACAGCCCGCGGATGGAAGACTCACTCTTCAGTTCTGAATTAAGGGCTGGCGAGCACTAAAGGCTCAGGAGATAAAATAGAAACCTTCAGGCAGGAGAGGATTTCAAGACATGACTTTCACTAGACAGTGTTAGAATTACAGCAGGACTCTAATGAGAATGTGTTCAGTAAGTGACTACATCAGTGGATAAGAGCTAAGGATGTTGTCTATCTGGGCTTCTGTAAGGCCTCTGACAGAGTTCCCCACAACATCCTTTTCTCTAAATTAGAGAGATATGGATTTGATGGATGGATTGTTCAGTGAATGAGGAATTGGTTGGATGGTCACATCCAGAGGGTAGCAGTCAACAGCTTAATGTCCAGATGGAGATTGGTGACAAGTGGTGTCTCTCAGGGGTTTGTATTGGGACCAGTACTGTTCAATATCTTCATCAGTGAAACAGACAGTTGAGTGCACCCTCAGCAAATTTGAAGATGACACCATGCTGAATGATGTGGTTAGCACTGATGTGGACCTGAAGAAGCTCAGGAAGTGGGTACCATGTGAACCTCATGAGGTTCAACAAGACCAAGTGCAAGGTCCTGCACTTGGGTTAGGGCAACCCCTGGTATCCATACTACTTGGTAGATGAAGGGATTAAGAGCAGCCCTGCTGAAAAGGACTTTGGGGTACTGATGGATGAAAAGCTGGATATCAGCCAAAATGTGTGCTCACAGCCCAGAAATCCATCCAGCTTCATAAAAAGAAGCAGTGAGGTCAAACAGTCAGAAAACAGTCAGAAACAGTCCGAATGGCCAGCAGGTCAAGGGGGATTATTCTGCCCTTCTACTCTCCTCTGGTGAGACACCACCTTTACTTCCTTTGTAGTGACTAGATCTGTTGTGATAGGACAAGGAGTAATAATTTTAAACTAAAAGAAGGTTGATTTAGACTAGAGGTAAGGCTGAAATTTTTTACAATAATGGTGGTGAAACACTGAAACAGGTTACTCAGAGAAGTGGTAGATGGCCCATCCCTGAAAACATTCAAGGTCAGGATGGATGGGCCTCTGAGCAACCTGATCTAGTTAAAGATATCCCGTGCTCATTGCAGGAGGATTGGACTAGGTGAATTTCAAAGGTCCTTTCCAACCCAAACTATTCTATGATCCTATGAAATTTAATGTCATGGTCTCAAAATAGAGAAAATTAACTGAAAATTATAAAGTAATTTTTGCCCTATACTGCACTTTTCATGTTTGAGCAATTGCTGGAGATTTTAATTTTCGGACCTGGCCTCTGGCAAGAGTGAGAGAGAGTGTTGTTTGTTTCAGTTATAACTGGCCATAGCAAAATGCTGCTCTGCCAGTGTGTAATATTGATTCTGAACACTCACTGAAAATAATTTGGATTTATGCTTTCTGTGTATTGTACAGTACAGATCAAGATTATATATACATTTGTATATAAGGAAAAGTCATTCTATTAGGAATGGCACCACAGATTTTTAAAATTTTAGTTCTTAAACTCTATCCAGGACTTGTACTGATCTCTTTCTTTTTTTCTTTTTTTTTTTTTTCCCCTTCTTGACTGAAAACAAACCTCTGCAGCTGTTTTCTAATTTTTTTAAATGTTTATGTATTATGGGCCAACATGGGCAAAATATTATGGAAGATTTATTAACTTTTTTTTAACTACTTTTCAGAAACTCTACAAATCAACGTTGGTAGTGAAATACCACTTCAGACAGCAAGACAAGACAAAACTATTTAAAAATATCTCCCAGAAAAGTCTCCTAAGAGTAGTAATTGAAGGATTTCCAATTGCTTATGTTCATTTGTAGGTGAGAACCAACTCTCTAATCTAGTAAAACCTAACAGTTGCTGCATTAATTAACATTTGTCCTTTTTAGAAGCAAATCTGCTTAGTTGTTATCGCAACATTGAGTCTGAATAAAGATGTTCTGTATATTCTTTTTCTTAAGATAATGTTCTCCTCACACCACCTACAAATGCCTAACTGGAACTACGTTGTATTGTGATACTATTGCTGATTATTACTAAAAGAAATCTAAAAAAAGCTCCTCACATGAGAGAGGTTTGTTCCTTTTTAAGGTTTGCTTCAGTAGACATGGCAATTCTAAATTACAGGGATCATATGGACCAAAACCATCTTCAGCATGGATGTTTCCTCTGAAAATACATTCATATGACTTGAATCTTGCATAGTTGGCAAAATGCAGTTAGAGGATGGAGACAGATGTAAAGCAGTCTGGTAGGTTGCCAGGTAAAGGCGTTGCGAGATGTTTCCTGCTGCTTAAACAATGCTTACAGTGGATCCAGTTATTACTTTTTTAATAGATGGACGTTTGCAGAATAATGAAACTCCAGGGTCTATTCCATCAAACTTGCAGTATAGCATTGAAGGGAAAAGGCTGCCATCTTTTATCAAGTTAATGCACTACAAACAATTACCACTCCTATGCGACCATGACTCCCATCCCAGACAGAACATTTGCCAAGTGTAAAATTCTAAGCTTTTGTCAGCCAACCGGTGAATATTTCTAACTCTTCCATCCCAAGCCTGTAAAGCGAGAAAAAATTTATCTAAAATAATATGTTCTGAATTACACCTTCCACAGCAGTCTAGTCAATAAATAAAAAATGCCACATTACTTATATGATTTATCTTATTGGAACACTGAGCTTATACCTGAAATGCAAAGCCATGATGGTAGTTGTTGCAAAAGTTACTTTGGAATGTAATAGATGATGTATGAAAATGGAAACAGAGTCATAAATTACCAGCATTATATACTATGCCAGAAACATACCTGAAAAAAAGAAATATTTTTCTTTACTTGGTCTGATCCCTGGCCATTAATCCACACTGCAAGTGCACCCAGGGCTGCACCCTTTAAAAGTATAACAAACACTTTCACCCTAAGTGAGAGGATGCGGGCAAAGCAAATAATCTAATCATGGCAATATGACAATGAAATGACTATCAATGAGTTTTAAAGTGAATTGCATGAGGAATATACTGGAGTGACTAATGCCTGTCTCCCGTAGGTTCTCAAAACAGATACAGAATGGGGCAATTGCAAAAGCTTCCCTGTGTCTTGATACTATGCCTTCACTCCCACCAAGATAAACAGCCAGTTTCATCTTTGCCCACGTCCGTGAGATCATCGTTTCTAACTGGCATGTAAACTGTTGTGGAGGAATTCCTCCCACCTAAGTTGAGTTGTCTAAATTTAGTTGTCTACAGTAGGCTTAGCTAAATTTAATTAAATTAACTTAGGGGACTCCTCCTTTATAGTCAGTGTAGGGAAACAGGTCGCTACAGAGATTTCTTGTACTTATCTTAGATACTTCCTTTAGGATCAGATTAATTCCTCCTGGAGATCTGAGGGACTACAAGGACAGCTGGTGTTGATTTCCTTAGATTTTGACTTGCCTACATGAATTAGGAAAACTCTTAGTATGTCATCCAGAAAGTGGATTTACCCGAAAAACTCATTCCACGTGTGCCACAGAAGAGTTATAAAAGGTAGCAGGAGAAGGCTTAATAAAATATTAAAATGTGGTTTGGATAGATGGTTATTCAGATCTGTAGTACACATTTTTATAGATTTAGGATTGTTTCACATAGTGGATTTAATATTAACCTTTATAAAAACTTCAACAATTATATTTTTTAATGAAAAAGTCTGATATGCCTAATTTCACCACTTGATAAATTATTCATAATTCAAACCTTAATTAAAATAAGTCTTAGTTTAATTCGTGTTTTGAAGTAGTTACTTGGAAGCTTGACAAGTTTTATCAGTTTTGGGAGACCGTATTATAATATCTTTAAAGGAAACTTCTAATTTTAATCTATTATAAAATGAATTTATATTAACTTCTTTGACCCAAAACCCTGTAGCCATTTATATACTCACTGTGTAAAAGGTATTATAACCCTTTGGAAAACTTACTTTTCCCTTTCTTGTTAGGTGAACACAATGTCCTTGGTACACCATGTAACTTGAAATTACAGTCACCATATGACAACGCCAGGCACACTGGAGAACTCAGATCTAAAACGGTACAATTCTTGGATTTCAAATCTTTCATTCATGCCACTGTGTGAAGGTCAGATGTTGATGTTTGAGTTGGTTAAGGACCGTGGAATGTTTTCCTTCTCAGCTGAGAATATTCTTCCCAAGCAGCCACAGGGCTCATTCCTGGGCCTAAATCAAAACTCAAAACATTCCACGACCCTTTGCCTTGTAAACTGAAACATCAACATCTGCCCCACATACCACCCCTCCAGAAGAAGGATGCATGGGCTGAAACGTCATCAGAAGTATTACATATTATTTAGGAAGAACCAACTTCAAGCCAATACAGTAGTTGTAAATAAATAATTGGATTTTAAAACCTATGTGTTTAGTAATAGGGTGTTGAACTGGTATAGCTTTGAAAGAGCAAATTCCAGGAGATGTCACCTTTTTCAGTCTTTGCTTTTATTTTTGTAAATAATTTGGTCATGTAAGTAGCCTGAAGGAAGCATTCTCCAGACTTTCTGCAGTAACGGAGTGTGCACTACAGCTTTTAAAACCTGGTTTTGGGAAACTTTAATCTACTACCTTCCGTTTCACATTTTTCCATAGAGTTTCTCCAGGACATTTATCTTACTGGAGACTGTAGACTAGAGCTGTTACTAGAAACGAATACTTCAGTAGCATTTCTACCACCATTTCCTATTTTTAATAATGATATTCATCATTAGGCTTTGTATTTCAGATAGTTGCTTATGTTCAGAACTATTTCTTTTCTATTTTTGGATCTGATCCTTCATCACTAAACATTTCATTCCCACAAAACAGCCTTAAAGAGACACTAAGACTGCAGAGGAAACCACAAAAATAATATGTTTAGAAACAACTACTCTTGCAGCATGTACACAAAGTGTAGCTGCCATCTAACAGAACCTCAACAGCTCTAATATATCATAGTGTCTTCCTTGTGGTTCCCAAAAAAGATTATGAGCAACCAGATGACATCTGCACCCTGACAGTAAGCTGTAAAAAGACTTGCTTATTACCTCATCCACTGCATATCTCCAGTTTGATTTTTAGCATAGAAAGCTCTTCCACAAAGACATCCACTTCATTGTCAGAAGCATCTATGTCTACCAAATCAGGAGGCAACAACACCTTTGATTTTGCCCCTTGGGTCAGAGCAATCCCAAGCACAAATACAGGTTGAGTGAAGAATGGATTGAGAGCAGCCCTGAGAAGAAGGACTTAGGGGTATTGACTCCTGAGAAGCTCAACATGAGCTGGGAATGTGCCCTTGCAGCCCAGAAAGCAAACCATATCCTGGGCTGTATAAAAAGAAGTGTGGCCAGCAGGACCAGGGAGGTGATTCTGCCCCTCTACTGCACTCTTGTAAGACCCCACCAGCTTTGGAGTCCTCAGCACGAGAAGAATATGGACCTGTTGCAGTGAGCCCCCCAGAGGAGGGCCACGAAGATGAGCAGAGGGCTGGAGTACCTCTCCCATAAAGACTGGCTGAGAGAGTTCAGGTTGTTTGGCCTGGAGAAGGCTTCAAAGAGACCTTATAGCAGCCTTCCAGTACCTGAAAGGGGCCTACAGGAGAGATGGGGAGGGACTCTTTATCAGGGAATGTAGCGATAGGATGAGGGGTAATGATTTTAAACTGCAAGAGGGTAGAATTAGATTAGATATTAGGAAAGAATTTTTCACTGTGAGGGTGGTGAGGCACTAGAACAGTTTTCCCAGAGAAGTTGTGGGTGGCCCATCCTTGGAAGTTTCAAAGCCAGGCTGGATGGGGCTTTGAGCAACATGTTCTAGTGGGAGGTGTCTCTGCCCGTGGCAGGGGGTTTGGAACTCAATGATCTTTAAGGTCCCTTCCAACCCAAACCATTATGATTAATTTCTACTGAACACCTAGTTTAAATTGCAATTCATTCAGTAATGGACTGAGATTAAGCAATAATCATGATGAATCCAAACTGAGACAAAAGAAACGTGCTCATGTGACATGTCTCCCATAACATTCTCATTAGAAAATTAGAGAAGTGTGGGCTAGATGAGGGGGCAGTGAGGTGGATTGAGTTCTGGCTGTGTGACAGAACTCATTAATGGCACAGGGTCAAGTTGGAGGACTGTAACCAGCAGTGTCCCCCAGGGGTTAATATTTGGCCCAGTCCTGTTCAACATATGCATCAATGACTTGGATAAGGGGACAAAGTATATCCTCAGCAAGTTTGCTGATGATACCAAACTGGGAGGGCGGGTCGACACTTCACATGGCTGTCCTGCCATCCAGAGTGACCTGGACAGGCTGGAGAGCTGGGCAGAGAAGAACCTAATAAAGTTCAACAAGGGCAAATGTATGGTGCTGCACCTAGGGAGGAAGAACCCCAGGCACCAATATAGGTTAAGGGTGGATCTCCTGGAAAACACTTCTGAGGAGAAGGACCTGGGAGTCCTGGTGGACAGCAAACTTTCCATGAGCCAGCAATGTGCCCTTGTCGCCAAGAGGTCCAATGGAATTCTGGGCTGCATAGGGAAGAGTGTGGCCAGTAGGCTGAGGGAGGTCATTCTCCCCTTCTACTCTGCATTGGTGAGGCCACAACTGGAATACTGCACCCAGTTCTGGGCTCCCCAGTTCAAGAGAGACCGGGAACTGCTGGAGAGAGTCCAGCGCAGGGCAACAAAGATGATTAAGGTATTGGAGCACCTCCCTAACAAGGAAAGGATCAAAGAGCTGGGGCTCTTTAGCCTGGAGAAAAGAAGGCTGAGGGGACACCTTATCTATGTTTACATAATTACATAAAATAACCCACCTAAAGGGTGGGTTGAAGATGGAGCTGGACTCTTTTCAGTGGTCTCCAGTGACAGGATGAGGGACAATGGGTACAGGCTGGAACATAGGAGGTTCCATTCAAATATGAGGAAAAACTTCTTTTCGGTGAGGGTGACAGAGCACTGGAACAGGCTGCCCAGGGAGGTCATGGAATCCCCAACCCTGAAGGTTTTCAAGACCTGCCTGGATGCAGTCCAGAGCGATGTGCTCTAAGCAATCCTGCTTTAGCAGAAGAGTTGGAGTAGATGATCCCTAGATGTCCCTTCCAACTCTGAAATTCCGTGATTCCGTGCTGTGACAAGCTGTCACTAATTCAAGTCTGCAAGGGCTTGGGGAGTGATCCAGGAAACCTGCAGAGAGGGAAGCAGGTGTTCCAGTATATTCAGATGCCAGCACCCAGGAAAGGCACCTGCAGAAAAAGAGTGCAATCCACTGCAGACTGGAGAAAGCATGGAGAAAGAATACCTCCACTATGGGGAAGGAAGAAGACAACAGTTTAGCAGGACAGCACCAGAGCCATCACCGACTTCCCCTGGAGTACTGCACCCTGGATAGAAATATGCTACATGAAAACTGGGATATGGGATAAGACTCATGTTTCAGGGGACTCTTCATCCTAAATAATTCCAGTACCTCTCTAAATGACGTAATCTATGCCAACAAAAGCACTTACCTGTTGCAATAGCATTTTTTACAAGTATAGCTGGTTTTTTTGGTGAGCATGGCCTTTCTCATCCAACTAAATGACATAAATATGCAAGGAAAATATTTTCAAAGACATCTCTCCAAAGTTAAGCAAGAAGTCAGTGGAATAACTGAAGGCTTCTTAGTAATTAAAGGTTTTCGTCCCTCTCTCTGGATCCTGTCATCATCAAAGATCAAAGATAATAAAAAATGTTTCTATAAATTCATTAACAACAAAAGGAGGATTAGGAAAAATGTCACTCCCTTATTAGGTGCAGAGGGAAACATAGTCACAAAGGATGAGGAAAAGACTGAGGTGCTCAATGCCTAATTTGCCTTGGTCTTTAGCAGCGGAACTAGCTGTTCCCTGGAGACACAGCCTCAGGAGCTAGGACACAGGGAGGGGAACTAGAATGAGGACATCACAATTAGAGAGGAAGTGATCAGTGATCTGCTGCACCGCCTGGATGCACACAAGTCTATGGGACCGGATAGGTGACACTCAGGAGTGCTGTAAGAGTTGACAGATGAGCTTGCCAAGCTGCTTTCCATTGTTTTGCTGAAGTCGTGGCTAACTGGGGAGGTCCCAATGGACTGGAGGGTAGCAAATGTAACACCCATCTACAAAAAAGGCAAAAAGGAGTATCCAGAAAACTATAGACCTGTCAGTTTGACTTCAATACCAGGGAAGGTCATGGAGCATATCATCTTGAGTGTCATCTCAAACCATGTAATGGATAACCAGAAGATGAGGCCTAGTCAGCATGGGTTTATGAAAGGCAGGTCCAGCCTGACGAACCTGATCTCCTTCTATGACAAAATCACACGATTATTGGACGAGGGGAAGGCTGTGGATATTGTATACCTGGACTTTGGAAAAGCATTTGACACA
>VXBJ01006533.1:181104-214850 GCA_013400055.1 Nycticryphes semicollaris | reverse complement strand
TGAGGAAGAGGAGGCTGAGGGGAGACCTCATCTCTATCTACACCTACTTGAAAGGGTATTGTAGAGAGGTTGGTACTGGTCTCACAGGTGATTAGTGATAGAACAAGAGGAAATGGCTTCAAGCTGCAACAGGGTAGGTTTAGGCTGAACATTAGGAAAGCATTTCACAGATTAAGTGGTCAGACATTGGAATAGGCTGCCCAGGGAAGTGGTTGATCACTATCCCCGAATGTGTTTAAGAGTCATTTAGATGAGGTGTTGGAGGATATGATGTAGGGGAGAACTTTGTAGAGTAGTGCTGATAGTTGGACTCGGTCTTGATCTCAGAGGTCTTTTCCAACTTGAATGATTCTATGATTCTATGTCAAAATTCTTAACTTCTGATCTATATTAGAGATTATATATAAGATATTGTTCTGAGATTGTTATAATCTTTTTTAAAATCTATCAGTGACATTCACTCACTGAATGGATATAGTATATCCTCTCCAAATGAACATTACCGAAGACAGTCTTGAACACAGGGTCTTAAATTAAAAACACTGACTGTTACTGGCACCACTGTAATTATTAAATGTAATAGCACACAAAGCTGAAATGATTACTAAATTGGTTACTAAGTGATTACTAAATTTCTTTGTAAGTAGGCAAAATATATTAACACCAAACAGTAAATGTGCTACCATTACATACAATTCCAATAGCTGGTCTTTGGTGCAATTCTTATTTTAAAAATAAAACAGACTAATTTTTCCCTTAAACTAATGATTGTAAACTTTTGTCTTAAAACATGGGAATCTTCTTTGCTGCAGTATCTTTTAAATAAGGTGTGGAAGATATTAATTCAAGAAGTGCTCTGAAAGGGGAACAGAGTTGAGTTGGAAACTAGCACCTTTTGTCTCAAACATCCCCATTTTCTCAAGTCCCATCACATTTGTCCAAAGCAAATAACACACACAACTGAAATTACATTTGTAAATTGTAGGACCATCTTTTATGGTATTTTTTTCTAGAGAAAGATAAGAGTCCAGTTTGTGGTGGGTTTTTTTCCTATTTAAGCCTGTGTGTTAGCACATATACACCAGATTACGCTGCTCACAGATTTTCTCGAATCAAGTATTTTTTAGCATGACCTTTTGAGGTGTGTTTATTCTTCTGGTTTGACCAAATTCAGATTTCAGATCAATAGCTTTAGTGATAATCATTTGAATTATTTGTCTTCCACTGCCACGAACATGGTCTGCTTGCAGAAATTGCTTATGACAAAAAGTTGTGTGCAACTTACGTAATTTTCATTGTAAACAAAACACACAAATTTGAAAACAAGTTTTTTTTCACATAGAACTACCAGTATAAACTACTAATATCAAGTACCATTAGTTTAGAGGAGAATTTATGTTTTTTAAAGGGCTGCTGTAGTAGTTCTTACATACTATAACTATTTCAACAGAGAAGAGCAACAGGGGTTGAGAAACTTACTGGGGAAAAACAATAACCTGAAAGCTAGAGGGTGTATAAATATCTAATTAAAGTTGGAGTAATAATCTCCGCTTTGCTGATTTCTTTTGTTCAGAAGAAGAGAAACCCAGCAATTATCATCTAAGATAAATTACACTCTCCATAGCCTTTCTGAATGAAAACAGTGTGCTGTACTGATACTTGAAAATGTAACCTGCCCCTGTCCTTTGGACCTGCTCAGAAGGTGTATCACTAATTGGGTTTAGCTCTTCATTAATATCAGGAAGCATCTAGTGCCCCTGTGTTGAGTGGTGTGAATGCCAGCACATGGCTGTAGAGCCCTTTCCCAGAGATCGTAGCAGTGACTATGTAGTATCTGTATGTGTCCTAACAGTGTGTAAACACACATCTTCTCTCCTCTGTATTTTGATCAGAGCTATGTTTGCTGCTGGATTTATTTGCTGCCAGTGAATTAAACGTGGAGCTCCAGCTTGTGATGTGAATACGTAGCTCCTTATGGTGTGACGCAGGAACCTGCTGAGGTTAAACAGAAATGGCAACAACAAAGGGTGGTTATGAATGCAATCCTACCTTGTGGAGACTGGAGCTGGGACAGCATGTTGTCAAATCTGCCCATAAAAATAAACTTCCTCCTTAGTATTTCTTTTTCTCCTTCTCCCTCTTTGTATAGTTGAAAAGCTAAATATTTGTTAGATATTTTGTTCTTACATTTCCCAGTGTAGCTAACTGTTCCTCCTTGGTGTAGCTCCAAGCAGGGAATACTGTTGCAGACAGAGCTCCAGGAACCATTTAATTTAGCCCTGCTCGGAGCAGAGAGAGGGTATAACAGTTAAATTAAACCAGGCAATATCCACTCTCTTCATGAGCACAGAAACAACCCAAGGAAACATTCAGGAAAATAAAGCTAATGTGAACAGACTGCCTGTGCACCTACTTTCTCCTCTCCTTTGCTCTCTGAGAACAGAAAACCTTCAACTCAGAGCCACAGAGCCCTGGGCATTGTATTTCTTTAGAAACTTATGTAAATTTAGAGCAATGTCTGTTCAGTTTGTCCCTCACCATTCAGTTTACCTTTTCTTTTACTTATCACAAAGTAATTTTGCAGGAAAATTTAATAACATGTAACAACCACGCCCAGAGGTGGTGGCTTTGCCCCAGCTGCCCAGAAAGCTGGCCTAAAATGCATAATAGTTGTAATAGGTAGTCTATTATTTTGACCTTCTCTTCTCTGCAGACATCCATACTTAACATGTTTTATGTCAATATTTCTTATATTTATATTTGAATAATTATGCATGTATTTATATATGCTATTAAAAGTTACAACATTTCTGTTACAAATTTCATTTTTGAAGACAAAAATCAACCTCAATTATATTTTAAAAGACTGCTAGATCCAAATCTACGTAACACTAACCAGATTTTTGGATCAAAATGTAAAGTTACAAATATAGCATATAGAACATTTTATGTGATTTCATTAAGAGCAGTCACATCTTTAAGTCACATAGCAAATTATATTAAAATAAATTTCACATAACACTAATGCAACACTGATACCTATTTCTGTAAAAATACTCCATTATAAATTAAAATTAACTATTAAACCCCTGCGATTTGTGTGTGTATTTGTATGTGGGAAGATTCACTAGTTCTTAAAAGGAAGATGTTGCCTCTCTCTTACTATCTTCATATTTGTTTGATGAAGTTAGATTCAGGTTTCTTTATATAAAATATGCAAATAGCAGCTATAAAAGATTCAGGTGATCTGTATAAAGCGCCCTCAGGTTCATTACACATTAGTGGAACTGGAAGTTTGAAAAAAAGTCCCACGTGCCCATGTTTAACTGCCCGAAACTGTGCAATGCTGATTCATTTCCTCGGTAGGTGTTTTGCTCCTGTAAAGACCCTCATAAAGAAGACAGAATTAGCAAGGACCCAGGCTATGCTGCAAAAGTCATCACAGTAGTATCATTAAAGAATCTCTATAGACCAAGAAACATTGGTTGAGGCCTCATTTAGGAGTTTAGTGATCCTTATCATGCCTAACTATACTGGCCTGCCACCATCCCTGCTGACTGAGAAGATCTGACAACAGTCCTGTGTTGTTCACTGCAAAATGCTTTCTCAGGTGATGTACCACTCAGTTATAGGAACTGGGAGCCTCTGAACCACTGAGGCCACAGGGGTGGATGCCCTCATGCTTTCAGGGGATGTAGCTGATGCTGGACTGTCCTACTCACACGTGCTGAGAGGCTTGAGTCAACACATTTTGCAACCTTCTCCTAAGTCTTGAGGTCCAAGCACAAGGACAGAAGGACAAGGACAGAGCTGAGGACCACATTGTCTTCCTTTGGCCAGACACAACTTGTGTCACACTGTATTTCTGCCTGCTGGGCAGATCTATGCAGAGGAATTGCATGTCTCTACCTCCCTGGGCATTTTTACCTCGACAACTAATATGAACAAGGCTTTGACTTTCCTTGGTGTTCTGTGTCTTGTCTACAGAGGTAGGTAAAAGAACACGTTCCAGCCATATTCAGCTTTGTACTGAGGTAACATAGAGGCCATAAGACTTATATATTACTTTATTTTCTCTCTTCTTCCCTTTTGGCAAAGAGTTGCAACCAGCCTGCCTGTGATGGGCTCTATACTCATCTTGTAAGGCTGCACTGGCAGATGGTCCAATGTCCCCAAAATACATACTGTAAAAGGACCGAACAGTTTTCAAACCCTGCCAAATGCATCAGCAATTTCAACTAACAGATATTTCCATGTCTTTTTAGAAACCTAAGGCCTATGACTTGAGTAATGAAGCAGTTCTTCTCACAAAGCATGGAGTTCCATTGCTCAGGCTAATGTCCCACCAGAATGTATGCCCTGCTGCTCTCCACAAGGGACTTCTTGCTAAGCGTGGGAGTGCTCAGTGCCACATGCCCAAAATTAATTTACAAATGAGTTTTCCTATCCGCAAAATGCCAAGCAGCTTGAGCTGAGGATAGTGTCTTCACACTGTGCTTGCTGACAGGCTGGGTGTGAAGATTACTTCCAAAGCTGGGATTTTTGTTTGGTTGTGTGGTTTTGGTTTGCTTGGTAAAAATTTACCTTGGTTGTAGTTTCGTTTTCATTGCCTGAAGGATAAATGAGGCTGCACGATGATGCAAATTGCAAATCTGCTAAAAGTAAGCAGGAATAATAAATAGCCTCAGTAAATTCAAAAGTCTTTTGACAGGGAAAATGTAAGTAAAAGACAGAGGTTTTCTCTCCCAATTATTGTGAAGAATGTAACAGTTGAACATTATTTAACTGTAAAAGTTAATTAGGAATGACATTTTTATATTACATATTTTGTTGAGGAATAATCACAGAGGAAAGCAAATCAAGAAATGTTGAATAAAAACTTCCACATTTTTCTTAATTTACTCTAATATTGCAGCTCATATAAAGGTAAGATTTTCTAATATTTTGAAAGACCTGATACACTTGTTGGAACACTTTGCTTTAATTAATCATATTAGAAAAGGCACAAGCTAGATGCTTGAAAGGGAAAGCCTGTAGCTTTAATTTTAATTTTATTCCTATTCTTTTCACTATTCTTAAAGGAAATTACTTTCCTGTTTGTGATAGATGGCACTGACATTCAAATATAGCACACTGAAGTAACATGACAGTGATGACTTCAAAGCAGTTATTGCAAGACGTAAAATAATAAATAAACTATAAATAATGAAGTAATTATAGTACTTCATTGTCTAGAAGCTACAATTCTGGGCTTCACAGTCCCTGTGAGAAGTCTTCCTTCAAAAACAGTTGGAAATACAAGCAACAAAAATATGCTTATTTTCATCTCTCTATTCAAGTCCTTGCTACCACATCTCTGCTACAGCAGCACAGACGGGACATTCCTCCCCCTAGGGGGGCATGATGCTGACGGCCATACTGCCAACTAATTGTTGTACTCTGGTATCCATAAGCCAACGAGCCTCAACTGAAATTCTCCCCTGAAGGAGGGATTATCTCTGTTTTACAGATGAAGTCTGAGGCAGAATTTGTATTGATTTGCACAGTGACACAAAGGCAGCTGGTGGCTCCGGGGGAGGTGAAGTCCTGTCTCTAATGTCTTGGTCCAAAAGTGAAAGAAACAATCTTTCAGTGATTCTGCTGGAGAGTCAGTCCCAAATTTGCAGAGTGGAGAAGGAGAGGGCAAGGAGAACTGTCAGAATCATGGAACCATGTACCAACAGCACCCTCTGGGCCTCCATGCTTCTTGATACACCATGAAAGAGGCCATGTCCTCTTCTTCTCTTCCTCTCCCACCCACCCTGAATCTTCCTAACTGCATCTCCTCAGGGAGTTACAGTCCATTCAGCTTACTTCACACTCAAAGCCTAAAAAATACTGATGAGAGGATTGCACTGTATTTTGTTGAATTTAAGAACTACAGACACCTGCGGACATGCAGTGCTGAGGAAAACGATTTAGCAGCAGTAGCAGTTACAGCGAAGGAAAATAGCTATAACTTGAGAAGATCTGTTTCCCTAATTGTACTTTAGCCCAGAAAACCAAATTACATTTTATTACAAGACTGGACCATCCACACCAGATGAAAGCTGCCAAACATAGCACCGTTTCACAAGAGGCAACAACTCAATTGCTATCACTAAACAAGGCAATGCAGTCCAGACAGAGCTAAAGCAACTTCAGAAGGGAGAACATAAAAGAACAAAAGGCTAATTCTCTAGACTTGCCAGTTTCTGGAATAATTTAAAATTCATTATTTAAGACCTGTACTTGGAATACACTTCTACTCCTCTGGCATTTTATGCAGAACATGATTTTATGAATGTTCATTATATCTGTGGTGACCTGTCAGCATCAATGTGGGAACAACGCCACTGAGGGAGCCACAGGCTGATTTGGAGGGGACACAGACTAACTGGGATGGACAGGAGGAAACCATTCTCATGACTGTGTGTGTTGCAGAGAGAAGCGTATGTGCTTAGGAGATTACGTCACTGTGGGGCACCAGGCATGGACTGACATATGGGTTTTTTTCCTGATAAAGGAAAGATGACCACAACAACCACACCATGACTCCATGACCACAATGCCCACAGCAATTTAGAAAACACCCACAGCACTTCCCAGAGAAAAATTCTGGAAATGATCTCTAGAGAAGGAGCTGGTTTCCGGTAGCTGGATCATGAAACAGACAACCAGTGAAAGACTGAACAAGTAATGAAAAGCTCTCCCACCATGACTTTCCCTAAAACTCCTCTAAAATAATTGCACCACTATTTAGAAAGCATTTGATCCTATCTTAACTAGAAATTCATCCATACAACCCAAACAATGCCCTAGGAGACTGTCCTCCCAATCAAGACTTGCTCAGGTCCTAAGACCACTGGAAAAAGCAATAAGAGAAAATCTCAGACCAGTAGGGAGAAGTTCCTTCCTCCACCCCCTTCCAAAAAGGGAAAAAAAATAGGTCCTTTTTCAGGCCAGTATCCTACTGTTTGCCTGAGTGAGTGTTTTCTGTTTTCCTACTTGATATCTAGGTCTGTGAAAGCAGGGCCAGTGACTGATAGGTTTTGACTGTGAACATGGCAGGAACAGCCTGAGCCTTATACTCTCTGTATCTTTGAGGTATGCATGGTACCCCTCTCTCGGTTGCTTTTCCAATATTTACACACAAGCAGGAGATCTGTGGCCTGACTCTCATATCAGTGCAATCATGAAGGCAGCACTGAGGCCTTGGGGAGAAGGACAAAGGGACAGTGCAGCCAAAGCATCACAGCATCACATCTGCACAAAAAGAAACACTCAAGCTTCCTACCTTCCACGCTTAGCTCTTCTCTACCATCTCCATCATTTGCTTATACATGGCTGCTAGGAGTAGGACCACTGTTTTTTGCTAAAATGGCACCTGAGGTGAGTTTAAATCTAGAAGTGGGACATGAATATAAACAGTAAATGTATTTTCATAAAAACAGTCCAGCAAGCAAAGCTAGCAGAGGACTATCCTTGATTCAGAAAGCACTCTGGCATGTACTTAAATCTCAGTGGGGTTTAATGGGGTTTAAGTACACTTGGAAGGCTTTGCCATACACTGCCATTACAAGTGATGCTGTGAATGCACAGGGCATAAAAAGATTGAATGTATTTGGTTTATGGAAACCTTCTCATCTTTCCTTGAGTTGTACGACTTTAGATGAAGCAAACCTCTAAGGAGACCATTATTTCAAGTCATTTTGTTTTACTTAGTAGCTTTCTGCTTTACTGATTTATTTTTACAGCACTTGCTGTCCACCATATTCTGAAAAGCAAAAAAAATAAGACATAAAGGAAACTACACGCAGATCTGGGGCTAGACTAACACATGTCAGAATTTAGCTACAAATAATTTTGTATAGGATTTCAAGAAATGTGCCACATTTTCAGATCCTTAAATGCCAGGTGACATAAAGTATTCAGAGGAGAATTTTTTCCTGCACATGCATAGAACCACTGTATAAAAGCAACTTATAATGAAAAGTTAATTTAATTTGAAATACAAGCACTGTGGGCAATTAAAAGGAACCAAATGTGTTGTCACTGGATCTAACTTTGGCCTGACAATTTTTTCATGGATTTGTTCCACTTACAGATCACGTTACCGCATTTAGGTTTTTTTTCTCCTCCCTAAGACATTCATCCTGCCCTATTAAAAGTGAAGGAGCCTTTGAATTCACTGTGTACATAAAGTAACCCCTAAGCACCTGTTTAGGAATGACAAATATGTTTTATTTCCAGAGGAATGGTGCACACCCCCTTCACCTTCATTCAAAGGGACAAAAAGCCATAGATATTGGCAAGATTGAATAAGAGAACTCCTGCATGCAGCTCCACCTTGCAGAACTATATATACACTCATATACAGTCAAAGTTCTTGTATCAGTGAGAAGTCTGCTCGTGCTTACATAATGTGCTTAGGACAGACTCTTAGGAAAGGGAACAAAAGATTTCAGAATAGCTGTACTTCTGTTCAGTTACCTGGTGAGCAAAGCATCGGGCTGGAATTGGAGATACCGTTAGGTGAGATTGTGTGAGTCACGTCACCCAGTGACTCACAGAATTAGGACTGTAAAACTGATTTACCAGGGACAAGTGCTACATACAGAAGAGCTGTTATTGTCTTATTCCTGCCAGGGAAAGAATGTCCAATACTGCCCTTAGTGAACTTAATGAAGAAATTGAAGATTGACCTGATTCAAAACTCAAAATGAAGTCAACATTCATGATTCAGCATTCATGGATTTGGCGTTAAGCTATTGGATCTACCTGTATATGCATCCAGAATGCAGACGGGCATACTGGGCTGGCTCAAAAACACTGTTTTTACTAATTAGAAAAAAAAAAATGTTAAGAGCTCTAGAAATCATATCTACTGAAAGTAATATATTTTAAAATTCCTTTTAGACTGAAATAGAGAAAGCCTCCACAATGAAAGACACCACATCCTCATTACAACACAGCAGATATTTTCTAACAGTCTCTATTTGCTACTCTCAGCTTCCTTGCAAAAGATTTATTTATAGGGTAGCAACTACTTTAAATATACCTTTTTTATTTAAACCTACTTACATGCATTTTCTTCACTTTTATTCTGGTTTTGATTTATTTATTTCAACTTAGCTGTGATGTGAGCAGAAAACTATTTAATTGTAAGCATATTGAAGGAAAGATGGTGGAATCACCATAGTCAAGCATATTTTAAGACTGGTTTAGAGAAACAACTGTCATTAGCAATGCAGGTATAGCAGGAGGCATGCTTTTTGTAAATATACTTCTTGTGGTTAGTTGGCCTTGTCTCTGTTACTTCTTAAATAAGCCTAGCTCATACAGTCAGGAGTGCCCTTGAAGGACTATTTTTTAAACCCTGTCATGCCCCATTTTCATAGAAACGGAACTGGACTAAGATCATAATTTGAACAAATAGTAGTGAGAAAATATCCTTCTTCTGAGAAAAAAAAAACCCCAATAAATCACCAGATTAAAACAATTTAATTTTATTACAGGCAACTGAAACAGCACCAGCAGTCTTGACTGACAGTAGATCAGATCAGAAATAGCCATCACATGTTTATGTCTATGTGATGGTTAAGAAAGCTGGAAATTAAATATATAGTTTTTTTCTTCTTTCTTTTATATCATAGAATACTTGCAAATGTTCACTATCCACTATCAACTGATTATTGCAGCATCCAGTGAACTTTCACGTGCCACATAGAGTCCTGCTGGCAATAAAACATTGGGTTGTCCAAGACAGAAGTTAAAAATGTTCAGCAATAATGACAGAGTTATTGAAACGTGACTCTGCGTAAGAAAAACGTCATTTTTTCTGTAACAATTGTTAATAAAAGGGAGCTCTACATAAAGTTAATCTCTTCTACCAAACTATTCAGATACTATCAATTTCAGGGGCTAGTACTTTCTTAGGTAGTCAGGAATGTTAGGAAAACATTCGCTGGCATTTGCAGGTATTTTGTGTCACCTGTGTGAACAATATAGATGTGATTATTTTAAAATAAATCTGAATATCTTTTAAAGCTTTTTTTTCTCATACCTTTTTTCTGTGTATTTAAATATGTTTTAGTCTGAAAAGCCTAAAAATTTTGCACCTAAAAAGTAATCTTTTAATTATAGTTTCTCTACCTTTAAACAACAACCAATATATTACCATTTCTAAAAGTCCACTGCTTTGTTGTACTATGACATTTATTTTGCAATTTAAAGTATTCTTTCTTAAGCAAACGTGAAACTGTATGTATTCTATATGAATGACAGGAGTACCACCACCCATATACTATGGTGTTTATTATACAGTTCATTGCTGTAAGTCTAGTGCAGTCTCTGGTTTGGAAGTCACTGTTGGTTTTTTTTCCATCAGGTAAGAGAAATGTACAGTTTAACCATACTCATCTGCAATTTTTATGTCCTTTCATAACGGATGATCATTTTTTCCAAGGCAGTAGTTATTATCTACACCTTGCAAGTGCATAGCTTGATGGTTAGAATTAAGTGCAGGCTCATCTCCCATAACATAAGCGCTCCATTTCAGGAAGGATGACTTACTACCATGTTCTTCTGCTGCTACGACTCTTGTTGTTTTGTCCTCCCTTCTTCCTCCTTCTCCTCTTCTAGTCATAGCGTTAACATTTATGATGAGTATAAACAGACCACACTTGGCAACTGCAAGATCCAGATGCCCTGCTTGGGTATATATTTCCAATGTCTGCCTTTCCAGTTTGTTCCTTCATTAGCTACACTCCCAGCAGCACTGACGGAGCAGAGAGGTCTATCTGGGCTGGCTGATAGGACCTCTCTCTTCCCCTGCTTCTCTATGACTCACTCTCAATTCTCAGGACGACACATTTATCTTAATTCTCATATGCAAGATAATAATTTCTATTGTTAATTGCCTCCAAAATGTGTGCATAAATACTTTTCATCCCAATTAGCCTTAAAATGGAAATACGCTTAGTTTTTATTTTACACCAATGAATAATTAAAATTTTGGATGTCTATTTCTTTATTAATCTCTGTAAAATTCAATAAAATGTAGCCAATCACTGACTGATTATAATGTGCCTTATTACTGTCTTATAATATGCTATTGTTAATAATAACTGTACCATTAGGAAATATGATTCTTCAGGGTAAACAACATCTGCTTTGGACCACTGCAGATAAGTACAATGACATCAAGAAGAAAAGGGAGAAACCGATTAATCAGAATTGAGACCTCTTAATTGCAGAGACATTAAAATCATGTATGAGGAATGCTGTTTTTAAACTAGTATCCTGAGTTTAGTGGTCCAGGCATTAGATTAGTCTGGGGCTCAGCAGAGCCCTAGCTGGAGTGTGTAGGTGTCATTACAGTAGGAATGATGAATTCTAATGAAAGATCACAGAGATTTTAAACAACGAAGCAGCAACATTCTTTCCAAGCAACATGCATTCACTACAGGAGAAAGCAAAGATCTGGAGTCTAACAGACTCTTCCAGGTAAACCATGATTTTATAAAATATCAAATATTCTTGGATGAATCAGTGGCACTGTCACAGTTTAAATTGCCTGGTTGGATCAGGGAAGATAACACATTAAGCTACAAAAAAGCTCATCTAGAGTATGAATGACGGACTTGCCGTCTTCTGTCCAGGAAGCTGAAGAGTACAATATTAGCTCTCACTATAATGTACACTGAAAGAAGGCCATATCACTTCTACACAGAGCTACCTATTTGCCTACCCCAAAATTGCTGAGAAAGGGGCACGTATGTTATATTTGCACATTTGCTTCTCAACACACTGAAGAAAGCAAAGGAGTACTATGTGTGTAACCAGTACCGTCAGAAGGCCAGTGGCATCAGTATGAAGTAAAAAGGGCAAAATCTAGAAACTTTTTCTGCTTTGCACTCTTTCAGTTAGCCCTTCCCTGAATGGTGATTTGCTGTCTCACTGTCCAGTTTTAGTGAGCAGATTTTACTCAAATGTGGTACAAATTACAGTGGGAATTCAGGACTTTATTCAGAAAGAACTAAAAAGGTGCAATTATCCATTAGGACGACTACTAACAAATTGGCTCATTCTCTAGTTCAACCATGAAGACAGTATGTGTCAGATTGTCTGATTAAAGGCTAACTGCAGTAAACATGGTGCCCCATGAGGACAAGAGGACCCATCTCAGGAAACCCCAATAGCCCACTGGATGAAAAGGGAACACCTGCCCTTGGATGCTCTCCGAGATCCTAGAAGGGGAATAATCCAATCACTGTAAGGTTTGAAACCCCTCTGAGAAGAGTTAAGGCAGAGCACGCTATCCAGAAAGCCATGCCAGCTAGGTGGGGTTGTTGCCTACAGGGTAGAAGCTTCACATAAGATGCAGGGGGAAGAGAATGTTGGGATTGTGTAAAATTTATTATAGGATGTTTGGAGAGTCAGGGATGGGGAAATTTTAAAGTTTTCCCTTCAAAACCAGGGAAAAGGAGGGATCATGTCAGATTGGGAAGAAATAGATATAGGAAAATAAAGATACAATAAGATAAAAGGGGCTGGTCATATTTAGATGGGTTGCTGGTCAGTATGCTTGTCTGACTGAGCCCTGCATAGTTTACCCTTTCTTATTAAATCCTGTTTCTACCACCTTCTGTGCAATTATGTTCTCTAAGTGGGTGGGACTGAACGCTAGCAAACTTCAAGCTGGCTAGCAGGCAAGTAGGGTAAGAGGTCTGAGTACCAGAACATGCAGAGGGACAGTGAGCTTAAGGGTCTTACTAGGTGCAGATACCATCAATGATGGGGATCGGAGGACCTGGTACCAACTACTGGCTACACTTAGTGCTTAAGGCCAACAGAGGGACTGGCACATAGAGGAGGAACAGGATCAGACCTGTAGTGTTCGTGTTTATGGGAGTGTTGGGTGGAAATGCTACTAAAGGCATTGTGTTCTGCTTGTGTTGATCTGTGTGGCTATCTGTTCTGTGTATTCTGTATGTGTGTGCCCACATGCACCTATGTTTATTCTGGGAATAAATTATCAGCATAGCAGCAGGTTGGATCTGGGGACATGTAACTGCAGATTCCCATCCATTAGGTTGAACCTTCTGGGTCCCATAACCAGAGTTTACCACCCATAACAGTAAGGATTATTCATCATTGATGCCCAAGAGAGAAAGCTGAGGGACCTCAAGAAAGCTGTACTTGTCACCATTTCATTTCTATTTTCATCTTTTTTTTTCTTTTGCCAAACAGGCTAAACTTTATCTGCAGTGTTCTGTAACCCTGTTAAGATTTTCAGAGGAAGTTGAACTGAGCCATTGCAGGCCAAGCCTTTTTCTTTCTGAGACAGTAATGCAAATGTGTGATGTCCCAAGGGTTTGTGCGGAGAAATGTTGTCAAACGGTGTGATCTATGTCAATAAGATCAAGAGGCTGAGGAACTGCTGGAATCAAGTGAATATTTGAATCCCAGATCAAAACACATCAAAAGCAGAAAAAGCTTTGCAATCCAGTTGCTGAGGAAAGAACCCAGCAACACAACAAAATTAAAAACACTAGTGTTTTATTCAGATTTTATAGCAGTGACTTGAGTTACAGACTTAGTGGCATTTCTGAACTACAAGATTATCATCCCTAATGCTCTGCCATAAGTATGTGTGACAAACCACTTTTGTGTTATGTGCAATTAAAAATTGATTATAAGATAGGATGGGAAAGGTAGACAGTGAAACACTTCCAAGGTTAACGTTCCTCAAAGTTAGGAAATGGTTCAGTCATGGACTTTCTGTGTGGCTTTCACCTACTCAGCCTCCCTCTACCTCAACTATTCGTATACACAATAACAAAGACAACAACTTGTAATGTTAGGGAATTTCCATGCAAACCTCATGAAGTTCAACAAGGCCAAGTTACAAGGTCCTGCACCTGGGTCAGGGCAATCCCAAGCACAAATACAGGTTGAGCGGAGAATGGATTGAGAACAGCCCTGAGAAGAAGGACTTGGGGGTGTTGGTTGAGGAGAAGCTCAACATGAGCTGGGAATGTGGGCTCGCTGCCCAGAAAGCCAGCCATATCCTGAGCTGTATCAAAAGAAGTGTGGCCAGCAGGACGAGGGAGGTGATTCTGCCCCTCTGCTCTGCTCTTGTGAGACCCCACCTGGAGTACTGTGTCTAGCTTTGGAGGCCCCAACATAAGAAGGACATGGACCTGTTGGAGTGGGTCCAGAGGAGGCCCTCAAAGATGCTCGGAGGGCTGGAACATCACTCCTGTAAAGCCTGGCTGAGAGAGTTCAGGTTGTTTGGCCTGGAGAAGGATCCAGGGAGACCTTATAGCAGCCTTCCAGTACCTAAACAGGGCCTGCAGGAGAGATGGGGAGGGACTCTTTATCAGGGTAATATATAGTGATAGGATGAAGAGTAATGGTTTTAAACTGAAAGTGATCTTAAAAGTACCTTTTAACCCAAACCATTCTCTGAATCTATGATTCTATAACAAAGCTATTTGGAACATATGAAGTTTTGAAGCACTACTCTGGTGAAAATCAGAATCACTATAGTCCATGGCTTGGCTATATTTCTGTCAATGCCAACTGAGTGGGAATTTGACTATGAACGCATTTCAACAGTACTACATAAAACATCATATTATATATATATAAAAAATATAAGTTCTAATTTTTCCAGGTAGATTGAGAGAAATGAGATTGAAGGATGCCTCATTTCCCTTCAACAAGCAAACTGGAAAATCAAATGAACTGTTAAGCTCTTGTTAAAGGAAGTCTGATTTATTGTCCTTGGTGTCTTGAAAAGAAACACATACACTGAAATTTCATACTTCAAGTCTGAAGAAAACGAGCGATTGTAACTTTGTGATACATGTAATTAGAGTGCAAAAGACAGAAAAGAATGGTGGAATCTGAATGGCTCAGTGGGTAGTCTCTCTGCTCTTATTTTCAGTATTTTATAACTCAGTAACCTCCTATTATCTTAAATTCTACAGATCCACAGACCTGACTGAGATGTGCTTTTAACAAACTCAAAAGTACTAGTTCAGCGGGACAGAGAATGATTACAGTGCAAAACCAGTTAAAGTTCAAGTGAATAATGAAAGTTCTTGTACGATTTGCATGAGATCCATATGCTAGAGTGACTAATAAGTAGAGTTTTAACACATGCACAGGAATTAAAAGGACTGATTACTAGTATTAGCAAGCATTTACAGAAGATAATGATTCAGGTTTTACAAAGCTGTTCGATCTTTATTTCAAATAGGAGAATAGAAGTTATGCTCCCAGCATTGAAATAGACTTCCATAAACAAAATAGAAGATACTTTATAAATCTTCCTTTCTTGTCTAACTCTAAATGAGTCATGACCAGTTATATTCCCACGTCTCAGCTACCTCTGCCAAGTTGGCTTCAGGAAAAAGAAAGTATTCTGTAACTCTTCTTTCATAACAAGGGGCAAGGCAAAGAATTTGGAGTCACGGTTCCCAAAAGATAAGATGAATTTTCTCTAATTAATATGCCCATTTTCTGTCAACCAGAATTTGCTTCACTCGTACTAATGGAAATGTATATGAGTTTCTAGTTTCAGAGTGGCACAAAGGATTAAACATGCATTTCTAGGCTCCTTATCTCAGAAAGGAGCCAGTAGCACCTGGAAACATTCAGCGAAGGGCAGCAGAATGATTACACTTACAGAATAGCTTCCAGAAGTAGAATGACTAAGTAAGCTACAAATCTTCACTTTGTAAAGGAATGACAGATGGAAGGTATAATACAGATCTGTGCAGTTATGGGTGTCAAGAAGAGGACTGACGTGGATTAATTGTTCATTGGCTTTTTAGGTATGAGATCCAGGAGCAATCAAACAAAGGCAGCAGGAGTTGGGTTCAAGAAAAGCAAGAGCTGATGAGTCTTCAGGCAGTTACGTGAGGAATGCATTGCTGAAGGATTGTGAAGATGCTAAAAGTGTATATGGCTTACAAAGAAATTGGGATGAATTAATGCAACAAAAATGTGCAGAGGAATACAAAATACAGAGAAACCGTATCTGGCAAAGAAAGACCATGCCCTTAAAGTGGTTGGAGTTTGGGAGAATATTACAAAAACGATGGTATATGCTTCCTGTATTACAGGACTCCTGTATAGAAATATACTTTTTGCCACTGACAAACACAAGCTATTAGGCTTAAAAGAATTTAGATGGAGGCAGTACGTCTGTGCCTGTATTAAAGTTAGTTGAAAAACTTCNGAGAAGGATCCAGGGAGACCTTATAGCAGCCTTCCAGTACCTAAACAGGGCCTGCAGGAGAGATGGGGAGGGACTCTTTATCAGGGTAATATATAGTGATAGGATGAAGAGTAATGGTTTTAAACTGAAAGTGATCTTAAAAGTACCTTTTAACCCAAACCATTCTCTGAATCTATGATTCTATAACAAAGCTATTTGGAACATATGAAGTTTTGAAGCACTACTCTGGTGAAAATCAGAATCACTATAGTCCATGGCTTGGCTATATTTCTGTCAATGCCAACTGAGTGGGAATTTGACTATGAACGCATTTCAACAGTACTATATAAAACATCATATTATATATATATAAAAAATATAAGTTCTAATTTTTCCAGGTAGATTGAGAGAAATGAGATTGAAGGATGCCTCATTTCCCTTCAACAAGCAAACTGGAAAATCAAATGAACTGTTAAGCTCTTGTTAAAGGAAGTCTGATTTATTGTCCTTGGTGTCTTGAAAAGAAACACATACACTGAAATTTCATACTTCAAGTCTGAAGAAAACGAGCGATTGTAACTTTGTGATACATGTAATTAGAGTGCAAAAGACAGAAAAGAATGGTGGAATCTGAATGGCTCAGTGGGTAGTCTCTCTGCTCTTATTTTCAGTATTTTATAACTCAGTAACCTCCTATTATCTTAAATTCTACAGATCCACAGACCTGACTGAGATGTGCTTTTAACAAACTCAAAAGTACTAGTTCAGCGGGACAGAGAATGATTAGAGTGCAAAACCAGTTAAAGTTCAAGTGAATAATGAAAGTTCTTGTACGATTTGCATGAGATCCATATGCTAGAGTGACTAATAAGTAGAGTTTTAACACATGCACAGGAATTAAAAGGACTGATTACTAGTATTAGCAAGCATTTACAGAAGATAATGATTCAGGTTTTACAAAGCTGTTCGATCTTTATTTCAAATAGGAGAATAGAAGTTATGCTCCCAGCATTGAAATAGACTTCCATAAACAAAATAGAAGATACTTTATAAATCTTCCTTTCTTNATTACACTTACAGAATAGCTTCCAGAAGTAGTATGACTAAGTAAGCTACAAATCTTGACTTTGTAAAGGAATGACAGATGGAAGGTATAATACAGATCTGTGCAGTTATGGGTGTCAAGAAGAGGACTGACGTGGATTAATTGTTCATTGGCTTTTTAGGTATGAGATCCAGGAGCAATCAAACAAAGGCAGCAGGAGTTGGGTTCAAGAAAAGCAAGAGCTGATGAGTCTTCAGGCAGTTACGTGAGGAATGCATTGCTGAAGGATTGTGAAGATGCTAAAAGTGTATATGGCTTACAAAGAAATTGGGATGAATTAATGCAACAAAAATGTGCAGAGGAATACAAAATACAGAGAAACCGTATCTGGCAAAGAAAGACCATGCCCTTAAAGTGGTTGGAGTTTGGGAGAATATTACAAAAACGATGGTATATGCTTCCTGTATTACAGGACTCCTGTATAGAAATATACTTTTTGCCACTGACAAACACAAGCTATTAGGCTTAAAAGAATTTAGATGGAGGCAGTACGTCTGTGCCTGTATTAAAGTTAGTTGAAAAACTTCTATTAACTTCAACACAAGTTATTTCCTTCACTTCAGTTATTATCGTCCAGGTTTTAATCTACCACAGTTTATGAGTTCACTGCATTACTTCGCACAAGTAATGAGATTTACATAGCGTAAACTTAGGAAATCAACATTTACTTACTAGAGAAAGTAACAACTCCATTTTTAGAGCACTTTGAAAAACACAAATTATCAAGATAAGTTGACACTTGAAATGGTAGTCTTACACTTTCAGTTGATTTTGTGTGCAAAAAGGATTGTTTCCATTGCCCAGATTCATCTATCGGTTCAAGTACAGCATATTCATTTTAAGAGATCTGTTACAACTCTTCCTTTGGAGTCTCTCTTGATTGTCAGGACTTGATGTAGATATTGGTCTGTGATGCTTTTTATTCAACAGCTAGAGAATATTTTGAGAATTAAATACGATTAAAATTTTGTATCACCCAAATACATGATTCATTTGATTCTCAAAAGCTGCCAAGACTGCTACGGTTCAGCAATTACATCCATGATACTACATAGCTGACTTTTGGTGTCACTCAGATGTTATTTAAGGCTCCAGTGGTATTATCATACTTTGTTTTCCTTCTGCTTTCCCAGGCAATTTTAAGCACATTCTCATGTACCCTTTGATTTCTTTCATGTGCAATCTTGAAGATGGTAAATGGTAAAATGTTCCACCCTCTACTGCCAACACTTCCAGTTTGTCCCACCACTCATAGTACCTTTAATCTTGACTGCTGCTGAAATACCAAAGGCATAATAAGTACTGAGCAGTTGAAGTCATATCACAGCTGAAGCCAGTGGCAAAGAAAATTTTGACTTAGCTGGGTAGGGGAAATGATAAATTAATTCATTACTGTAGAATTTCTGTTTAAAAGTTCCAGGTACTACAGGTCAGAAAGCAATGAAGACTTACACGTGTTAAACTGGTTATTGTATATCCTAAAAACTACTGTTTTTCAAATTACTACTACCCATTTCAGTCATCTACACTAGCAAATGACAGGGCAAGTGCTCTTTTGCTCACTGTGATCTGGCTTTACTGTACCACTCAATTTTTCTAATCGTGTTCTTCAAGCCATCTCTTCACTCTTCAGCAAACCACAGTTATATCTACTCTTAAAACCTCTTCGAAATCTCTTCAGTATTTGTCTATGCTTCCTCCTATTCTGTGTGTTTTATTTCAACAGTCTCTTAACCTTTTGGAATTGAACACCTGTTAAACCTTCTTTTAAATTAGTCTTAATTATTATTGCTTTCTGTTCTCATCTCTAATCCATTTTACACCTGTAAAACTTTTTTATAGGTAGCAACTTCTTTTTTTTTTTTCTTTTTTGTTAAATAAACCATGATACAGACATGTCCTCTTCTCTTTTTTAGCATTATTGGCAACTTGGGGGTGCCTGTACTTACCAATTTTAGTTCAGTCATGTTTCTGACTACTATTGAAACCCAGAAAGGCGGCAGAGAAAAATGGGAGAGATGAGGCTTGCAGTTGTCATTCTTCTCCACTTCAGTCCTCTGATTAGGAACAGATTAAATGCCAGCAGTCTAGAGATATTAAGCTAAGATTACTTAGGATCTATCATGCAGTAAAGGACTTCCAGGGGTTTTTTCAGCCTTTAGTATAATTGAAGACAGTGATTAGGCCCTGAAGAGGGCTATTCAGTTTCTTCCCATTGGTTTAGATATCTGGAGGAGGAATCCCCATGCCCTCGGTTGTGTCTATGATCCAGGGATACTGGAACAGACTTCAGGGTGGTTTATTTTGGTATGACACAGTAAAATAATTTAATTATTAAAAGTAGAATATATGAGGAATATATGATTACCAACAACAGGGAGATAAGCAGTTGAGTATCAGAACTGTGAAAACATGTCTGTGAAAACCTATCACACAATCAATGCTTTATGGAACTCCTGCTTTATGGAACTCGGCAAAAATGAGCCTGGGCTTTGCCCATGTTCATCAGAACAGCTGCCACAGCTTCACTTGAACTAACCAACCCATTTTGTGTACAGCTTTTGGCTATCATCATTTCAAAGTAATTTCAGAGTCAAATCATCTTTAATTCTTTCTTGGTATTAGCGCTTACCCTTATTTGATGTGGGAAGTTACCAGTTCCACTGTGTAAGTTACTAGCTAACATCCAAATCAACTAGATAAATTATCCATAATCTGTAGTTATTAATGATTAATGAGTCAGAAATAATTTGACCTTTCTGTGCCACGATTCTGACAAATTTAAAGTATTTTTTTCAGCACATGAGATCAAGATCTGAAAAATAATTCCTAAGGACCACTTTAAGTATAACTCATACATGGTTTTCTAGAGAAGTCAAAGGGATTTGCTGGCTTTGTCCTCTCCAGTTCCATTAGACTCAATCACCCTGTGTAGCTACTTCACTAGTAGCTACTTTACTAACTAGTAACTAGTACTACTTCACTAGCTACTTTATCCTCCCTATCAATACAGACTAGGAGATGAAGTATTAGAAAGCAGCACTGAGGAAAGGGATTTGTGGGTCCTGATGGATGAGAAGCTGGACATGATCAGGCAATGTGCACTTGCAGCCCAGAAGGCAAATCACATCCTGGGCTTCATCAAAAGATGTGTTGCCAGCAGATCCAGGGAGGTGATTCTGCCACTTTACTCTGCTCTGATGAGACCTCACCTGGAGTACTGTGTGCAGGGCTGGAGCCGTCAAGATAGAAAGTACATGGACCTGATGGAGCAGGTCAAGAGGAGGGTCACAAAAATGATCAGGGGGTTTGAGCACTTTGCTCATAGGAANTAGATGACCCTAGAGGTCCCTTCCAGCCTGGACCATTCTATGATTCTATGATTCACAGGTCCAGGCAAAAAAGGGGCTGTTTGTTCAGTGTTTTGTAGATAGGCAAGTACAGAGACGATCAGGAGGTTGAAGGCAAGAAGATGGAATATTGTTTATGTATTTCCTGTTTATGTCAACAAAGGTGATTTATCAGATATTTCAAGTAACTGTTTTTCTAAACCAATTGAGAAGGACTGCATTCAAGTGCATACCACAGGGGAGTTGGATCTGTCAGGCCAGGCCGATATTTTCCAGATTGGCTTAGATGATGTACACTGCTTACTCTAAAATCCCCTTTTTCGCCGTGCATGTATCATCCTCCTCTGTTCTCATAACAGTTCTTACTCTTGAGTGAAGAGATCGCAAAACACAAACAGCTCCCAGGCTTCTGCCACTGCCATGAATCTTTGTGAAACAACCATCAGGATACTGAAGGATCAGCTACATTGTCTTTTTATATCACGCCCACTGTAGCCTCTACACTCAGAAGCAGGTTTCTGAGGAAGTTTTGTAGCAGCATACCACAAGAGTATCCTGCCTCTTTTCAGAATCTTTCCCCGACAGCTGCCGTGTGCAGTTCAGCTGAGGATCAAACAGTTTAAAATGCTATTGTTAGACTTACATGAATATGATTAATAGACTCTGCATTTTTAAGTAGAAGAGTTATTATTTCTACATTAAAGTTTCCTAGAAAAAAAAATCCTTCTGGATAATAAACAAAGTGAAAGAAACTGGTTTAGTCCTAGTCAAGCTGTATTTGCTACCAGACTTAGGAAAAAAATTCCCTAACTATGTTGAAGTTCGCAGAGTGTCAGAGCTGTCAGCTCCATGCCCAGAAGTTACAGGCTGTTAAAGAAGCCTCCACCTCCTGTGCGTTTCTAAACTCGTGAGGAAAGAAACAGCCTCTGGATGGCTACAGATTTTCCATGTCCTGGTAGGTTGCGATTATTGTTAAATTCCCAGCTCTATATTTGCTTGGGGTAGTAAAGAAACCATACTTGGCCAAGAATTGGACTCAAACTTTTAAGTCATATAAGCAAGTGCAGAGCAAGGTAAATGTTCCCAGTCAACAAAATACAGGTAACGGTGTGTACAGAAACAAGACAGATGCTTTTATGGGTTGTATTCATGACCTCTGGATAGCCCTTCTCTTTCACTCACAAGTGCAAAAATTAACCTTTAATGTGTCTCAGGCACATATGGCACATAAATATCTCTATATATGTAAATATATATATATGTTTTCTTCTTTTATGCATGCATATTAAGGGATGTGTGTTATATGTATATACACAAAAAATAATATATAAGCATATTTTGCCACACATACAATTTAGGCATTTGCAAATCTTTCAGATTATGGATGAAGACACTACTATTTTCTTCAAAATTATCAAAACAGAATCAGAATTATTTACCTTTCCTATAAAACCTGGTAACGGAATGCCAACATCATGTATCAGCTCTGCTGCAGTGTTTTGAGATATTACTCAGAAGAGCTATTGAGTTGTCACAAGATATTGAGTAAAGTTGAGGAAATGGAACAAAAATTTTGATGATTCCTTTATAACACAACACCTGGTTTCACAGCTGACATAAGTAGATAAAATGTTAAAACAAAACTGTGTTACCTTATGTTCAAAGAAATATACGTGATATACTGGAAGTATGAATAACAGCTTGAACATACTGAATATGTAATAGCACACTGGAGTTCTGATTATAAATAGAGATTTCCAAGACTGATATTTTTTTTGCTTTGATGTGCTGTAATCTTGAAATGGCAATCAGTTTTCTTGCAATTCTATATAAAAATGTTCAGAATGGTTCCTGAATGTTTTACAAACTCTTAAAAAAGAGGTTTGGTTTTAAAAATTACATGTGTCATTGCCTACTTAGTTTTCATTCTTACAGCACATTCCCCAGCAACAGAAAGATGCAGGAATTTTTATAATGAGATGCAGTGAGATTTTAGTTCTTGTCAGCTACAGCATTATACTTAAAGCAAAGATTCACTGCTTCCCTCCATGAGGAGATCCAATATATGAGTCTGTGAACTGCAACAAAAAAAAAAATATTTAGATAGAGAATGAAGAATATGATTGAGAGCCATCCCAACATTACACAGAGCAGATGCACGTTGCAACCATGGCAATAGATTAATATTTCAGGCCTACTTGTTTTTCTAAAATACTCAACAGCAGCAAGATTTTGGACTAGATTCTCCACAACTTGTAATTGCATTGACTGCATCAGAGTGGAGAAGGAGACACAATGTATTTTTCATAAACTGCTAAATTATTGAGAAGAAACAAGAAGCTGCCAGAGCATTATAATTCTCTTGGAACCAAGGGGGCAAATTTTCAAAATTACACCTTCCATCTGAACCAATGCTTGTACAATTGATGAGAAGGCACAATTGTTTCATTTTGTAAAATTTCACATTAGGGTGCTAGAATTTCAAATTACTATGACCATTACCATCATTTTAAATTCATCTGTGGTCTTCCTATTTCTCTAAGCCCAAAGAGCGCACACTGTTGCAATCTGAAAACAAGGATGCACGCAAATAAATCAAAAAGCTTGTGGGATTTTAGGAAGGTTTACGATATGCAAAAGCTGCTGAAAATGTTTTTGAATATGGCATCCTTGGCTACAAAATCAGCTTGTTAAATGACAGCTACCTATATAATAAAGCCATGTAATGAAAGGGGTTTTCTCAGACGGCTATGATAAAGGAATGGGGAAGGAAGCATCAAACAACAAGTTGCATCTCTGTGAACCAAAGTAACACTTCCACAGGAGAAGCTGCACAGATATAGTAGAAACATCTTTAACATAATTCTATCATGTGTAAAATTGCTAAAGTGACACTGGACTCTCTGTAAGAATTTGTGTAGTATTAATATTTTTATTCATTATCATACACAAAATATTCACCTGAACTTTTCAATTATACTCCTTAAAGCTGGATTCAGGCAAATGTCTTATACAGAGGAGAGGAATGAAGTCAATGTTTAACAAGAAGCACTCTCTGAAGCATTGCTTTCAGTAGACAACCAAAATTTCTTTACATTTGAGAACTTCCTTCAATTAAGGTTAAATTATAAAACACAGGTATTTCTTCAAAATGAACTCCATCATCTGCTGCCCAGAAAGCCTCGCTATTATGAGCTGTTGATTGTTCTAGATAAGCCTTTTTATTATAGGCCTTATTTTTCAGCAAGGAGTTTAAATAAAGAGTGTTAAAATAACAGTAAATAGGCAGTTAGGCAAGAAAACTGTAATGGAATAAGATGACTAAAGTGTCATTTTGCCCCAGAATACTTGTCTACCAAATCACTATGTTTACAGAAGTAAATCAAGCCTTGAAAGGTGTCTATTATCTGTCAATGTGAATATCATAGAGAATATGAGCAAGAGCTGACCTATTTCAATGTGTTTAGTGTCTCTCAACAGGGTCATGGTCTTCATTACCCTTAATTTATAGGACGGCTTTGAAATGAAAATACCTACCATTTTGTCCATTTTTGGTTTGAAATGTCAACTTATTTTTCTCCACCTTGAAGTCCCACTCATAACCTTGCTACCTTGCCCAAATTCAAGAAAACCTTGGTTTCAAGAGAAGCCTGGTTGTATATCATTACTGAGGATAATTATTAACCAGAAATGATTCTTCCTGAAAATAGGGACCCTGATATGTGTGCTTTGAGCAGCGCAAGATACACTGTGCTAAGTTACTTGTTTCTTGGGTATTACTAGCAGTGCCCTGAAGAACTACAGAAGCTTAGAGGTCTGACCAGCTAATGGGTTCCTTAAACGTATCTCATCAGACAGACCTGCAGCTCCACTGACGGGTACTGCTGGCCTAAACTTCTCCTCAAGGTTAGGTGGTAGGCTTTTCCCAGAGACTCTGGTGCTTCATTACACTAAAGCCCAATGAAATCCTCTTCAGTGCCACCAAGACCTCACCTACAATTTATGGACTTAACATACCGACCAAGGAAGTGGGAAATTCAACCTTAAATAAGGGACAGGAATGAATGCACAGGAGCACTTCAGTAAGAAGATATTGGTAAAACAGTGTGGTGCTTCACTGAATATTCTAAGCAAATTAATAGCCAGTTATGAGACTAATGTTCCTTTAATAAAATAAAATGACAGAGCAGATAAGGCATACTTCTAGATCCTATCTTATGCATAGGATTTTTATTTTTTTTTTAATTTATAAATATCTAAAAAGCTAGATCCTGGGCTGCAGTTACCCAAAGGAATTCTTCAGGTGGAAGAAAGCTTCTACTTGGCCTAAAGCCAGCAGAGGGAGCAGCAAAATGAGGGTGGTTTCTAGGAAGCGAGTGAAGAGGAAGCACTCTGGGGATGAGTGAGAAATCCTTCTTTTATCCTAACCCATCCCTGCAAAATTCAGTGCGTGTTGTCAGTTAGTTCAGTAAGTCAATGCAGCTCTGAGGCTGGACTAGTGCCTGACCACTGAAATGCAACCCAGCTCAGTGAGCACCCCCTGCTTCCCTCTCCTGTGGGCAGTCGCACTCAAAAGAAGGGAGATTCAAAGCCTTGCTTGGTGTGTTTAAGCAAATCCTCAATCAAAGGAAAAAAAGAAAAAAAAAAAAGAGTTATGTGGAAGTTTAGTTCTGTGTAAAGACACTGCAGCAATAAATGTAATCATTTCAAGTCACATCAATATTTGGTACAACTGGCCTTGGTGCATAAACAAATATGCTCAAAGTGAGTATCACTAAGTTAAACAATCGTGAATAAAGTATTTTTATGTAAGTGGGCAAACCAAAATATTATTTTGCAATTGCTCTGTACTAAGCCTGATACCTTTTAGAACAAAATACAATTATAGTTATAGCACAGGATTTAGTACAAATACCCACATACGAACACTGACCTATGCCATCAATTTCCAACATGTAATCTGTGCCACAGGTGCCAGGCTCCTAATTAGTTTTGATAAATTACTATGGCATAGTCTTCATATTAGACTTCTGAAGCTTTATTAATCATTATGTGGCACTATGAAGTACTTCAATTTAAAACATTTGAAAAATAAGGGCGAGATTCATACTTGGTAATGTAGGATCCAAAACACTGGATCCAAGGCCAGTTCTTCTTCACATCTTCCTTTATTACCAATGGGAATTGCCTGGCAGAGGGCAATTAATTTCCTTCAAGGTAGGCCACATGAATCACCCTGTGAAGTTACCAGATTCCTTCTGAAAGCTATAAAGACTGTCTTTGACTCACAGGTCTGATATTAAGGTGTCTAGATGAATTCAAAGGCAAGCAGTTACTGCCTTTTGAATGACAGTTTCGTAGCTAAGAGGCTTAAAGCAAATTAGACAAGTGTTCTGTAGGCAACTTGGTTTTGGTTTCATATTTGGCCAAAATTCCTTCTGAGAGTATCTGCTAGATAGTTAAAGGCACCACAGGAAAAGTGTTATGTTTTGGAATTTGGAATGTTGCAGGTATAAATGCACTATAGAGTGCATCCAATTTGAAAAACAAACTCACCATGCCAGCATAAACAAGTTCAAGAGATTGACTGTCGCTCTAATCGCTTTAAGTGATTACCATCAAAAATTAAAGGCAAACATTTCCCAATCTAAAACAAATTGTTGTCAGTATAAGCAAAACATGAATGGGATATTTTAGTTATTTTCCAGTGGAAGATAGGCAGGCTGTATGTAGCAGTCAGTGCTGAAGCATAGCAGAAGGGATTTATTTTGAAGTGTTTTGATAATAATGAACATTTCCACATGAACAGAGATTAAAACAAGTATGTCATCACTGAAAGATAATTTCTGTTGTAATTATATATTCAGTAGACAAAGGTACATTGTGGAGATGGCAATATTAAGAGCATCTGAACAGGATCTGTGCTCACTTTCTCTTGCTCCGCAGATGCAGCATGTTCTCTCCGGAAGAGAGACATCTTGCACTCGCAGGAGGTGGGATATGAGCACCCAGAACTGTGTGTTCTTCTTTTAGAAGGGTCCAGTTGACACTCTAGTTTCCCCTGGCACAGCTACAAGCTGTATTTCGTTCACCCAATCCAACCACAAACTCTTAAAATCTCTTAAAACTTCTGAAAACAGACAACAGGATATTTAAGTTATGTTGCAGTCATCTATTTATTGTCACCACGTCTGCATCGATACTGTACAGGTCAACAGGACTTTGAGATACCTTGGAGGAGAACAGATGACTATTTTCTGTCCCCTCTGAATAAGTTTTCTTATTTTTGATAACCACTACGGTGAGATTCATCTTGCTGTACTTTAGCTGTGGGAAATACAACAACAATCAGCAACAATAAATACCTGCAGAGAGTGAGTCCACCTATTCTATGTCATGTGTGTGAATCAGATAGACTTATATGTCCACTAGGTTTCTCTTTCTCTCTCCAGAAAGGAAGACAGATGGTTGCTTTACAATTGGCAATCAAATTTGTGTTGGCTAGGTGAAAAGAACCTGACCTTTGGTGCAAAATCCCCTTCTTAGAGCTTTTTTCAAGATTTGTCAGTAAAAATGTTTTTGATGTAAACTGCTATATACAAATATACTGGGGGTAACCTTAAATCAGACACAATATGACCCTGTATCTTCTGCTACAATCCTATTGTCTGTTCCTCTACTCAAAAAGTAAATTGGCCTGTTCTGCTTATTATAATGAAAATTATATTAGTAAACTGATGCATGAAATAAAATATTTATTAGCAAATACAAACCAAATTATATTGATTTTTAGGAAAAAAAAAAAAGTTTAAATACAGAATACAATGTAAGCTTCATTAGTAATAAATTTGGTGGTGTCTTTGAAGTCCAGTACTCTCAGGTCTGACATCAAACTGCTGATCTGCTAAAGACATCTGTATGCTAGGGAATATTGCAGTTTTCATCTTCAAAATAGAACCCTTTAGTATCCTTGCCCTGATTTAGAGCAACATGGAAGGAACACAGGCAAAATTTGGTCCATTTAACTAATAAACACAAGACTGCATTGATTTTCCTAGGACTGCTACTTCCTATGATGTGAGTGGGCACTTTGATTAAATGATGGTTAAAGTGAGAAATTTGAATTCTCAGTCGATCCCACAGAGAGTCTACTGCAGGAAGGGCTTTACTGGCAGAATGCCCAAATCTTGTAAGGAGTGGCAAAGCTCTCAGGCCAGGCCAACTTCTCACTCCACATTTCTTTGGCTAGATGCAGATTTGTATTAATTCTCCTCTCGTACTTTATGGCCGGGTTAATAATCATTCCCTCTACTTGCCCTTCAGTGAGAAAATTGTTGGCTCTTTGGCAGCTGCTGTCTCTCTCAGGTGGACATGACAACCAGTCACCTGAGCTGAAAAGTGACAAGTGTTTTAGGTAGTTATTGACAGTTTGCATAAGACTATACATTTTGCAGAATCCTGTGTAAAGAAATTGGATTACAGGGGTGGTAGCTGGCAAACTCCCAGAAGCAAAAACCCAAGGCAGTTGTAAGTTCATGCTATTTACAGATGGTTTCAAAGTCAGCACAGCAGCTTCGTGTGTGCATGCCATGTGCACGCATAGCCTTTGTAAAAAAAAAAATGCGCATTTTAGCCTGATTGTAGCAACTACTTGACCTGCATCTCACTGCTGCCCTCTGTGTCTATTCAGCTTTCATGCTGCACTGCCACAGCCTCCTCGGCACAGCTGGGATTCAGTTAACCTAGCTTAAGGAGTCGGGGGTGTTTTTTGTCTCGAGTCTTGCTACATAGTTAGCAAGGAGAAACAGGCACCTCTGGAGGATGCTTGTTCTGCTAGGAAAGAGATGACAAAATACAGAGGGTGGTTCACTCTCTGCTTCTGCCTTTCTCCTTCCCGGAAAAGGAAGGGAGAGACACTACAGGTTCACTTCAATAGCTGGGAAATAGCTATTTTACATCAGTCCAGAGTACTAGACGTAGCCACAAAATGTTGGCCTGTACGCTACAAGACCTATAGAAGACTGCTGTCCTCCTAGAGAGACAGTTGGCAATCAAGGAAGATAACTTAAGCCAATTGAACTGTACCTTACATGACTAGCTGGTATGAGGACACGAGGACTCTAGTATCTGTGTGTCAGACAAATACTAATGGAAAACCAGCACATGCTGAGCCTGGACTGGAAGAGCTCAGGGGCACCACCACAAGGCTTGTTGGCCACCCACTGCCTGTCCATGTACCAGTGGTGGAATGGGGGCCTTTGCCGTCTGGGGAAAAGCTGCTTGCTTCTCAGAAGCTTTCAATGATATGTAGAAACTATCTCCAAAATAATACCATAACCTCTGTCTCAGGAAGGATCAGTGAACAAAATAAATAAATAAATCTTTCTCTACTCTCTACTGATTGCATAATATACCACATAATATCATTATCCTAACATTCAAATGGTTCACCTGACAGGCACATACATGGGTGTACTGAGCACAGGCTTAGTGACCAAGCAGTTGCAGAAGCTGTCATAGATTTTAGAAGTCATTTTTGACACATTCATACCCTTAGACATATGTAAAATTCACTCAAATTTAAGTAAGTCTTCCTGTCCCACTTCAGCCCACATTTGCTGAAAAATAGCTTAGCTGTAAAAAAAAAAAAAAAAAAGGTAATTTTTATCCAAGTTTTCTTTCAGATTTTGTCTCACACCAGTCACTATCTAAATTAGAAATAAGTGGTTGTAAAAAAAAGGTAGAATTACTTTGAGAATTTGAGAATTGAAAGCAAAACAGAAGTTTGAAGGAAGAAAAAAAAATCAACTCACAAGAAAAACCTGCTATAATAAATAATTTTCATTTATTTGTTACTTTAGTCTCTGTGGCACACTAAAACCCTTTAATTTCTTTGAACACTTCACTGTGCAAAGCAATTATGTCTTATTTCCAGGTGTTCCTCTTTTCATCATTTCAAATTCTATTTGACTGAAAGCTAATGCACCTGTGACGGATTTCTGCATGGATACCTGTTACAAAAAGATTTTATTTGCTCAGTCTTCCCCTGTGTTCACAAAATAGAACTATAATAATATGTATTTAGTCAGGAGCATTTGTTTTGCAGCAACAAATCACAGTGGGTACGAGGATCCTGGCACCCTTGTTGCTGGTGTTTTAACTAACCCTACACTACACTACTTAAAGTCAGAGTAAGGACAAGCCTGTCTTTTATCGTCCTCAGTGGATTCAGGACTTCTAAAAAAGCCAGTTGCTTGGAATTTGTTTGTTGTTGTAAAAGATGGGGATGGAAAATTGATTTATAGACAAAGTCTTATCTTCAATCTGCTTTCAGTAGTTTAAAATATTATATTGGATAAAGAAAACCAAATATAACCCAACAACTTAGATCTGAATAGAAAAGCTAATGGTAAATCTGACACTCATAAAGCCATTAAGTGTCTGAATAGAGCAATGATTCCTCTTGTCTGCTCTTTCTTGAAACAGGTTAACAGTCTTTTCTTCATGCTTCTATGTTGCCTTTCTGAAAGACAAGTCATGGTGACTCAGTCATCATTTTCAAAAGGAATTCAGTCCCTTTTAGCACTGATTACCAGAATTACCAGAGGCAGGCAGAGATGTTACACAGGATTTTCCCTGTTGATTTTGCCTCCTCAGTCCAATGAATCACATCCCAGAAAAAGCTGACAGATTAAACAGTGTACTGGCTTGGAGAGATGTCTCAGGTGTTGGGAGGAGCCGTTGTGCTTATTTTTACTTGTCATTTAAGTGAGCTGATATACACACACAGACAAAGGTGAAAGTTAATCCCTTAATAGCTTTTTCTATATGTATCCTCCAATATATACTTTGTGGGCTCTCCACACTGGAGTAATGCTAATCCACATTCACCAAGAGCGGAGCCACACTGCTCGGGACCCAGTATTTTCATCGGAAGAGAAGGCAAAATTATATCAGATATGCAGTGACCTCAACTGACTTAAATTTCAACTGGCAGCATTTGGCTTTAAGTAAGATGAGATACGAAGAAATGGAATTTCTTTCTGTAGCTATTTTAAGGGCAATGACTACTATATATAGACTCAGAATAAGTGGCTGAAGTTGAATTTAAAAAACAGAAATATTTTTGTTTTGCCGTTTCCAAATACAGTCTCATCTGTTCCAAAGTCTGTACAACAGGGGTAAAAGAAAAACTATAGGAAAGAACCCCATCCTTGTACAAGCAAAACCAAGGTTCTTCAGTATAGAATACAACACCAAAGGAAAACCATACTGTCCCATGAGCTTCAGCTGGTTTTGATATTAAAGAACAAAGCCTATTTCTGATTCTTGCCTGAAAGAAGGGTGTAAACATAGGTAAATCCATAATTTCTGATATTCTAAGACAGTTTTATAGCAGTTTCACTCTGATACCTGGCTTCTCTGACTGTACATATAATTCTTGCTTATGTGAATAAGGTTAAATTATGGGAAAATCTGTATGTTCACATAATTAACCTTTATATGTTATCCAGGTCTAGTCTTTGAAGAAAGTAATGTAAAACCTGAAACTTACTATGTTCCTGCAGTACAATTAAATTTGAAATTTCAAGTAGACTGGATGTAAAGGTGCTGTAATGTTGGCATTTACTTTAGCATGTAGGACTTACAATAAACTATTCCCCATTCCATATATATACTGTATTCTATAGGAAATCTATATGTGCACTGATTCTTATTAAAAGAAAAAAAATAATTCTTTCTCAGATGAAACCAAGATACAATCTCTGCTAGTTTACTGGGTTTTTCATTCATTTTTTGAGGAGTACCCATTCTCTGGGAGAAAAACGCTGACTGGAACACATATTTATTTACTTCCACCTAAAAGGTGTTTTAGTATTGCAAAAGCCTCCTCACTTGTAAGGCATGCTTAGAGAAATATAAATTTTGGTTGCCATGCTAACAGGAAATCTCTCACTTGAGCCCAGTAAAACAAAAGTGCATAAACGACATTTCCTTGTAAATACAGGGAACTATTAGAGTAACAAGGCTGCAGGTTTTGCCAGTTGCAGCGAATTTCACAGTTCTGCCCAGGTTTTCTGTCAAGGTTTAAGCCTGTAGAGCATCAGCTGCTTCTTTTCAACAGGACTATAGCTTCTGTCCGATCCCCACAACAGTCAGGATCTCCCAAGAGTAAACCCAACGCAGAGATGAATCCCACCAGCCACTATCTTCCGTGGGGCGGCTGGTTTCACCGTGCCCTCCTCCCACCTCCCCATCTGCCTTTCGCCTTGCCTGCAGACCCGTCCGGACCGGCAGCAGCCGCGGGTGGAGAGGGCGGACCGGCGGAGGATCCCACCTGCCGCCGCCCTTACTTTTCCCCGCAGCGGATGGCAGATGCGGTGCCGCCTCCTCCTCCCCCGCTGTACCGCCGGGGAGCGGTCCCCTGCCCGCTCCTTCCCTCGGACCTTCCACACTGTCCCGCAAGTGTCACGCTTCCCCCAGCCACCGAGGGTTGCCGCTCCCCACGGCTGCGGGGTGGGGGGACGACCCACGTTTATTACTTACTTAAGGTCTCTTTGGACCTTAATGCTCCTCTGAGCTGCGACCAAGGAGGTGCACGATGTTGCCCTACATTTGTGTCGGCGCAAAAGTTACTTCAGACTGTTCAGAGGACTTTTTGTTATTGTTTTGTAGAGAGCTAAGAAGGTAATCAAAGATTCAATAAGAAGAATACACCAGAGTTGACGAGAACTTACTTGGTTTAGGTGCATGCGTTGACAGCCGGCATCTTCTTCCTTCAACAGTTTCAAAAGGTCACATTTTCCCTTGGAAGTAGTACCCCTTTCAATCCCTTTTGTAAATTAAATCCCTTTAAAAGGTGTTCGTTTTATTTCCCTGGCTCTCGTCCGTCTCAGTCGCTTTTCCCCATTTTTACTTTATTTTCTTCATGTTTGCCACACCTGCAGACGCTCTCGGACACACGCCCACGAGTTAGCGGGTGTCCAGCACCTCCAGCCGGGGGGACCGCGCCTGCCGTCGGGCTCCGGTGCAACAGATGAGAGGCGGATTCTGGCCCGTCTGCTTAGCGCAGCATCTCCTTGTTCCCTCGGGGAGCCTCATGCTGGCTGTAAAAAGTAACAGCTCCTGCCGATACGACGGTTCCCCGCGGAGCGCAGGCTGCGCAGCATGGGGAGGGAGGAAAGACACCGAAATAAAGGCAAAAGGAGCGTTGGCAGAGGGGCGAACGCGAGGGTTTGTCCGTCCTCGCCGATGCGCTCTCCCCTCGGCCGGAGGGAAGCCTTGCCTCCAGCGGGCCCCCTCCCGCCGCCCTCGCCGGCCCCCCGCGGCCGCGCCTCGCCGGTGTTTTCGCCGTTCAGTGCTCACCGAGGTGTCTCCCCAGGGATTGAGGAGCCAGAGGACACCCACCTAGAGATGGTCTCGTCAGTGAGCCGAGAACACGCACCGCACGGGATCGCCCAAAAGCAAATTACACCAACGAGTAGCGGTCGGCTCCACAGAAAGTTTCTTGCTAAATCAGTCTGTAGCTGGGAAAGGCCTTAAACCGTTCCATGCAATCACAGTAATGGCTCTGTGAGTCCGCCTCCGCGGGGGCCTCCCTCGGTGTGCTCCCAACCCGTCAGCCGAGACCAAATCTCGACAGCTTTCGGGATGCTCCTTCCCGGGGCGCGGCGAAGGCTTTGCCCCTGCCCCCACGCCCAGCCGGGGATCAGGCTGGGTTGGGCTGGGCTGATCCGGAGGGGGGCGGGGGGCATTGGGGTCCGTGCCTTTACGCTGCCCCCGCCTCCCCCGGTGCGTTTGGGACAGCCCGGCCCGGACCTTACAGGGAGGCTATGCAGGACCGAGCCGCAGCCGAGATTCGTAATAGGAGAGCGGAGGGAATGAGGCCAGACACTATCTCCTTACTTTACTTTTCCTCTCCTTAAAAAATTAGAGCAGAACTTAAATGGACGAGCTTAAAAGTGGTAAGATAAAGGCGCAATGTGCAGACACAGAGATGCTGAGAAGGCACAAGGCAGCCAGATCTCTCTCTTCCTTT
>VXBJ01006533.1:127710-181065 GCA_013400055.1 Nycticryphes semicollaris | reverse complement strand
TGTAGGTTTCAGAACCAAATGGACTCTGCCCCTTCTTGGGGTGCCCGGTGCAGGCACGAAGTGCAGGGCCACCTCCCCACGTATGCAGAGCCCGCGATATACCGGGCGTGGGCGAGCATCCTCTCCGGTCCCCATCCCCGCCCGCCCCGCACCACCCCGCCGAGAGGCTGACTCCTGCTTGAAACCAGTGGGCAGCATGCCACCGGTATCTGGTCACGGTGGGAGAAAAGCTTCCACCTTCGGGTTCCCGCGGGGGACAAGGAGGGGGGTGTCAAATAAGCACAGGCAAGGAGCCGCCAGCCGAGCGGTGCTCTGCTCCAGGGGTGGGTAGTTGTGTGGGGGTGTGTGTGCAAAAAAAATGCCAAGAGCGAGAGTATTGGTCGTGCTGAGCTTCAGCCGTGTCTCTGGGAGAGACTTCAGAGCATTGAACCATGAAGCGCTTGACGAAGCAGGCGAGCCTGAAAATGCCGTTACAGGCAAATGTTAAGGAACTGCCTGTTACACCGCTCTCGGTGGCAGGTATCTGTGCGGGCACCAGACCTCCACGGGCGGCAGAGGGGAAAGAAGCAGCGATGCAGCTCCTGTGCCTTAAATTGCAGCAGGAGCTGAGCGGGGGAGATGTCAGGTTGATTTTGCTCTGGGACTTCCACGGTCGCAGCATCGAGCGGCTGCCTCTGACTGCTGCGTGAACCACTGGCGTACATATTTTAGACGTGCCCCAAATTAGTTACTATTAAGATTTCAGCAGAAGCATAGTGGTGCCTTTGGGGAGCTGCTTGGAAAACGGCCTGGTGCCCCTGAGCAGAGTGCAATACAGGCACGCTGTAACAGGCACGCTGCATCGCTCTTCCTAAGGGATGTTAATTGAACTCATGAGACCTACTTGTGTTGTTTCGAATACAGTTCAAATGCCAAAAGCAGCTGTTTTGGGAAGCTGAGCCAGTCGTTCTAGTACACACACATACATGTATGCATATGCAAATATATACTGACATAGAGCTATGCAGGCACATCCACACACAGGCAAGGAGAGAGAACTGGGTAAGTAGAGGCACCCTAGTGCAAAGGCCCTTCCAATGAAGTATGGAAAAGGCTGCACCGTTAAATTGCATTGGAATTGTTAGTGTGAGCTGATCGACCTATTGTTGGAGTATTTGTACCCCTATAATTGAAGTATTTGTACCCCTTGTGCACTCTTTCAGCACTCTGAATATTGCACTGGGTTACTACGGATAATAAAACTTAATTTCAGAGGTATTTGACGTTCACTTCCCAGAGCAGAGAGTGCTTTTTCTCCCATACATTTCCTTACTAGACCTTGAGAAGCCAAGTTTTGGTTTGAGTCTAATGTTTAATTTTTGACAAGTAAATATCTCTATAATTAACAGCATTCCTTTTGTCTTTTTATGTGTATTATGACATTACTTTTCAGGGGTGAATGCAACATGGCACTATCAATGTGCTTTACGCTTCCTGGCATTTTACATATGATAACCCATTAGCAGTCTCCTGTGGGTCTTGCCAATGCTCATAATTTCCAATTAAACTAATGTTCAGATAAAATCTCTGTGGTATTACTCAGATGAAAATGAAGGAAATAGTCTCTGATTCAGGACAGTGGGGTCTGGATCTTTGCAATGTTCTGAGTGTATGTGAGCATATTTTATTCCTAGCACGTAGCTAGCTGCCAAATGTTTCTCAGCAGTAAGTACTGTGGCAGGGAGAGAGAGGTATAGGGGGAAAATTAAACATTCTGTGAAACCCACATAACACAGTCAGGTTTTAGGGGTTATATGGCAGCAGACTGGGCCTTCCTTTAATTTGCTCACAATGTCATACCAAATTCGGTTCCCCTTGGGTTCTTCTCCATTTCTACCCTCATGTTACACCATTCTCCTCAGAACACCTCCTGACGTGTGCCCAGCAACTGACCATTTGCAATTCAGCTAAATTTTATATATCTAAAACACCAAGCAGACTGAGGGTTTTTTCCCTTCACTCTGCAGTTTGTGTAAATATCACTAGGGCTTACCTCTTATTTTATTTCATGAACCACTAAAAACAGAAAAACAAAGACTAAAGGCATAATTGATTTACCCTTCTAATATTACTGGGTACAGGTAAGAACATCTGCAGCAGGTGTGAATCAGATGAGTTGACTTACCTGGAGAGGTGGCTCATTATCTTTAAAGAAGAAACAGTAATGCAGAAATTTTAACCAGATTTGCTCTGTGTTAGATAAAAGGTACCATAATATTCCTACGGCATCTTTATTAATGACTGCATTTCTTACTAGTAGCATGAAAATTTAAAAGATTATAAATTTTCACTAAGATGGAGATTTACACGCATAAGAAAGAAATTTAGAGCAATTATTTTAGATAATCTCAATTAATTAAAACATGAGTGATATTAATTTTTATTGTTTAGGATAATGGAGGAAGATTTCCTCAGGTTTTTATGATTTACATGGAAATTTAAATATGCTTCGACTGATCTATTAGCAATAATGTAAAATGTGAAATCGCAGTATGACAGTATCTCTTGTTGCAGTTAGTTTAGAATTTTTTTCTGTTTGTTTTGGAACTACGTTGTTACAAAGAATAAAGATTTTTTTTTCTATTAATCTAATTTATGAAATATGTAACAAGTTAATTTCATTAGTTCTATTGTTACAGGCCATGCACTTCTCCTAGCCAGAATTTTTTGCAAGTGGCAAATTGTTCTTGCCAGCCCACACCAGGCATTCCATACTATTAAATCTTTCCTTCAACATAACTCAGTGTATTGCCATTTATGTACTTAAATAGCATTATTCAAAACTCAAGTTTCCAAGACTTGAGAAAAAGAGATTCCTTTCACTGAATGATTGAAGAGCATGAGGAATTTGTGAAAGAAGTGTGGGGGGGAAACTGGCAGAAATCTTTCATTTTCAATGAAAAACGTTTATTGGTGAAGAAATAGTTCTTTTGAAGGTTTAGAAGGGGAAAAGGGTCATTAGTAAAGAGAGAAAACGGAACATGCAAAGGGAAGGAGAAGTAGAGGGAGAGACATTGATCCAGGGAAGTGACTAAATAGCTACATGTTCTGTAAAGCAGGCAAGTACTGACCTCAGCTGTGGGACCCTTAGACTCAGGCTCTTTCTCTATGCCAGGTAAACTAGAATCTTGAACTGTATTTCTTTGTTTCTTTTTTGTTTGTTTGTTTGTTTTCAATAAAAGGAAAGAAAAAAAAAGCTGAGGCCCAACACCAGTGATCTACTGGAAAAAAATTCCATTACCAACTTTTGCTATTTGCTGAACCTTAATTTCAGTCTTGACAAGCAGGTCCTTGTCTGACTTTCTCAAGATTTCCAAGTTATTCAGGTGAAGAAGATATTTGGGATTTGTATTTTAATAGAGGGAAGCAGGTGCCCTAGCTTTCTTGGCAGTTAAATTGCTATTTAAGTTTATTTTTGCAGCTTGCATTAGAAGTATGCAGAATACTAGATAGACTTCCAATTTTATTACTATTTAAATCCCAATATTTTTAATGGCCAGCAAGCAATTAAGCTTTCTTTACCTTCCTACATTTGTCAGCTCTCCAGAATTCACATCTGTTATTTTTACTGACATGCTACTAACTCTTTCTCCTTTCTTCTCCTGCCCAGAGTTTTTGAATGATTCAACCTTATTTTTTTCTGACATCAGAGGGTGGAAATTGGTACACTAAAGTTCACTGCCTTATTTTTGCACTTTTTTAAGGAATAGCAGAATAGGCATCCTTTAAATTATGGTATTTTTCAAAGCCATTTAGCTTTTGTCATCCATGATTATTTTCAGATGTCTATGCTTCCAGTAAACACTTACATACTTTCAGAATACCCAGCTGTTACATTTTTGAGATTTTTTTCTGTCACAGTCTGCAATTTAGGGTTTTTAGGAAAGCACAGGTCTAACAGATCAAATTCAGCACTGGAGTGGCATTCAACTCCAGACTAAAGACATCTAAACTTAGGTGTATGTATTTGAACTGCTGAGTGTCTTAAGTCCCTTTAGAGTCAATGGAAATCTATTCAATACTGTCATGGGAGGTTAAAAAAAAGGTCAGCTTTGCATGTGTGCTTTGAGTTCAGGATGAGGTGAACGGTGTCTAAACGCTGACTGAAGCAGGCAAACACCAATGCAGAGGTACCTTATGCTGTTTGAAGTTCCCAAGGCTACTCAAGACACCCACAGAAGGAAAGCAGATAGGATTTGTCTTGTCTTGCCTTGGCAAGGAACTTGTCTTATAGGTGACCCTTACCTTTCTGGGGATTAGGCCAGATAGTCTGTGACATCTCGGAAGGCATTGGACACCTACCCCCAAGCACTTAAATCCACACTAGATCTCTTTCAGCTCTAGTAGGAGATCAGGAGTCTAACACACAAATGCCAGCATTTTAGACACACAAAATCAGATGTTTGAATTGTGATCCTTAAAATTACGTGGCAAAAGCATGAAGAGAGCAATGGCAAAGCAGTTTGTTGAAAAAGAAAAGATTAAACCTAAGAAATGCTCCCTTTCTTATTTTTTGAGAGAGCTGAAACTTTTACCTGTGTTTATAGAGGTGATAACCTGGTAAAAGATCTGAAATCTTGGAAACAAATGGGATCCTTCAATTGGGAGATAAAGGGAAAAAAGAGGCAGGATTCCAGGGCAACTAGCCAGACACTTTAGGTATCTCTAAGAGTATGTGGAATAAACAGAAAGAACGAGATGTCTTGCTACACAAACAAAGCTATAACTTAGTTGGCAAGAGAAAGACCTTGTAGGGTAAATCAAAGGATTGGAGTGTTGATATAGAAGAGCACAGATTGTTCAGGAAAGAAAGGCTGAGAAAAATAGAAGGCAATGTTACATTACCAAGAATGTGTTTAGGACTTCTAAAAGAGAAGACAGATAGATCAAAAGTCTCTCAGAGAATAAAAACAGGGTTTCAAAAGAGAGGGCTACCTCAATCAGTCTGGGAGAAGAGGTGGGTGAACATTTTAAACAAGTACTAAAACTTACTAAATAAATAAATAATTAAAAAGGTAATTTTCTTGGCATTGTCGAGATGTGTCCTCAACAGCTAGACTGTGTAACTAGATTTTATTCTGTCTTAGTAACACAGAACATGTGAAAACATAAAGGTGGAGGCCTCTCAGATCTGGTAAAAGTGAGTTTGAAATAAGAAGAATAAGAACAGAACTTCAAAAAAAAAAAAGTGGTGACATACTGTGAAGGGTGGTAGAAAAAGTTTGGAGGAACATACGCTCAGAGAGTCAGCCCTGAGAAGCTGTTGCAAAAAAAAAAGGCAGTATTGTCAAGAAAGCAGTAGTCATTGAGAATGTATTGGGAGGAATGTAACACATGAGAAATCATGGGTTTATTCTAGATAAGCAGTGCTTTACATCAGCTTTGGACCTCATGTTTGACATTGGTGTAAAATACCAAACCTGCAGGGAGCCTAGAGGTCAGCACCATAGGTAATAAGGTAATGTGATCTTCCAGAAATATTTCAACTGGACTTGTTCTGCCTAAAAATGTATACCTTTATTATACTATATTATGTAGTTTATAGTTGTGTAAAAGATAGTTGTAAAGAGATAGCTAATATATTCCACAGAAGTAGAAAAAATAATCAATTTTTTGTCTTAGCAAGAAAAACATAAACTATACATAAGTAGGATGTTTCTAACTATAAAAAAGAGTTAAATACTGGAAGATTTCACAGGAGAAAGTTGTGGAATCAATCTCTTTGAAACATGTGAACCTTTTTTTCCCATTTTAGGATTCTCTAAGTGGCTGTAATGAGACATTTTTTCTCCAAAACTTAGTGAACCCCTTTTTATAGATGATATTTTGGGAAATGGAGTTTTCATGCTTTTAAGGCAGACGTGCAGCCAAGCTGTTTGCACTCTCAGATGCCATTTGAACAGTGTGATTCAACTTTGGAAGCATATGTAGCTTAAGAGACCAAATACAGTTTCTGTCCTGGCCTTTCCATCTGAAAATGGGGAATTCTTCCCTTTGCACAGGGTCCTGTAAGAACCAGCAGGGCACTAGTGTGTGCAAGTACAGAAATTTGTCTTGTGCCCATTGTGTTTTAAGACAATAGGAGTTTAAATGCAGACTTCAATCACATTTTAGATTCCTTGGAGTACCCCAAATGTTCAAGCAGGGCCGTCAGAGGTAACCCCAGCCTGACAGCAGGTCCTCACCCACCCAAGGAGCAACTGGAATATCCAAATCCTGCTCTAAATGTGCTTTTTTGGCAGTTTTATCGCTTCCATTTTTTTTTCAACTAGCATTTTAATAAAGCATACATATTTTTTCCTTGACCTCTATTTTAAACTCTATTTTAAATGCAAATCACCGGGTAGTTACCCAAGCCTTTTAAAAAACATAATAATTCTCCTTCTCTCTCCACAAGACAAATAATGCTTTTAATGTGTAAGAAAATGAAAAGGGTGTTTTTTTTTTTTAATCTCTGGCTTTTACAGTATATTAATGACCAGTTTCCTACAATCTGCAGAATAACAGCAGTTCAGTTTGGTGGTGGGTTGTGTTTAGAGTGTGTAGAACCTGAGACAGAGTATAGAATTCACTGATTTTGCAGAAGGACACTAGAACAAGTAAGGGATTGATGTTCAGGCTTGAGACAGCAGTTCTCTTTCTACCTTGCAAATACCTCTTTTGTGCTGTTTCTGAGACTCAATTTTCTTACTTGTGATGTGGCAATCACCTTAGGACTGTGCACTTATTATCTAGGAAGAAATCATAAATGCCTGTAAAACCATTAAATGCCCTGTAAGTAGTGTCAACAGTAACAATAAGGAATTTGTCTAGAATGGATGCTGCACTGATTCTGCATTTTAGATAAAAATACTTAATCTTTATGTTAGATTATTTCATGAATGTAGAGTCGTGGAAGAAGATTATTTCCACGTATAAAGGATTGCTTATAACCAGTCTTGCTATGCATACTGAGACTCATTAATAGTTAAGCATAATGATTATATGTATATTTTTTTTTTTGTGGCAGGTCATATTGATGAGAGGCAGAGGGTATCAGGAAGATATTAAAGGATTTTTCAAGATTGAAGTTGAAGGCATTTATTTTGCCAGGGCTTTTATTTTTGTATATAGCTAGGCAGAAATAAACTATAAGAGAATTGACTCATGTTTTTATTATTATCATTTTAGAGTGCTTTTTTACCTTTCTGATTTTTTCTTTGAATTGTCTGCGTGTGTGTGTGTGACAGAACGATATGAAATTAGCTTCCTGGATTTCAAATTGCTTAATGCAGTTTTTAGCTACAATTTTGGTATTATGTTCTCCAAGTGATGTTAAACTTGGAAGGAAATTTTCTTCACATTTGATTATGTGTAACTGCAAAGCGAAATAATTTGTTGCATAGATTTTCAGAATCTTCCTTAATGAGCAATTCTGAGAGAGCGAGCTTCTATTTATCCTAAAATGAATGGATACTATTATATTCCCCGCTTACTCTAATGTGTTGTGCCCATAATTAGTAGCTGAAGAGAAGTGACAGAGGCTGGGAAGGGCAGGGGGAGGAACAAGCATAAGGAGAATATGGCTGTATTGCATCAGCCCTGAGGTGTATAGTTTCTTGGGGCATATTTTCCCTTGTATGATTTACAGCCAAGGGAAGACCGATAGATGGTGCTGTGGAGACAATTTCCAATCATTGCACAGATGTGTAAACTGCACACCGGTTTACTCATACACATCTGCGTCAGCCACGAAATAGCCTCACACAAAGAATTAATTTTACCCTTCTCCCTTTTATTTCTTAACTCGCAGGTTTTGGAGAGTTTCATGCTCAATTCTGTATCAAAGAACAAAAATCATGTATGAACTTACTGAAAAAAAAAATTGCACATGTATGTGTATGTTTGTAGGTATTTTTTTATTAAAGGAGAAAAGCAGGTCAGTATATTATTTCAGTTCTGTATCGTTTCTGGTGCTGTACTCACCATAAAATGGTCATTCAGCAGTTTCGTTTGTTTGATAAAAGTCTCTAATACAGGATAAAATTTCTCTGTGTGTTATTAGTTCACAGAGCCTTAGCCCCTCCTCACTTGATGACTGACTGCCTGGGAGGGAAAACAGTTTTGCTCTGTATGTTTCCTGCCTCTGGTCACTTCTGCCCTTGCTGTGGGGAGGCTGTTTGGTTTACACAGTAAGAGTTAAGTTTCCTTCAATGCTGTGGTGGGGTCAGTACTGAGGATCAAGAAAGTAGAGATCTATCACAGTCAGACTGTCATCTCCTCAAGGCTTCAAGGCCTCTGTATCTTAGGATAGCTCAGCACTTAATATGGTGCTCAAATCCTGCTTCTATGTTTGTCTATTTTCCATGAAAGTCCTATGACATCCAGTGAGATCCATCTCACCAGATATTAAACAGCTACAGTACAGTATGTATGAGATACTTTCTTGTTACACTGAAATCAGTGTAGACAAAATACTAAGACAATATATTTTCATAGATGAGATGCATCTTGCCATAGGAAAGCCTTTTTCTCCTCAGTGACTACAATGACAGAACACAACTCAGCCTTCATATAAACATCTGCAATGAATGTCATCCTTATAGCCCACAGAAACACAACTGAACATGGGCATTTGGGAAAGGAAATGTAAGCAATATTGTATCTTGGAAGGAGGAATTTAGAAACATCCTGTCCATAAGTGTATGGAGTAAGCTGAGTAACATCATCTCAGCTGCATCCTTTCAGTAAAGATCAAGTACGCTTAATAAGCTATGAGTCCTTTAATTTTCTAGGCATCACATAGTGTATGGAGTGTTTGTGGGATTGGTCTCTTCTGCAACATCTACAAAAGTGCCACAACTGGAAGTGAGGACTTGAATAGGCAGCTATGATTTGTGCCCCCTGGGTGCGTAACCTGCACAAGGTCTGCTGATGAAGGGGTACCACATCTTCCAGTAAGAAAATTTAGACCTGTCAGAGATTGACATGGAATAAGCAATGAGAGAGCAATAAACAATAAGAGAATAACTGCATTTTATGGCACCATTTTTCAACTCAAGATTTCTATGAGGCAACAGAATGTGATGCAAACATCATTTGGACCTGTACTGTCTCATTCTATACACTCTCTAGCGAGTCTAGTTGAGATAGGAATCAGTGGATTGCCTTTCACAAGGTCTTTTCCTCAAAAGTCTCAAGTCTCTACAATCACTCTTACTCAAATATCAGAGATACAACTGCAAAAAATATTGACAAAACTGCATCTTCTCTTTGAAATTATTTCTTTACTCAAAATCAGTTCCTTAATGTTTCTCTACAGTAAGTCCAGTTCATTCCAGATCAATTTTGAGTATTTATCTAAATACCCAATTGTCTTCTCTTATATTCACTTAATATCTGAAAATTCCTGACTATGAATACAATAGCTAGAATGATTGTGGAGATAAGCACACAAAAGGAGAAGATTACATTTTTAATATCAGAATGAGAGATAATGAAGATGTGTTTCTAATAGTCATGCAACTTTACTCATGAGGCTTCTCTAGGAGAGAAAAATACTTGAAGCAGCTGTTCCAATAATATGAAGTCAAGCATAAAGGCTATTTGTACTGCTACTAATGTTATACATGTTGTTGTTATAAAAGGATGGTCATAAATAAGTGTACTCACTAAACAAAGGATATTTAGTGAAACAGAATAGTCTATGTTAGTGTAAACTAGCACAAGACTGCTGAAAATAATGATTTGTAAAAGTTAACCCTGATTTTAGCCAGTGGTACTTCACAGAAAAAAGAACTTGAAGACATAGCAAAAATTATCTGAATTTGAAAATCCAAAATATTTATCAGTAACTGCCTTGTGGATGTTGGTTTACGTCATATCCTTTGCCAAATATAATGTGATGCTGGCATTTTTACTGAGATTTTCCACTTTTCCACTTTTCACCACTGCTACCTAAAGACTTTGTTTAAATACAAAATATAGTATTTAACAACTTACTAGAAATATATATTTTTTATTTTTTTCTTTCTTTTTTTTTTCCCTGTTAGATAATTTTGTGGGTGGAAATACTTCTCTGTGTAATTATATAATTTGTGCAAGTGACTGTCAGGATTTTTAAGAATTTGCAGGTTTATTATCCATGTTAAAATTTATGAATAATTTCCCAAAACTAAAGACATAGCTTGAACTATGGAAAAATCAAATTTTCTAATAATTGAGATCCTATGACTGTTAGATCATTTTCTTTCTTTGGAGTGACTTTTGTAACAATTTTACATCTATAGAGATCTTTCCCTCTGCTAAAATATTTGTATTTGTCAGCATTTCGTGTTAAATTGTTAAAATGTAAGAACTGTTTCATCTATCGCCTTAGAAAAAAATTCCTAGCAGTAGCGGCTTTCATACTTCATATGTGAATAAAGAACATTTTTCGTGCTTCATCTCCTAAACAACAGTTTCCAAAACAGTCAGTATTGACCATCCAAAATGCTAAATTTGAAAGTTATTTCAAAAAAACTAATAATGTCACTTTAACAGCTTGTTTCTATCTGTGAAAACTGTTGAGGTCTGATGGCTCATGAAATCCATATATTTAATTTAGAGGCAATAAATCTTTTAAAAATAACCTTTTGCATGATTAGTCTTAATAGGGTAGTGTTAGTGAAAAGAAATGTCCCAAGTAGAAAGGAGGATATCACAGCATTTTCATTCAGTAAACAAAACATATGATACAAAGAATGTATGATGAGATTCTTCTTGGCCTTTGGAGAAATCCTTCAGGAGGGGAATGACGTAGAAATCTTCTTCACAGAACACTGCCTTATGTTTCTTTTTACCACTGTCTCTGCCCTGTGAGAAGATAGCACTGGTGCCAGATAGCACTGGTGCCAGATAGCACTGGTTTTCATTTGTTGCCGTTAGACAGGAAATAGGGCTCTAATCATGGTGAAAAAGTGTCCTTAATTTTGACCTGATGTGGGAGACTGCTCACTCTGTCGCTGTGTTTCAGCCACAGGCGAGGGCTGCTGGCGCCAGAGAGAGCACAGCAGCCCCGAGACACACAATGATGCTGGAGGAGATGAGAGGTGTGCTCAGGTCTGTTTTCCATTTCATCCGGCAAGGTCTTAAAAATAAAACACAGCTACCAACAATTATGTGAACAGAGGAAAAGACTGGCATGATATTCGGTTTCAGACCCTGCATTAGGACTGCTGTAAGTCCTGAAGCACATCAGGGTTGGTGACTACAGTGTCCCACTGGAAAGGGACCTTCTGGAGCTGCCACAAGGAGGAGGATTCAGGGAATCTATAGTATCCTAAAGCAGAACTGGCCACCACTAAACCATGCCTGACATGCTTATGCAGCTCTATACTGTTTTTGAGGTGGAAGTATCATAGTCCTGCCACCTAAAACAGGCTAGCACTCAGTTTTCAGTGTTGATAGAATCAAGTCCTGAAGTCTAGATTAAGTCCCAGACTAAGTCCTCTTCAAGTCTAGATTAATTCCTCCTGTTGTAATTGTACAAACTGTTGTATAAACTTAATTGGACTGTTAGTAAACTGAGTTTTGCAGGAGTCATGACCCTGAGGAAGGAAGAAAAGAAGGAAAGGTTATGTAGGTGACAAAAGCTTGAGGAGAGGTTAGGAGTGATAGTAGGTAGGGGCTAAAAAAGACTCAGTATCATGATATGTCATCTTTCCCAATGACAATTTACCACTCTTTTGTGAATGGATCACCTTACTTAATTAATCACCTTACCTTGCCCTTGCTCCCAACTTCTTTTGTGTGCCAGCCTGCTTGCTGGTGGGGTGGTGTGAGAATCAGAAAAGGCTTTGACCGCTATGTGAGCACTGCTCAGCAATAATGAAAACATCTCTGTATTATCAACATCTTTTTCAGCAGAAATCCAAAACATAGCTTTATACTAGCTAATATGAAGAAAATTTACTCAGCTCCAACTAAAACCAGCGCAATGACCAAGTGGCACACTTCTGTTAATCTTTTTAGTGTCTGATAATGCAAGTAAAGTATTGACTTCTTTCTTCTTAAAGCTTTTTCTTTGTTTGTTTGTGTGGTTTTGTTTTAACCTATGTTTCTTGCACTAATATGCAGGCAATCTGAGATGTTCAAGAGACTTCTCCCTTATCTCCTTTTTATCTCTTGTTTGGAGTGATTCTGCATCGGTTTAATGACACAGATAGTAATAGCTCTACTGTCATGGTAACCTTGCCAGAATATCCAGTTATCATTCAAGCATCAGGCAGTGACAGCCAAAAGGCTGGATGGATCTGAAACATTTTTCAAATCTGTTTGGATTCCTCTGAGGCAGTACATACCCACAGGCACCATGCTATCTCAGCTTTTCCATCCACAGGCACCAGCATAGCTGGTTGCATCCCCCCATCCCTTCAGGAACCCTTCAGAAACCCTTCGGGCAGTCAAGTACATTGGGACCTGCAGCTGAGTCGCCCCCTCCCTCCCCAGCATCCACAACCAGCTCTCAGGTACCCACTACACTCCCTGTCCAAGCCTGGACTCAACCATGCAAGCTACACTCTCTTACCAACTACAGCAGAGAAAAATTTCTGTATAGATTTCATCCAAATTTCCCTCTTTTTCTCTCCTGTAATTCTAAAAAAACATGCTCTGTGGGCAGTGCGTACTGTACTGTAGTTATTTCTTTATTACAAAAAGACAGGGAAAACTATTTTAGAAGCCCAAAATGTTTTATTAATAACCCTGTTAGGAGTACTAAATCACACATGCCTGAACTTCCCTGGCTTTTTAATTTTGGATTCAAATATTATATAGAGAACTATTTTCTTTTAAGCAATCAGATTTATTTTATGGTATTATTTTATTTTATTTTTCAGTGTTATTCTCTCTCACAATTTAACTGGCTTGTACTAAAAGATAAAAAACTGTTTAGATGAGGAAATTTTTTCACGAGGAACAGAACCAGTAATTCTGAAAGTCAAACTCAGCAGACCTTCCTAGGTATGTTCCAAAAATACTCTAATTTTGCACCTTTGTTTGACACGTTGCTTTGAAATGTTATTTGCAGAGGTATTTTCAGAAATGTTTTTCAAAGCTACTGAAGCTCACAGGAAGGTTTGGAGGAAACCAGCTTAATCCAGAATTGCCTTGCCTGGAATGCTAGCCCTATATTGTACACGGATTTATAAAATATTTTATTTCTTGGCAACAAATGGTCTCAGTCACTGTCTGCTGCACCTTGCCAGTTTCATCTGAGAAATAAATCTTCGTGATCCAAAGTCTGAACATTGGCAATTTTCTGTCTATCGCCTGTAAAAGTATGCGTTGAATAAAAAATAAATCCATCAGAAAAGGACAGAGAAGATGAAGGAAAAAATATATAGTGTTCCTTCTGGTGATTAATGTCACTTTACATGACAATGAGACAGTGTTCCAATTCTACCATTTTGTCCATGTCTTGGTGTCCCACCTGCAATATTCTACTTAAAGATACAAATGAAAATGTTTGCTGCTTTTCTACTTTCTGTTTTTTCATTAATCTTCATTAGGCAACCTCCAAGCCATGATCTAGAAGGATCCAGACATTAACAAATGTGTTTCCCAGACTGGTACCCAATCTGTTTGAAGACATGTCCGTGGGTGACATCAAACTATTTATAACTGTTTTGTTCAAGAAATAGCCCTATGTTTATAATGGAGTTTGGTAAGGTTTAATCTTATGTCATTAATGATACACAGAGAGTATCTATATTTTTAAACAGAGAACTTAATCAGAGAATCTGTGCATGTACTGGCAAGCATAGACCGTAGTGATTGGATTTTACTTGTTTGGGTTTTTTGAAAATCAGAAGGTTTTGGGAATCCCTCTTTCCCCCTTTGAAGCATCCAAAACAATCTCAGGGCTGTGCTGCCATACTACTTTTTATGGCAAGAAACAGAGATGTAATTTGATCATCCAGGGGTGTGACATGAAGCCACAGGTGGGTGTTAGGAGGTGCAGACCTTGATGGGATAACATTAGCGAGGAGAGGAGGAAGCCAGAGCAGGTACCTCCACAGCCATCCTACCGTGCTCAGTTTTGTTGTGAGATGAACACTCAAAACAGAAATTTCAACATAATACTATGGACAGTCTATGGACAATGGCCCAGGAATGCAATGAAGAGTTAAGTTTTTTGAGAGAATATTCAGTTTCACAACTGAAAGTTATCATTTCTTTTCCTTCTACCATATATAAAATAGTATATATATGAAGTAGCATAGTTAATATAATCAAGTGGAAATAAATAAAAGAAAGTCAGGAAATGATCTTGAACACTGGACTTAGGGTTTTTTTGGACCCCTTTAACTAGCTATAAAACAGACAACACCAAACGCTGCTTAGTATTTACCCACTCTCTCACTTATACATTTAATTTTGTCATCTGTTTGCAGGAAAGTGCCTATTGTAAGGAGACTACATATATTTTGATCTATTACATCAATATGAGATGAATAAATGAACTTGCTGTGCATGAATGAGCATAGTTTGGCTATAATAACTATGTTTATGTGCTCTGCAGTGTATATTTGGTGATACTCATTTTCTCAAATGCATTTGCACTGTTCTTTTTTGGACTTAAGTATTGCTGAGAATCCTTGAAGCAGAGTATATTTGAGTTGTCTGTTGTGCTCATTTATTGAAATTCAGAGCAACTGCATTGGTTGTTTATTTCTTCATAGATTTGTTTTTTATTATTTATTTTTGTGTGGATAATTCTATTAGTCACTTGAAAAATATGCTCATAAATAAAGTCATGGAAATGCCTCATTATCCTAAGAATAGAGAGCCAATAGTTAACTTTGTTTATTTCATGTTGAAGTCACCAATATCCATTGTGAGATATTTGTGTAGATCTATTTTTGCATAAGTAGTCTTGATTCACATGAAAGTAGTTAGGAAAATTTAAAAACATATTTTGATCTATAATTTACTGTGCTTTATATCCTGCTTTGTGTAGCTTAATGTTAAAATATTATACATTGAAAATACTTTCTTTTATTTTTTTAATTATTTTAACATTAAAGTAATTCAGAGTCAGACTTTATATGGCTTATTCATACAGTATTGCATTGCATGATTTTACACAGAATTGTGTTAAATCATTAATTCCTCATAAAGCTATCAAATTAATTTTAGCATTGTAAGAGGAAACTATTTTGCTAATTCTTTTCCATTGTTACATACTTCCTTTTCAGTCTTTCCTCGTTACTGCTGCCTCCCTTAGACACTTGGTTTGAGAAACAATAAGCACACAAAACCAAACATACAGATACTAATTACCAACCTTTATGTTCCTTTATTTAGACACCAAGTCTAAACAAGTCTAAGACACCCCATTTAAAATAAGAGAGTTTTAAACCATCTCTCAGTGAAAACTAACAAGCTTTTTTTTTTTTCTTTTTAACTGAGAATGCTTATATTGACTGTATAAGCATATGTGTAGGAGAGTATGCATGTGTGCAGGCATGCAAGTGTCAGAATGAGCTGAGAATTATTGGTATGCTGTGCCAGTGCTGCTTAGAACTACGGAGCATGTGCTTTGTGTTAAAAAAAAAATATCTGTCAGAGTATAGCTGATGTCAAGTGGTGATGGAGTGCCATTTGTGCACTATAGTGACATCACAGTCATCACCCCTGACTTCCATGAAAAGCTATAGCTATATGCCAGAGAATGCTTAAACTTCTAAACATGAAAACTAAGGACTTATTTTATATCTGGCAACCAGTTTCTGTCTATTTGAGTGCAGAGCTGTCTTGGGTGGCTCCATCAGGCTTGTGACATGGGTGAGCAACATGGCCATGAAGCAGGGATCAGCCTGGTGCTCTGACCGCGAGCATGCAACCTCCCCAGCACTGCCGCTGAAACCTTGTGTTGCCCTGCAGACCTTTGGGCCTCATCACCTGTGAACGCAGGGAGTAATGCCAGTTTAAAAATAGCCATGAAAGACGGGGGAAATATGAAACAGAGAGGCTGTGCAGGGACTTTTGATATGTCAGCAATTGGGTGAAACTTACTGAGGACAAGGAGAAAGTTGACACGAGATCTCCTAACTACAAATATATACTTAATTGTGAAAGCTACACTGCCCAGCTGAAACCTGCAAATGTGTTTCTGACAAAATGTAGTTGACATATTCTTTGCTCTACATTGAGGTAAGCAAAGGCCTTTCACTCAAATGCTGTAGAGAACACAATCCAGTAGCTCTTAACAATTTACTTAGTTCAGCACAATCAGAGGACAAACATTATGACAGAAACTTGGAAAGAATCAGTGATCATCATCTGGCCCCAGGCGAAAATGTATGGAACAAAACAGAGCTGTCTGGCAGACAATATCAGTCCTGAGGCTGTCCCAGGGAAATGGTATAAACTACAGCAAATAACATATCGAGAAATTAAAAAAAAATAAATCAGTGATAGCATACAAAAATAAGAATGGATAAAAACTTTGCTCTTATTAGACAATGTTTGGTTAAATGGGATTATATACCAACATAATGAAGCTTATGTTTTAAATTGTTTTTTAAAAGGTTGTATTTTCTAATGAAATGAAAATAAGTTTTCTCTCAGGTGGACAGCCAGGCAGCCTGCTGAAGGATAAAACAGTTATGAGCACTATGAGAAGGACTCTAAATATCATAACTGTGATGATATCAGGAAGGAAATTTCTTTTGTTTTCTAGTAAATGTTTTGAAGTCAATTAGTTTGTGGTTTTGTAGAATTGCAAAGGACAGTTCTATTTCCTTCTAACAGTCAGCTTTTCAAAATTTTCTAGAGAAAAAAATTTGGAGAACTGGTAGCCATAATGAGAGAAGTCTCTGGGTGTAAAACACTGTTAACTACACGACCTGAGATAAGACTGGGCTGCTGTTTTTTAAGAGCCCCATTCACAGACAAGAATGCTCTTGTTCAAAGATTTGTATATGCAAATGGTCATCCAAAAATATAAACTCTAAGCCAATGTGCAAATGTGAGACAGCATCATGTATTATCACACCACAGTTGCACCCAAAATATCAAGAATGAACACTAAAGAAATACCCTGTATATATTCAAAATAAAACTTTTTAAGGCAATGGAACAAACCTGCAGGGAATATCAGAGTGAACGTGGCTTCTTTCTAGATAACTTATGACCAAAGTTTCTGTGTTCTTCCACAGTGGCTTGTGCAACACTAGATATATTTGACTGGCCTGCCCTCTGGTGATCAGGTTGTTTGGTAATGGATGAGTTTTTGCAGTTGACTCAAGCATGAGTTCTGTTCCTAGGCTGTTGACTGATGAAGCACAATCCTTTTCCTTCTGACGTGAGTACGGCATGGCGATGAAAAAAAAAGAAAAACCCTATAGCCCTGAATAGTGTTGGTGAAGATCATATTTAAATAGTGTTTTCATGTCCATTTTATTAAAGAATTCTGGAAATGCATTGTATTTTGCAAAATGCTAGGACTACAGAGACTGCTGAGGGCAGAATCTCTGTAAAAATTGCTTTCTGGTTCAGTGCCTCTTTGAACCAAGAAAAGTAAAAGATCTTCTTACCACATCTATGACTGTAGCTCTTTTTTTGGCCTCCTGCCCCTTTATGCCTAAAAAAAACATGGAAACAATGAGTGAAGGAAGACTTATTCACTTAGTGTGATTTGCATCTTTCCTTTTGAAAGCAGTTTCTCTTCTCCTTTTTTTTATTTAAATTATAAATATTACTGAACATAGATTTTTTTTATTTGTTGAAAAATTCCATAATAAAATATAACAATTATAGTTAAAGAATAAAAAAAACTCAATTTACAAGGAAAAATACCCAAAACAACACAATACTTTCAACTTTCATAAAAAATTTACTGCTGTCAAAAGTTAACAAAATTCATGCTTCTAGACAATAACTCACTAAGAGAAAACATTTCTTACCAAAATAATGCAGATGTCTGTATTAAAAACAGTAGACAGAGGTAGTCATTAGACCGGAAATAACAGTTATATGTGACTGAATAAGGCAGAATAATCTCACATTCAACTGACCCTCAAAGATATTTGTGACATGCAAAATGCAATTATTCAACACAATTTTCCATGAAGAATCAGGTCTGTCATCCTCATGCAAACAGAATATGATAGGCATATCAGTACCTGATAGGTGCTTTTGTAACAGTGCTTCCTGGTGCCCTCTTTCCACAAAACAGCAGGAATCAATCTTCACATTAATGGGTGATCAGTTATAGATGGGGGTCCTTTCCCTTTCTGTGATACTCTAAAGCAGTTGCTGAACTTTTGAAGGGGCCTATTGGAAGATTAAATAAATTGTGTACCTGTAGTAGAAACACCTAAATCTGTGCTTGTGAAAGTGATTATGAGTTGTCCAGAAACCACTGATGGTGCTCCCCAGTCAAGAAAATAAGGCAGAAGCTGCTTTAATCACCACACTGTATAGTTTTCCCAAGTTGCAGTACAGTTGCACAGTCCCAAAGATAAAGCAAATACATATGAAAATAAGGCAGTCAAGAAAATAAGGCAGAAGCTGCTTTAATCACCACACTGTATAGTTTTCCCAAGTTGCAGTACAGTTGCACAGTCCCAAAGATAAAGCAAATACATATGATGTTCAGAGATGAGGGTATTCAAATCTTCAAAATATAAGTTCTTTGCTAATGCAGAAGTCAAAGAATCAAGATTTCTTGGCAATAAAATCATCTATAAATTGACTTGGCTGAGTTTCTGAAGGGCAAGTAGGACCGTCCTACTACCTACCTACCTACTGTCCAAGAGAAAAAACATAGACAACATGTGTAACCCCAAACATATTAACTAGAATTCCACCTTCCTCTTTCCAGCACTAATGAAGCCCGTGGAAAATACATGTGGATGGGCAGAAATTAGTTCTGACCCAAGGTTTTGAAAACTTCACTAGTCATTAACAGAGTTGCGTGACAATCAAGTGGCTTGCTGAACTCCATGTAAGCTTTTTCTTTCGTTCCTTAGGCTCACTCTGGGGGTTCTGGCTTCATAAAACTCTTAACACTCAAAGCAAAACATAGGCTAATGCGTTATGTTCCCATGTAATACTACAGAGCTTTGTAAGGTTTCCAATGGAAACTACAATGCCTCCCCAGCATATCCTCCCCTGGCATCAGCAGGTGTCATGTTTTGTGAATTATTTAAATCACACTGGAAGGTTATAGTTAGGAGCCAGCATGAGTATAGAGAAAAGGAACAAAAGAGTTTCAATAACTCATCAAAACTGCTATTTCAACTTATACACACAAAAGAAAAAAAAATACCAACAACCTCACCTGAAGTCTCTCAGTAACCATTGGCATGATCTTAATATAGATCAACAAAGCACACCTTGTTATGTCCTGTCACTTACTAACAAAAACTTTCTTACTATGCTGGTAATAATTATGATGACTTCATCTTACTGACTGTGGTGGATAACGTTAGATATTCAGTCCCTAACTTCATAGTCAAATAACATAAACATGACTTTGAATTGGTGATAAAAATATATCCCAATATTGCAGATAATGCGTTGAGATCCAATGCTTTTCTAAATGTCATTATTTTAAAAAAATAATTTAATTTGGGACTTCTCTGTTGAGAAGTCTGCAGTGCTGAAGAAACTGTCAGTTGGAAATACAGATTGCAAAGCAGAGCTTTCAAAGAGTGCGAAAATATATTATAAAGATTATAGATGACAGAGGCTTACCACTCCATTCACAGAAATCTGCTACCATATGGAAATACCTGTTAGCCCACAAAAATCCAGTGACCACTGGAAAGGAGGAGGAAGTTGCCTATAATATTTAGGAAACAATTTGTCAGAACTCGAGAAGTCTATCAATGCATTTGCTGTGGGGAGCAGACTGTCTCAAGAAATTCTGTTTCTTGAGGGTGGCTGAAATTTATGTGTGATTACATGATTATGATTGATTACTATTTAGAGCCTGTGCTGACTTGGAGTGCAACAAGATATATTAAAAAAAAAAAAAACACCCCAGAGGCAAGTAACACGGCATATGAACAAAAGGCTGCATTTAGTCTGGATTTTGATTGGTCACTGAAAGGGCTGACAGTGGAAGATAGGCAACTTAAATTCTTCACTGCTCCTGTGTTCCTCTCTGCTGTTGGCAAACAGCTTTTGTTAATGGCTTTGCCAAATTCCATACTGTTGGGTAAAATGGAAAGTCTATTTACACACCAATGTTTACCTGAAGACCTTGTGTTCTGTAACCAAAAAACAACACAGTTGCAAGCTGTTAGACATAGGAAACAGAAATATGTTATTTCATATTTCAAGAAACAGAATAAGATTATGGGATCTAACATTATACGGTAAATATTTCTTGGTTGATGCGAGGGAGAAAAAGACAAAAAAAAAAAAACAAAAACAAAAAACCAAAAAACCCCCAAACAAATCCTAAAACACTGCAATGTTTATTTTATTCCTGCAGATGAAATTAGGTGTGATCCTCTTTTCACTCAGGTTACTGTGAACAGAGAATACTAATGTTCCTCAGATCTCCATGAAGATGGATATTTACCTACTAAGAGAGAGCCAGAATAATCATAACACTGGGAAAAGAGTATATGTTTTGCATTTAATTAGGAACGAACACAGGTCATAATAATGTTATTTTTCCTGCCCATGTAATGTCTTATTAGGAACAACACCGTTTACCTAGCTGATTGCATTAGCATGAATCAACGTAAATAACTTGACATTCAGGTCATTATTTCCTAGCCTGTGAAAACAATTTGATATTGAAGCTCATTATATACCTAATAATAAAAATGGAGGGCTAGGGAGAACTGCAGGAGGCCCTGAATTCATCCGATATTTTAACACAGAATTAAATACATCCTGCACATGATGCCCTTCCAAATATTTGTTTAATTAGTTCTTGAAAATCCTGTTTGATAGGAATTTGCTGGCCTTCTGATGCAGTTTGCCTAAGTGCTTTAACTAATCTCAAGTTAGAAAGATTTTTTACTAATTTTATTAATATTTCTTCGAAATCAGGTTTTCTGCTATGGTTCATCCTATCCATAAGGAACAGACAGATGAAGTAATCAGTAAGTCTCTTTTTTTCAAATACATGTTCATACCACCTCTTCTGGTTGTTTTTCCAGGTCACACAAATATGCAACCCATCCATGTTTTGTTCAGACATATTGTTTCCTTATCCATTCTACTTTTCTCATTCTCCTAGCTTGCCTGCAGTTTGATTGCAACACCAGACATATGTACTCCCATCAAAGCTTAACTAGTTCTGTGGACTTGTTGTGGCTTAAAGGCAACATGCTTGCTAGTTTTAAATAACTGCATCACACCAATGCCTCATTTTCCAACTGTGATCCAGTCCAAGGTGAGATGCCTTTGTGTGGTAGTTGTATCTAGCCAGTTTTCTTCCTTTAATATTCTTGCCTTTCAATGTTATTTCTCCTCAATTTCTGTGAAAACAGTATCAGGCAAGGTCTGAGGGAAGACGGGGCTCACAGCATGGCAACATGGGGGACCCAAATCCTTGACTTCTGAATCCCGTTTCCCGGTGTGCTTTCCAGAGGCAGCTTATGAAGAGCCCATTGACAGAGTCCTTCAGTTTAACTGAAGTCTTTGACTGGTCTTTGAGTATAATCTTTCAGTTAGTACAAACCTTACAAAATCACTGCATCCAGGCCATAGTTCTCTGTTTTACTTACAAGAATATAATATGGGACACAATAAAGCCTTACTCAAGGTAAATATGCTGTAGTCTACTGCCTTCTAGCTGGTGCCGTAAAAGTTAGGTTAAAGAAGAAAAATACATATAATTGCCATAATAATTTATTGACAGTTCCCATTCTCACTTACTTATCTTCTCTTATCATCAGAAATATTTAAATTTTTACAACTTTAACATTGCATGATTTTTTGCGGGATCCTTTTTGAAAGTCTGCCTTGTCTATAAATTCCTAAATCACCCATTTTATACCTTTTTAAAAACAGCTATTGTGTTTGCCCATTAAGGATCTTTGAGGTCTTACACTTCCTCCTGGAATTCCTGAACACAATTGCTAAATATTGTTCTAAAGTTCTAAATCCTGAGGTATACCTCTTGTCTTAAATATAATTTTTTCTGTTTTGACCTATGTTTCTGTTGTTAATTTTAACTGTGCTGAATGTATGGCTATTGTTAACCTTTTTACAGAATCTTGAAATAACTTAGATAATAAAAAAAAAAACCACAAATTCATTCTTTTCAGTGTCAACAATTTATTGTTGGCCTTCCTTACAAAGAGGCCCATACTGCTTTAATGTATTCTACTGTTTCAAATGTATTTTTTGTATTTTTAAAATTTTTATATGCTTCATATATTTCATTATGTTTACTATTTTTCCTTTATTTTCTCACAACAAGCTTGCACTATGCTTTTTCTATATATCCTTAGTACTCTGTCCTTGATCCCCCTTTTCATTTGATTGTTCAGTGAAGTCATGGCCATTAAAAGTCATTGCATAGAATCATAGAGGTCATTGTAGTACCATTTTGGTACTGCAATGGAAACATAACAAAAAGGCAGCTTTTTTCTTCACATTTAATATAACCTCTCTTCAAAAACTGTTTGCTCATGTATGAACCACATTATCCCTTGGAGCACCATCTCAGGAGCTCTCACTGTTTTCTTGAGTTTTTGAAAAACTGCCATTTGGGAGTTTCTTTCTCCTCATCTACAATCACAAACACTTATGATGGAGCTACTGTCGTCTAAATTGCTTTCCATCTTCATCTTAGTTTCTTCGTCAGAATCAGTTCTAAAACAGCAAATGCCAGATTCTTTTTTCCAAATACTGGATGAAGGGTCATGTCCAAACCTTTCCTGAATGTTTTGGCTTATTCTATGACAGGTACTGGTGGTCATGAATATTTTAGCTCCCTCATCATATCGTATGCAACAGCTTGGCAAGAAAGTCATAGATGAAATAATTTAAAGATGGCGTAGTACAATGTCTTAGTGAAGACTAACAATTCAAGTCTAAATGTTAATAGGTTGTGCCGAGACCAAACACTGTACAGCAGATTGCTTGACTAAATATGGATTAAAGCAAGCAGTTCCAGATGTTGAAGAAAACATGTTTTGAAATCTGTAGGTTTCACAAGGGTTACTAAAGGCATTTTAAAACACGCTTTTGAGACATGATTAAAAGAAGATAAACATCTCCAGAAACAGTGGGAAAGAGAGATCTGTTGAAGGTCTAAGATTAGAAAGTTTTGGAAGTAAAATTATTATTATTTTAAATATATTTGAAAGAACTAAAGGAAAAAAACCAAACAGCAGGGAAGGCAGTGGGGGGGAATTGCTTTCAAATCTTTGTATTTCCAATCTATAGAGGAAAATACTTTTGAAAGATTTTAAACTTTCATATACAATGAACAACCATCTTACCCTAAAAAAAAAAATAATTTATAATTTCAAACATCTTGATCACAAGAATTTTATTAAAATAAGCTTTTTTATATTACTTTTGTTCTAAGGAAATCAACAATACCACACTCTCTGTAGATTCTAATGTGAAGATCACTGATATTAATAGGCTTTTTTACTGTCTTCAATGCTTTTGGAGTAGATCCATGATTACATTATAGGCCAACTTTTGCATTACTCTGTAAAAATCCTAGTATTGTACTAACTCTTGGAGAAGAGAATTTTTGAATTCAATACACTAACAGAGACATAAGCAACAAAATGGTAAAAAATGTAGTTAGGAGAGCAGGAGAATAAAACATTTCTTTTGCACTCATCACTTAAATAAGTATTATTTCCAAAATATCATCTTATAATTAATGATTTGATTTTTCAAATTATAACAAAATTAATAACAGAACTGTAAAATTGTCCTTGTTAGTTGTCATAAATCAATAGAATATAACATTTTTTTCAGTCTGATTCTAAAATACCTTCCTTAAATTGTTGCAAAGTTCATATTACAATGTCTTCTTTTTATTTTTTTTTGTGAAAACATTGATATGGAAAGACTTTTGCAGGCCTTTTAAAATAATTTTTGGGATTTTTTTTTTTTTGGTTAATTCATGTCACAAGGAAACTATGACCATGTACCCCTACAAGGTCCTGTCCCTCTCAGAATAGTGGAGAAGATAAAGAAGGGATTTCATGCCCTTTAGGATTTGTGGGAGCACAGCTGAGTATGTAGAATGTGTTGGAAATTTGTTGCCATGGGAGGAGGATTCAGATAGATGCAAAAAGGAACAGTTTATGTTTGGTCTGCCTCTGTAAAAGTACTCTGTAGAGTTCAGCAGCTTTCAAAGCAGTTCTGCCATGTTTTCTCTTTGAATGCTGTATCTACACTTTGTAGAGAAAACTGAAAGACAACAATCAAAAGTCACATTTTCCTCATGGAAATCAAGTATGATTAAATGTATTTTCCTTCAAAACAGACCTGCTTACCTGAAAAAAATTAAATTAAAATATTGAATAACTTCACATAGGAATCTCATGTAATTCACTGGAAATATAAATTTCCATTTAGAAATGCTTCTGCCACAGAAGTTACAGCGTGATTTCCTGCTATCACCACTTTCTCCTTCTGGTTGTGTTTCCCAGTCAGACTCAGGCTTCAGTGAGTCAGTAAAGATAGAAGTCCCAGGAGCGGGAGGCAATAGTGCACTACAGGAAAATGTATTCTAGCCAGGGAATCTGTCATATGGAGCATGGTAATAAGAGAAAGCATTTGAAATACTTTTTGCTGTCAGGCTGGGGTAAAAGCTGTCACAGTTTTTCCATATAAAAAATGTCTGTTTTCAAATTATCAAATATTTTCGTAACTTGATTTTCCAATGAAGTATAAACAGCTGGGGGGGCGGGGGGAAGAGAGTGGGGGGAGAAGGAGGTGGGGAAATTTGTCATCCGTATCTACTTAAACAAAATATCTGTGTTTGAATGTTTCATCAATATAGGAATGAATGAAGCCCAAGTATATTGCAGGTATTCTAAGCCAGCTCTAATGATACTTTTTAGAAAGCATAAGAATATATTTTTACATAGTATGTCATTGTCATCCAGGTTGAAATCTAGGCATTCTAAAATAGAATGTGGAAGCACGCATATCTGTAGGTAGCTGAGAACCGATTTTTCTCTTTTAATTAGCTCTGTGTATTGATAGCCATGAGATTTTTAAGTTAGAAGCAGAATTGTAATGTTTAACTTGCCAAACTGTACAACAGCTCTCATAAACCAAAATTGCAGCCAAAGAGCAAATGCGAAGAGGTTCTGAATGAACCTATGAAGCCAGCATATTTGCCTATTTATAACAACATAGTGAAATATGAGCCTAATTTTGAGTCTGCATAAAATGGGATGAATAAATATTAAAACTCCATTGCACTTAGAGGGAGTCTGTGGATATACTCTATTTGAGGAGCTATGTCTGAGACTGATACAAACCTGATAAAAAACAGGTCATGGCAAAATTATTGGTGGGAAAGGATAGCCAAGATACAAAGGCTCTCTTGGACTCAGAATGTGAAATAGGAGTGTCATGGTCCAGCTTTCTTTACTGCTATGATGTATACTCTGAGTTTCTACTATATTAAGTATCTCTTCAGCACTTAGTTTATAAACCAAATATCTGTTTTATTTTTTGACCTCCACAAAAGAGGATAATAATCATGAGGAACAGCTCCAGGCAAAAGGGCCTTATAACTTAAAATTGATGGAACAAAATCATTAACTATATGTCTATAAAGTTTAATTAGCGAGCAGAAGGGCAGATATATCTGTATCTGCTTTGCTTTTTTATATGTCTGAAAGCTGTGGAATTTGCATGTTATCAAGGCTATTGCTAGAATAGCAGGAAAACAAGTGGCACATTTTATTTCCAGTATTGATTAAACAAATGCCATCCAGAAACTTCCCCGTCAGAGACAACACCAGGGGTTTCTGAAACTACTGACTATGACACACACAGTAAAACGAAAAGCTGTACTGATAACTTCCATTTAGTCTAGAACTGGAGCCCTCACAGTGAATTTATATGATTTCCATTCTTGCTTCCTGGTTCGATTGTGTTATTGGGATTTTAAACTTCTTCATGTGCTGCTTAGTAATAGCAGTAGCATTAGTAGTATGGTAATTCCTAGGAGTCAAAGCTAAATTCTCCGCTAATACGTAGGGAAGACATTATCTCTGTCTTGAAGGCTCAGAGATTTTATTCACAGTGGAGAAAAACATAATTATATTGTATATTGTCGTAACAATGCCAGCTTAAATACAACTAGCCTGAAAAACAATAGCAATAATGAAGTTCACTATTGATTTCAGCATACACTTATAACCTGGGCACGTATCCAGGATACTCAAATCAAAGAGATTTCACTGAAGCCTGTGCCATCATGTCTGTATTAAAGTTACCTGGAGTATGCCTTCCTGTACACAGGTGGATAAATCAAATGCATAGAGAGAATACAAGAATAAATATTAACTCATCAGCATCATGAATGTAATCACAGAAAACCTGTTAACTAGATTTTCTCATTTTGGTAGACAAGTTGACAGAAGAGTATTTCAGGGAAGGACCTAGAAGGTTAATAATGTGGAGTGATTGCATGCATCTGGATCTGGTATTCAAACAAAGTCTTTTTTTGCAAAGTGATGTTCCATAGGAGCCCTGTATACAAGAATATATAAAAAAGAAAGATTACCAAAAAAGCTTAAATAATTGAGGATGGAGAAACTAATATTTTTGACAGTGAGGTTTCATATTATATCTAAAGAATGATATATTTTTCTGCGTATTAATGACATAAGGAATCAGTCCTCTCAGCGTGACATTCGCTCTTGCACAGAGAATGAGAAGAAAAAGTACACAATGCTTTGAAATCTTATTCTGGTCATACAATAGCACTAAGTGTACACTTCATTGCCAGAAAAGAAATGTCATAATTCACTGGCCCTCATAATTTCTGAGAAGTACAAATATAAGTCTGATCTCATCAGCTGTGTCTCTGAATCAAACATTGCTACAACCTCTGATTTTTTCCTTTTCTATATTCAGTTTCTCATGAAGCAGAATTATACAGTTTATTTCTACACTTTAATGAGTCTGAGTATAAAGAAATTCCATTTTAAAATACTTACAAATTTTCACCGTCCCTTAGCAATAATCCATTGAAAGAATTACTCTTTCCACATCATGATACTTTGTTCTCCCAGTACTGGTTTTTATATGTGTTTTACTCTAGGAACTGTTGAGCAACCTATTGGAGATTTACCACATCTCCCATATGCACTGAAAAATAAATTTGGAGCATAAAGTTGGGGCTATCTTTTACTCATAGCAGGTGTTGGCTCACTAGCACTTTTAAATTTAGTCCCTTCTGACTATGAGAACAAGATGTTTCAAACTGGCCTCATTCTGGATCTAAAAGTACTATTTACATATGAGATGGAAGATAAAACCAAGGGATTTTATGACTTTAAAATAAAATGAATGGATTTGAAAGGTTTCAGGATGATATCTTCTGAGGCAATACTCATATATCAATGGCACAGAGATGGACAAATTATTGAGAAGAAGTAGTCATATTTCTTATCTCATTAAAACTTTTAAGACTTAAAAAGCATTCCCTTTTTTCATCCAGTTAAGAAAAACAAATAAAAAAAGCTGAAGATTTTTATCTCCAAGTTTTCTGTAAAGTAGTGATACAAACTGAGTCCCAAATGGTCAAAACTCTATGGTAATTCCATTCTGCATCCCACAGAATTCTTTTTCTCATTGGATTAGTTGGTCTTCAAGGCTTCCTCTCCCTGTCATTTCCCTAGAGCTTTAAACTTTTTCATTGGAAGCCCTTTTTACCCCAAATTTGCAATCAGTCCCTGTTTTATCACCAGAAAACTCTGAAAGAAGTTCCTGGCTGTATGTATGTTGTGTCAGTGTGGCCAAAGGGATGATTTCATTAAGCTTTGATTGGTTTCCTGGTTGCCTACCTATCATCTGCTTTGAGGAAGGAAAACTTAGTAATGCTCTGCCCCAGCACATGTGCATTGCTATCTACCTGTTTAAATGAGAAGCCATTGATAAATATTCCTCTCAGATGAGAAGGGTGGGAGCTGTGAGTATGGCAGTAAAATGATGTCTCATTTCAGCCTCTGGTCAGAAAATCTTCAAAGAAAATTAATTTAACATAGAAAATCTGCTGAAGAGGTTCCTGGTGGATGAAATGGGCATAATAGCAGATATAAGCACCACTGTTGTTTTCCAGGAATGGGTTGAATCTGGGCCTTTCTTCCTCTGTGCATCCCCAATTCTCTTTATTTCTGCCATTGACACTCATGCTCTTACGAAACAGGAAAAATATTTTAGGTAGATCTCAAAAGGGCAAAAGGCACAACAGCTGTTCTGTAGGTTGGAAAGTTGCCTGTAAAAGACAAGCTGTGAAGTGGGCTAAACACTTTTAGTTTTTTCTTGGTTCTTTGAATATTCTTTTTCACTGGTTGAAAGGAGTTTAAAATCTTGTTTAGATCCACTCTTCAAACATTGTAATGTATTATACTGTATTGCAATATAATAACACTATGGTAATGTTTATACTACAAACTATAGTAGATAGTATGATAGCTCTCAATACAGTGTATTCAGTAGTTTGAATTTTAAATGTCACTTATTCATATATTTTCCTATAATCTGTGGGAAGTTAATGTCATCTAGATTCCATGCTGAATTTGTCTTGAAAGCTGGTTTTATGTTAGAACATTAAGTTCTCCCACAAGGAAATAGAATAGCTCCTGCTAGTTATATAGATTACATTTAGATTTATTAACTAGTGCATTTTGTAACACACCCTGGAATCATCGTCCCTGATTAAAATAAAAAATATGATGGCTCCTTATCAGAAAATGAGATGTGAGATGCTAGCATCAACAGAGAAACTAGGAAAAGCTCTCACTTCTGTAATACAGTTATGATTAAAAAAAACTTTCAGGCCCATGCATATCTTGAACATGGCTTCTAACTGGATTATCTGGATTTATATTTGCACTTAAGTTACTTTTCAAATATTTTAATTTTAAATGTTAATAAAAGGTATCAAAATTACTAAAAATATAACACAAACTCCAAAATGTCAAAACAAAAAAGGATAGAAAAAATGTATTTTTTTCATATTAATCAGCAATACAGACACATAAACAAATAATGACTTCCTACAAATTGAAGACTAATGCTTTCAGTCAGGCTGAAAGATTTAGTCTTGGAAGAGTCCCTTATAATAAATGGATTAACATGAGGAAGGCTAGCAGCATGGAGTCCATGATCAAATTAGACAATAGACTTAATAATGTTTGAAAAACCTTTTGAACACATGTGCTTTCTTCTCCTTTAAGGACATTTGAAGTCCATGGTTTAACACTATAATTACAGCATGTAACTAATTTGTTTCCAAATGTAATTATTGAACACCCAAACTGATTTTCATACAGCTGTAGCTTCATACAATCTGATTTTAGAATTTGACCTATTTTTGTACCACAGATACATTTAAGTCTAATTAAAACATGACTCCTTATATTTTATGATACAGTACACTTTTTCTCTCAAAATGAGTCACGCTGAACGTTGATAAGTTTTAAAACTGTTTTTACTGGTAAATTCTTATGTGCTAGAATAAAGACAAGCCACACTTTTAAAAGGAATACAAAGGTGGCTTCTTTTGAATCATGTGAATAAAACAACTTCCCTAAGCTGAATAGTTTTCCAAATATGCAAGTAATTCAAATTATTCATGGTTATATCAGATTTATTTTCTCACATCCTGGTAGAACAGACTAAGAAGCAGAACAAGGATTTATCATTGTGAATAAATTTAACATCAGAAGATTTAACATCAGATCATTTGAGCTTCAATTATACTTGAAGGATTAAAAAAGAGTGACTCAGAATGCAGTTTATTCTTACAGAGCATAAAATCAAAAACTGTAATTTAGATATATAGCAGATTGTCTTCATGTCTGAAAAAGGAATATGGCAACAATTATTTCTTGGAAAATGATAACTGATATCAGACCTTGTTGGTAATTAATATTTTGAATGCACCGCAGCACTGAATATTTAAAGTTACAGGTAAAGTTTTGATAAATGGTACTATGTCAGCTTAGCTTAGTTAGTTATTTGTTATTGACTTGTATGAATGCAGCTTTGGTCCATATAGCATCCACCAAAACAAGACTTTAAGAAAAGACTTTTTTTTTTTAGACCAACTGATGTGGTGGATGGAAAAAATAACCCAAGATTTTATGGCACAAACAGCCTTCTTTGGTTTCAAAATTAAAAAAAAATAAAAATAAAAAGAAAAAAACCCGTCCTTAAATGAATGAAACATTACCTCTTGCTTAGAGCCAATGCATAGTTATCAAAAGGCTTCCATGTTGCTCTCTTCTACCTGAAAGGAGTTTGTAGTAAGGTGCATGTCAGTCTCTTCACCTAAGTAACGAGTAATAGACATGAGGAAATGGTCTCAAGTTGCACCAAGAGAGGTTTAGACTGGATATGAGGAAAAATTTCTTCACTGAAAGGGTTATCAAGCATATGAACGATTGAATGGTTGAATCATCAGCCCTTGAGGTATTTAAAAGACATGTAGATGTGGTGCTTAGGGACATGGTTTAGTGGGGAACTTACCAGTGTTAGGTTAATGTTTAGACTTGATGACATTAAAGTTTCTTTCCAGCCTAAATGATTCTGTAATTCTATGATTCTATGTGTATTACAACTTTCAACAATACATTTTCAGGAATACTCTGTGTAGGTAGGCATGTTGTTCTGTGAGCTTTATTCACAAGTAGTATAATATTCATAATGTTACATGACTTCCTACCATATATATTAAAAAGCAAAATCACTTCTAGCAATATGATATGGCTCTGATACACTTATCGGGCTCCTTTTTCAGTATACTATGTAATATTATGCCTGAAAAAGGAAAGGGGAAAATCAGAAGTTATTCACTTTTGATATAAAAATTAAAGCTCTTTCCTGATGGCTTAAATACATTTAATCTCTGATTATATATTAAATAGCAGCTTAAATGCATTTAACCTCGGATTTTAATCTCCTTGCAGATTCAGCCAGTTGAGAGAAAAAGCTTGGGTGAAAGTTAACTCACTACACTTAGATAAAAATCCTTTTCAGACTGAAAAAACCCCACCTTTCTCACATTAGGGTGAATTTACTCAGCTCATGGAGGGGTCTACTTCCAGGTGAAGAACAGAGGTGTTCAACTTGGAGTTCAGGTGTGGGAGATGGCAGGAAGATTACCATCTCCAATAAAACAATGTGCTAAGTCACAGCCATAGTGGGTCTTGAAATAGTCACACATGCTAATGGCTATTGGTCAGTTTAGCCAAACCATGAGTCTATGAACAAAACATCGTGAGAGCAGTGGTAGATGTGTAAAAGACAGATTAGCTATTTAAGCAAAACAGAATGAACATAAAAATATACCTCTCTCTTTTCTTTTCTTTTCTTTTTTCTTTTTTTTTCTTTTTTTTTTTTTTTAATTAAAAAAGCCCAGTGGTTGAGGTTTGTTTCGAGAAATATCAATTGTAACATTCTCCCCACTGCCCAAAAAGTGGTGATTGCCTTCCAACAGCAGTCTTCCAGGGCAGGGCCCCCTGTATTTGCTTTGTTTGGAGGCCTTTCCTTCCCTAACTCAGCAAATAGAATACGAAAACCAGAACAAATTATTACCTTAGCTTACATTTTTTCATATAACATGTCTTCTGACAAATAGGTTGCCAAAATGCCTAAACTTCCCCCTTGATTTATTGAAGTGAGTAAAGTCTACTTCACAATTAAAGACGTGATTTAGTTTGTAGTTTTCTGTGAGAAGAGGTGCATTTACTCATAGGAGCTCGTGAAACTTCTGAGTACTGATCAGAACCCAGCTTTTAAATCATATATTCTGAGATGGAATTTGTTTTCACTCATTCAAAATCTGCCAGTCTTTTGTATCTGTAGAATTTAGTTTAACCAGAGGCAAAACAGACAAAAAGGAAAGAGGCTAACAAAATAAGCCTTACAGAGTATATGTTGAAAGAGGAAGCGTAGAGTGAAGATCTCTCCTGTAGTGTGAATTATTAGTGTCAAAACAGCAACTAAAAATGATCCTGCAGAAAGCCAGATTTCATACAAACGTGAAGGCTCAGGCCGTGGTTGATAGAAATTCCCACAAAGCACCATAATGAATGTGCATTGAGTAGACAGTACTGTTTAAATTATGGCTACTCATTTTTGTCTAAAGAAAAGGCAAACAAATCGATGCATATACTGAAGGGATGCAACACCAGAATATATCAGTCACAATAATTGGAGCTTCCTCAGGTCTATGTATAAAAATCTTGAATAATCTCATTATCAGCATCAATATAGAGTTAAACCACTGAAATAATAGTCAATCTACTAAAATACAAACATAATCATCAGGAAACAGATCGAGCTCAAAGTACACCTAATGGATCTAATTTTCCTGTTTCTTTTATATGTCTGGGTGCTATTGATTATCTTACTGATTTCCACTGTCACAAAATGTAACTGCTTTACCATTTGCAATTGGACCAGTTGTCCTTCATTTGTGGCGACTTCTTTTATCTCATAGGCCTATAAAATAAATGCTGCACTCTGCGTTTGACATCAGTTACATATTCACATTCTGTAGCCTTTTTGTTTCTCCTTAAATTGGGACTAAAAAAAGAAACAAAATTGGGTTTTTGCTTCATTCACTATTGTCTGCTGATTAAGGGGAGTATGATGACCTTTTCATTGAGTAACACTTTGTGCAGTATTTGCCCTGACAAGGCGAATGCCAGTTTTTCTCTGACACTAATAAATTGCCTTTGGCTGTGACAGATAATGACGCTTAGGGGTAATGGATTATAGCCTGTAAAACCATTTTAAAAATATACTTAGGCATTTTATTTGAGTCTACACATACTCAAGAAACTTAACTATAGATTTGCTGTGGGCTTTAAAGTCTGAATATTTTAGGAGTAACAGAAATAAACACATAGGGACTTCTAGTCTTCTCTATAACAACACTCCATCCCGATAGGTATGGAAATCCAGAGTGAGCTGAATCCACTACTCATGCCTTGCAGATCTCTCTTAGCTAAGAGACATTCTTCTTTGATTTTTAATATCACTGAGACTGTTTCAGCACAAGGCAAAGCAGCAGCCAGCTTCATACACTGCTTGACGTAACTAGAATTTTTGCTGATTTTTTCTGGATCTGTGATTTTGTAGCAGGAAATCTTTAGAGGCAAGTCACAAGACATTTTTCAGTGACCTGCCCCTGTATCAAACTCACAAGTGGTGGATGCTGTTCTGACAACACCCATGCCTTCTAGTCATAATGATGTAGTTTACTGTTACCACAAGTAAGTATTTTTCTTACTTCTTTATTGGGATGCTGAGCCGGTATTACACTCAAAAATGTCTTAGTTTTGGGGGGTGGGTGGGTGGGGGAGTGGGTGAAAAGGAAACACACCTTATATATAAAGTCAGGATTTTATTGTTAGTATAATTAACATTTTAACAGTCTAATCTAAGTATCATTGTTAATCCAGGAATAATTGTTGCAGAAAGAATACATCTATGCAAAAAAAGTTACAGTAATTAAACTAATTCAGTTAAAATTATTGTACACACGACTCTTATTTTCTGCCCCTTTTCCTGGTGTTCTGCTCACTCTCCCTCTGCTCCTCAAGGTCTTAAACCTTCTGGGTACATCCTGGCATCGGTGGTAGGGATGTTACAGGAAGCTGTCAGTGTCTGGAGTCCTTTGCTGGGAGCATTAAGATGCCCGTAGAACCATAGAATTGTCTAGATTGGAAGGGAACTTTAAGATCATCGAGTCCAACTATTAAGCTAACACTGCTAAGTACACCACTAAACCATGTCTCAAAGCACAACAGCTGCCATCTCTTAAATACGTCCACGGATGGCAATTCCACCACTTTCCCTGGGCAGCTTGTTCCAAATCTTCCGAACCCTTACCATGAAGAATTTTTTCCTAATAGACATCCTAAACCTCCCCTATTACATCTTGTTGGCGCCTTCTTCCTCACTCTAGAGTCTGTTCAGAGCCAATTTTTATGGTTGCTTATGTACTTTTACACCATGATCTTTCACTCCCGATTCTTACCTGAATTTATTATGCATGTTGNTCTTTTTTTTTTTTTTTAATTAAAAAAGCCCAGTGGTTGAGGTTTGTTTCGAGAAATATCAATTGTAACATTCTCCCCACTGCCCAAAAAGTGGTGATTGCCTTCCAACAGCAGTCTTCCAGGGCAGGGCCCCCTGTATTTGCTTTGTTTGGAGGCCTTTCCTTCCCTAACTCAGCAAATAGAATACGAAAACCAGAACAAATTATTACCTTAGCTTACATTTTTTCATATAACATGTCTTCTGACAAATAGGTTGCCAAAATGCCTAAACTTCCCCCTTGATTTATTGAAGTGAGTAAAGTCTACTTCACAATTAAAGACGTGATTTAGTTTGTAGTTTTCTGTGAGAAGAGGTGCATTTACTCATAGGAGCTCGTGAAACTTCTGAGTACTGATCAGAACCCAGCTTTTAAATCATATATTCTGAGATGGAATTTGTTTTCACTCATTCAAAATCTGCCAGTCTTTTGTATCTGTAGAATTTAGTTTAACCAGAGGCAAAACAGACAAAAAGGAAAGAGGCTAACAAAATAAGCCTTACAGAGTATATGTTGAAAGAGGAAGCGTAGAGTGAAGATCTCTCCTGTAGTGTGAATTATTAGTGTCAAAACAGCAACTAAAAATGATCCTGCAGAAAGCCAGATTTCATACAAACGTGAAGGCTCAGGCCGTGGTTGATAGAAATTCCCACAAAGCACCATAATGAATGTGCATTGAGTAGACAGTACTGTTTAAATTATGGCTACTCATTTTTGTCTAAAGAAAAGGCAAACAAATCGATGCATATACTGAAGGGATGCAACACCAGAATATATCAGTCACAATAATTGGAGCTTCCTCAGGTCTATGTATAAAAATCTTGAATAATCTCATTATCAGCATCAATATAGAGTTAAACCACTGAAATAATAGTCAATCTACTAAAATACAAACATAATCATCAGGAAACAGATCGAGCTCAAAGTACACCTAATGGATCTAATTTTCCTGTTTCTTTTATATGTCTGGGTGCTATTGATTATCTTACTGATTTCCACTGTCACAAAATGTAACTGCTTTACCATTTGCAATTGGACCAGTTGTCCTTCATTTGTGGCGACTTCTTTTATCTCATAGGCCTATAAAATAAATGCTGCACTCTGCGTTTGACATCAGTTACATATTCACATTCTGTAGCCTTTTTGTTTCTCCTTAAATTGGGACTAAAAAAAGAAACAAAATTGGGTTTTTGCTTCATTCACTATTGTCTGCTGATTAAGGGGAGTATGATGACCTTTTCATTGAGTAACACTTTGTGCAGTATTTGCCCTGACAAGGCGAATGCCAGTTTTTCTCTGACACTAATAAATTGCCTTTGGCTGTGACAGATAATGACGCTTAGGGGTAATGGATTATAGCCTGTAAAACCATTTTAAAAATATACTTAGGCATTTTATTTGAGTCTACACATACTCAAGAAACTTAACTATAGATTTGCTGTGGGCTTTAAAGTCTGAATATTTTAGGAGTAACAGAAATAAACACATAGGGACTTCTAGTCTTCTCTATAACAACACTCCATCCCGATAGGTATGGAAATCCAGAGTGAGCTGAATCCACTACTCATGCCTTGCAGATCTCTCTTAGCTAAGAGACATTCTTCTTTGATTTTTAATATCACTGAGACTGTTTCAGCACAAGGCAAAGCAGCAGCCAGCTTCATACACTGCTTGACGTAACTAGAATTTTTGCTGATTTTTTCTGGATCTGTGATTTTGTAGCAGGAAATCTTTAGAGGCAAGTCACAAGACATTTTTCAGTGACCTGCCCCTGTATCAAACTCACAAGTGGTGGATGCTGTTCTGACAACACCCATGCCTTCTAGTCATAATGATGTAGTTTACTGTTACCACAAGTAAGTATTTTTCTTACTTCTTTATTGGGATGCTGAGCCGGTATTACACTCAAAAATGTCTTAGTTTTGGGGGGTGGGTGGGTGGGGGAGTGGGTGAAAAGGAAACACACCTTATATATAAAGTCAGGATTTTATTGTTAGTATAATTAACATTTTAACAGTCTAATCTAAGTATCATTGTTAATCCAGGAATAATTGTTGCAGAAAGAATACATCTATGCAAAAAAAGTTACAGTAATTAAACTAATTCAGTTAAAATTATTGTACACACGACTCTTATTTTCTGCCCCTTTTCCTGGTGTTCTGCTCACTCTCCCTCTGCTCCTCAAGGTCTTAAACCTTCTGGGTACATCCTGGCATCGGTGGTAGGGATGTTACAGGAAGCTGTCAGTGTCTGGAGTCCTTTGCTGGGAGCATTAAGATGCCCGTAGAACCATAGAATTGTCTAGATTGGAAGGGAACTTTAAGATCATCGAGTCCAACTATTAAGCTAACACTGCTAAGTACACCACTAAACCATGTCTCAAAGCACAACAGCTGCCATCTCTTAAATACGTCCACGGATGGCAATTCCACCACTTTCCCTGGGCAGCTTGTTCCAAATCTTCCGAACCCTTACCATGAAGAATTTTTTCCTAATAGACATCCTAAACCTCCCCTATTACATCTTGTTGGCGCCTTCTTCCTCACTCTAGAGTCTGTTCAGAGCCAATTTTTATGGTTGCTTATGTACTTTTACACCATGATCTTTCACTCCCGATTCTTACCTGAATTTATTATGCATGTTGCCTGGTACATTTGTTAGATGCTACTACTTTGTTTTCTTTTTTTAACCTTGAAACCTTTTTTTTTGTCGAAATCGCATCCTGTGTTTCTATAATCAACCACTGGAGAGTTGTTTACAACCATAAGGTCTCCAGCACCACCCTTTGCCTCATCTCTTATTTTCCCATTCCTGTAGGCCCACATGCCACATCCTGCACCTCCACATCATAAGACCTATGTTGCTGTATCAGGCTTGTATTTCTCTGCTCTGCAGGTGAAATCCTCAATCCACAGAAGGTCTGGGAAAACCCCAACTGTCTATCACTACTGACATGCTGCCGAGCTGCAGCTTCACAGTGAATTTATCCCCCTTAGAACAGCCCTGGCATGGTGCTAGTCTGTGATGTCAAGAGGCAGTAGTAGTAGGTCCCCATAACTTGTATGGCCCCAGGAGTTCCTTCTGTTCAAGGAAAGGGATGAGCAGAAGGGGAACTCTGTCATCGAAAAGCAGAATTACAGGCCTGTAATTTTAATTACAGAATGACAACCCTTGTCTCCTCTGCTATCATGCACTGATATCAGAGGCCAGGTGATGCCGGCATTGTCAGTGTGGAGCTGAGGACTGGGCCTAATCAAACAAAGATGTCACTGTGAAACAGACCAGCAAAGTAGGATGCCTTGAATTGAGATTTTACTGTTTCCACATCCTGGAATTTGGAAGAAAATACTCCACAGAGTTTAAAAAAAGACAGAGATCCTAAAGGCAAAAGTTTTGCATGCCTTGGTTCCTTGGAGAAGGCAAGAGAGGTGAAAGAAGTTATCATGAAGTGATGAGATACAAAAAAGCTGAAAACCCTTTTTTCTGAAAAAGTTCAGTGCCAGTCATTGTGTACAGAGGACACAATACATTGTAACTTACTGACAAGCTTGTGAACCTGATTCTTGTCATGAAGCATTTGTATTTCAAAGATTAAAAAACCTGAGTGAAGTGAGCACACAAATATTCTGAGTACTTCAGCAAGGAAACTCTGTGTTAAGATGTGTTAAAGGCAGCTAACTAGCACTGAAAAATTGCCAGGAAAAGCACCAGTTTGATGTTGTAAGGTTTTTAGGCATTAATGTAAACTGGGAATTTGAAAACACTTGTTTCTTCACTTCAGGTCATTCTGTAGAAAGCAAAGCAGCTTCAAGGAGGGTGAAAAGCTTTGATTTGCACCACCAGGTATAGCAGCAAAAATAAAGACTGGGTGTAGCTGAATATTCTGAAAAGAGTTGCTGACAATTTCTGTTTATTCTTTGTCCTTCTCTTTTGCTCTTCTTTTCTCTGCCTTCTTTCCATCCTTATTCCCAAAGGATCTTTATTCTTTGTCAGTGATGTGAATTAGGCAACATTCACCGTGAATAACTGAATGGTGGGAGCCAAGCATTATGAAAGATTTAGATTGGGATAGGGTTTCTAAAAGTTTATTTGGAATGAGAAAATTTGAGAAAAAAAGTACTCATCGGCCCAAATAAGATATGCTGACTTATTTGGTCTTGTTCCAGTGTAGAAGAAAAATAAATAAATCCAATAGAGTAATTTCCCATTAAGCCAGGAATCCAGTTCTCTCCCATTTCTCATTTATATCAGTCTAAAACCTAGAAAATCATTACCTTAAAATTAGCATCTTTACTCTAGAAGACTTTTTATTTTTCAACACACCAAGAAGTATGGCAACTATTTTCTTCCTGACACTCTTGCTCCGTGTATCATTATTTGTATTCTGTTGAATTTATGAGGTTTTTTTAGTTAATTAAATTTCTAAAAGCATCTGAGCAAATCCAATTGCAGCTTAAACAGATTTTTTCAGTCCACAGGGATGTAATTTTTAAAAATAATTTTATTTGAAAATCCATTATAAATACTTCCATGATTCCCACACCTTCTCAACTCTGTTACTGTTCAAAGTTTGCATTCTCCAAATTTAATTTAAAACTGGTGTCTTAAAAGTTACAAGCAATGCTGTTTCTAGAAAGTACAGGAGAGCTTCCCACGATATATCTATTTTATTTTCAAAAATTCAAATTCCTCTTTTTTTTCTCTCTCTATTTAGGTTTTCTGGGGTTTTCTGGTAGTCTTTAAAAGTTCATGGGGAAGGTTTAAGCATAAAATTAGGGAAAAGGGCATCAACTTGTTTTGTCAATCAATTACAAATTTAAATGGCATTTAAAGCATAAAATGTGTTAGTTTTTCTAACTCTTTTATCAACAATAAATTTATTTTCATAGTCAAAAAGTTTCAGATTCTCATTCAAAATAACATATTCTTTTAGAAATTTATTTATATATAATTAGAAAATACAATGGAAAACATCCCACACACTTGCACATGTATTTTTTCCTTCTAACTGGTGAAAACACTCTGTTTTAGTGAAGGATGGTGAAAATGTGGTCAACTGGTTGAAACATCACTTATTTGAAGATGTCTTTTGATGTGTTTGTGCATTACAGCCTGCTGGTGGATGCAGAATAGATAAGAACTGCCTCCTTGGCCAGTCGTAAGGGGCTTGGCAGCCTCTACAGCAGTTGCTCTTTGAGGAAAAGTCTTGAAAACATGCCTCTAAGTTTGATCATCACCATGTGCATATTACTTTGTCCAGAGGGTCACTCTTTATTGGCATGCCAAATGTTGGAAAAATAACATATGCTTTATGGGATGATGAGTTGCCAAATGATACTGGAACAGCATTTACACTGCTCACCATCACAGAAGAGCTATCAAATGGAACAGGCACATCCAGACCATGGAGAAAAAACACTGTGAAGACCAAGCGTCAACTCTGTGGTTGGAGAACACTGTCTGTCCAGACTGATGGGCCACCTGCTTGCTGCAGCCAGCATGGGCAGCCAGCTGGGATGGGTTTTGGCAAGCCTGAGGGACGCTGACCAGGACAGCCTGTGCCAGGCTTGGTGAGGTTGGCAAGAACAATACTTAGCCAAAAATAAAGGCAAATTTATAAAAACCCATGTATATACAGAAACATTTTGCTTTTTCACAAATGATAACTTTCTGGAGGAAAGCACATTATAAAACTTTATGCTCTTCTGTAATGATAAATACCTTTGTGGCAGTACCCGGCATGGCATGTCAGAAATGGAAGCTTTCTTTGAAATGTTTGTTTCCACTTATATTTATTTTTAGATTCATTAACAAGAATTCAGCTGTCATCCAGTGTAGCAGAGTTCAAACTTTAAAATCTTCCTAGACTCAATTTTAAGCAATCAGAACCTATAAACTCTTTATTAAATGATCTTTTAATTGTAAATTAATACTTCTTATAGGACATAAAATATCAAGCCCTAGAAAATTACACACTGTGTGCAGCGATAATTAAAAAAAAAAAACAAAACATGAAACTCAGAGGGAGTACCAATCTGAGGATGCAAACATCAGAATAACATATTTTCTATATTAATTAATTTTTCCTGAAATTCCAAACAACTTGACCCATTGTTGTGAAAGCCAGTAATACAGATCAGTGTGCTAATTCATATATAAAATAACTAGGAAAAGAAAAGTTTGCAGATGTTGAGCCTAGGTTTTAGTAAAGGTGTCACTATCATCATTATTACCTTTGAAATGGACTTGTCCAAGTGTTTAAATTCCTAACACCTTTGTGCCCTTTTTACTCATAGGCAACTTTCTTTTTGTACTCTCAAGTACAAAACCTTTCCCTGTGAACTTTTTCCCAAAAAGCAACTTGTTTTGTAGATAAAATGATTTGTAATAATAGAGCAACTTAAGGTTACTTTGATCATTTGAGCCTGTTCTGAGCCAGGAACGTTTAAACTTTTGGCATCTAACAGTCCACACATTCCCCTTTTCCAAGCTCATTCCTTAAACTGTTGGATTTTTATAAGGAATTTAATTAATCATGTAGGCAGAGTGTCAGGTGTGCCACTTAACAATTTTAACTGATAAATATCTGCTGGGTATACCATTTCCAGACCAAATAAAAAATCTCAAATGCTGACATAAAAATGGTCACTGAGACATGGGAGGATGTGAGTCATAATGGAACCGTCCAGAGGCTTCATCAGCCTAAAATAAAAAAGAAGAGCCAAGTCCCAACTGCATTACTTTGCAATAGGTGGTAAGTGGCACTTTCAGAGTACTGTAGCTGTTGAGAGAATCTGGGAATAAAAGCCTGCTCTTCAACATATAAGGATAAGGCAGAGATTCCATGTGACATGTTCCTAGGCTGAATATACCAGAACAGAATGCAGTGATCTCGCTAAGACCACTCATGCTCTGGCTTTTGAAGAGCAGGGATTGCTGACAGCGGGACAGCTGAAGAAGCTTTGCTCCTCACGTCCCTTCCCTGCCACAGCTATGCCGGTCAACTCTTGTGAAACGGCTCCTCAGGTGCCACAGTCTGGAGTTTCAAAATGTATTCCGTTTAGCTTTAAAAATGGACTGCAAAATTCTGCGGCAGAGGAACAGTTTCACTAACAATTCAACTGTCTTTGTTTTAGTGGCAGAAGGTCAGGTTACGAACCCAGAATAAATCATCTTTGCTGCTGTGTTGGAACTGTTCTCATGTATCCTATGAGTTAGGGACTCGACATTTTGCACTGTTATTTTTGCATGTAGCTTATTATATGGCTGACTTTCTTCCAATCTTCAGAAGGTGTATGCAGGGCTTTGGATCATGTACAGTGCATAGTAACATGAAAAATTGTGTTCATTAGGAGATCTGGCACACATTGAGGCTGCCTTGAAGTCTGGTTCTGTAACTAATCTTACATAAGCTCTCTTGTTCAGATGGTGGTTACTTATTAGTGGTTCTTTCCTGTAATAGAGATGTGCAATATTCCAGTTTGGATGATGTCTTACCATAAAGAAGATATTTAAACAACAATTACTGTTCACTGCATGTTGCAGGGTTTTCAGACATAGCAGAAAATAAATCCCAAAACCATTTCAAGGTAAACAGATACAATTGTCAAAAGTCAAGAAGGTAAAAAAAACCACTGTGTAGGGAAAATAAAACCTGGTGATTTGTTGCCTCAGCAATTAAAATCTTATAGTAAATATCTACTTACAAGATACATATTGTCCACTGGGACAGACATCCCAATAAACTGATCACCCTGCAGAAGTGCCCCTAGCTGACCATATCAGTGTAGTGGATTTATTTGATGTTTTTGACTTACAAAGTTAGAGATAGTTGGAAAAAAATCAGCTAATCTATTTTGGCAGAAAATTCTAGTTCATTGAGCCTGAAATGTTTACTTTCTAACATGTCAGGTTGGACGTATTTTTATCTGGATGCCTGATGAACTACCCTACAAACATGCTTGTGTTTTCAGTGTTCCTAGGTCTGTGTTAAACAATTTGGCACATTTGCTCTGGAAATTAAAATTAATTGCTTTGAGATTCTGGAAGTACTGTGTTCCTAAACCTACAACAGTCTGCCTGACAGAATGACAGGCTTTGCGACACTGGGTTAGCTACGGATTATTCTGGGACTCATGGTTTTAGGATACTGAAGCATGAATTGGCTTATCCAAAAACCATGTCTGAGTTGGGGGCTGAGCTCCAGCCTGATCTAAGGTCAGAGCCTTCAAGCACCAGGGATCCTGGGAGTGTTTCAGGCTTGTTTCGGTGCTGTGCTTCTCAGCTCTTAAAGGTGTTCAGTGGATGTGGGCTGCACATCAAGCTGTGCTTTAGGAATGGAGCAAAGGCACATGCTATATGGTACTTCTGTCATTCTTTTTCTTACCTGGTAAAATAAGACAACACCAAAAATAAGGTGTCACCTTCCATGGTAGCAATCTTTGATCTCCTTACCGAGTGCTACTTTTTCAGATAAAAATGTCTGTGAAAGGACAAAATAGCTGCTATTTCACATAGCATCCTGTGCTTCCTGGGATGTGATTGCAAAGAGGTCCTGTTTCTCGAAAGAGGGACTGATACACTCTTTGGGTAACAAAACTTCCAAAATGTTAAAGATGACATTTCTGGATGCACAGCCTTGGCCCCTGGTTGAAATGAGTATTTTTGGATCATTTGAAAGCGTTCCTTTGACTAATACTCTGAAGAAGAAACGTCCCTAACAAGCAGTATGGACTAATATGAACTCTGCTAAGGGATATTCACAATCTGTCTCCTGCATTGTAAATAATGCTTCTAGATCCCAAAACATCTGATATTTTCTGTAATGCTCTCGTAATATAACAAGATAGATTGAAAATAAAATAAACTAAGCCTGTAAGTTTTGATTATACTGTGCTAGACTGAAATACTGAAGCACAAGCTCTAAATTATGAAAGGCCTCCTGATCCCAATTAAAAATTGCTCAGTGGATTGGGTATGGGATAGAGAAAAATAAGTACCTTTCTTTTGCATATTACCCAGCTTGATGAGCCAGATTTGGCTTGCAGGCTGGCTGACACATGAATTCTCATGTCTCCAGCTTCCTTGTCAGGAAGGCTGTGGGTGAGTAGTTCTGATTTGAGCCCTCATTTATGGGGGAGGAAACACCCATGCTATCAAATATTTGGGATGTTTTGAGGTAATGTTTTAATGTGCTGAGCAATTATGTTGGCACTACATGAAGAAAGAACCTGAGTAACCCTTTCTTGCTAGGTTACTACATACCTAACAGATTCCAGCCACCTACACCTTTACTGATGCACGGGATGAGAATTTTTAATACGCCTGTAAAATAAGTTGCTATCACATTTTTCTCTTTTTCCACTGTGTTTTCTTGTTAGGAAGTTAGAAAAAAACCCTCAAACACCTAGAACAAGTGACTTAAATCACCTTTCTGGTTTTCATGCATGTTAAATTAAGGGAAATGGCTCATTTTTTAACAAACAACAAAAGGATAAAGCTGAGATAAATCAAATGTGCTACAAAGCTCCTGTGAAATTCATGATTGTATCTGGGCAGATAGATAATTAGGTTGTATGAGACCTTATTTTTTGAACATCTGAAGTGTAGGTGGACTTGAGGAAACAAAGCATTAAAGCTCAATTTTACATTTATTTTGTTGTCTTTGCACACTTGTCTCTGTTTCCTGTGGTACCAGCCATCTGTCCAAGTACATGTGCTTGATAGGACATGTCGTGGTATACCACAAGAATCTTGGATACCATTGTGTTTACTCCAAATTTTGAACTCTGAATTCTGCATGTAATTCTCTCTTTTACTTGCCTTATGCCTGGGTGTGAGTTCAAGCCAAATATAAACCATCAAGGCATATTATCCTTCAAGGGATGACAATCCGTCATATTTAAATTAAAGAAACAGATAGTATCATGGTGCCAAACATCCAGCTAAAAGAAAGAAATTATATATATAAAGTAGACAGTGATTCTCCATGATGTTTCATGAGCCATTTTGGACATTGAGATGCTGACTTTTGGTATAGTCAAGGATATTTTTTGTGTAAGAAGCATTAGGTAGAAGCTGTACTGCATGAAAGAGAATGGTCTGCATGGTAAGATGTCCTAGCAAGTCTGTAACAAAACTCAAAGCTATAAAGTATGCAAACTAAAGATTTTGAAGTTAGGTGTAAGTAGTAATATCCTCAACCCTATCCAAGTGAGTTAGCCATAGCATTCAGTGTAGACTGAATTCTGTTTTATCAGCTTAAAAGTGTTTTGAGAAGGAATCAGAAATGAAAGCTTTTGCAACTGCATTTGTATTTCTCTTGTTTATTTTCAGCACTCATCATTTTTGGAATGGGTACGCAGCTGGATCTGAATGATTCCCAAGTGATGAGAAAAAAGAATATATAGAGAGCACTAGAGATCATGACTTAGTGTCTGATTCTGTTACACACACTCTGTATGACCTTGGGCAAGTTATTGAACTTTGGATGCTAAGAGCTTCTTTTAAACATTTTCAAAACTAAATGTGTCTGCATCTATTAGGTTAATTTTATTGATTCACTGTTTTTTAAAAAACTCATCTGAGAGTTGCCGGAAGAAAACAGTCTGGCTGTGTATAACAACAATCATGACATTTCACCAGATTTTTAGTTGAATTACACTTTTAAAAGCGAGTATCGCATCCTAGTTTTACACATTCAGTGTCAGGAGTATGAACTGGGAGCTTCTGTAAATTTTCTCAGTAATTAATCTGAAAGCTGTAAAAAATTCATTTTTGTTTTAGCCTTAATTTGTCTAATCCAACTTCCAGTATGGATTGGATCTTGTTATAACTTTGGCAGCTGAATGGAAGTACCTGCTATCTATGTTTTACTCTGAATACAGATACTTAAGGGAAGTCTTTATCACTCTGGAGTTTTTTGATAAATTAAATAGCCTCAGCTTCCAGGATACCATTGCAAGGCCAGACTTTTGATTTCTCAGTTCTGAGGCTATCAACAACCCTCATAAGTTGTGACCAGCATATGTGGATGTGGTGACAGTTACAACTCTGTTAGTACAAAGGAAATGTAGCCACACAAGTCCTACTTCAGACTATTTTGGACTTGCTGGAAAGCAGCTCTGCAGAGTGGGACCTGGGTGTCCTGGTGGACAAGCTGACCATGAGGCAGCAATGTGCCCTTGTGGCCAAGAAGGCCAATGGCATCCTGGGGTCAATTAAGAAAAGAGTGGCCAGAAAGTTGAAGGTCATCATTATCCCCCTCTACTCTGTCCTGATTTGGCTACATCTGGACTACTGTGTCCAAGGACAGGGAACCACTGGAGAGAGTCCAGTGGAGGACTATGAAGATGATCTAGGGAATGGAGCACCTCTCATGAGGAAAGGCTCAGAGACCTTGGTCTGTTTAGCTTGGAAAAGAGAAGACTGAGAGGGGACCTTATCAATGCTTATAAATATTTAAGCAGTGGGTGTCAAGAGGATGAGGCCAGTCTCTTTTCAGTGGTATCCAGTGACAGAACAGAGGCAATGGGCACAAACTGGAACACAGGAAATTCTGTCTGAACATAAGGAAAAACTTTACTATGAGGGTGACAGAGCACTGGAACAGGCTACACGAGAGGTTGTGGAGTGTCCTCTGAAGATATTCAAAACCTGCCTAGATGATTCTAGTCCAGCCTGCTCTAGGTGCATCTGCTGTGGCAGGGGGATCGTATTAGATGATCTCCAAAAGTCCTTTCCAATTCCTACGATTTCATGATTCTGTGATTCTGTATATTGGTCTTACAGATACTCTGTAAGAGATTCATCTGTCATTTCTCCAACTCTCCAGAGTCCTCTCCAGGAGCATTGCCAACCAGTAGAAAATCTCCTGTTCTCTCAATGACACCTATTTTCCAGATGTTTAACTTCCTCTGACAGAATTTAAAAAAAAAAAAAAAAGTAGTGTCTACTTCAATTCAGCAGAGAAAGAAAACCATTTTTTCAGCCCTAGGGAACTTGTCCTCTCCCATTGTACCTACTATTTTCCAAAAATATATGCAAACTTTACCAATGACTTTGCTTTATTCTAAGTTATTGAAAAGAATTTCAAGTTTCATAAAGCTAAGAACCAACTCCTGCAGATCCTTCTGCTCTCACAGAAACACATTGGCTGATTCTCTAATTATCTTTGAGATCTGTCATGCCTATTTTTAATTCATGCATTTGGTGCATCATGTTAATTTCAGATCATTTTACTTCTTCATCAAAATGTCAAGAAAAAATTGAGTCACGATCACTACAGAAGTGGAGGTATGTTACACCAGCATCCATTACCGTTATTAACCAAACTGGGATCATTAAGAGAGCAAGCTACTTGGAAAAATCTAATGGTTTTCAATAAACCATTAATCATTCTCTTAATTGTTCATTAACAGAGAGTCAGCCATTCCTGTACTTACTGATGCTAGTCAGATTGGTCTGGTTTTAATTACTTACTTTGAGCCACACTATGAATGCAACATTAGCTTTTTTCAGTCTTCAAGAACCTTGAAGATATTGCAAGAATTATTGAAAATCAGTATTCAGTAATGAGAGAACTCCTTAGTCAGCTCTTTTAAAATTCTTAGGTGGAAGGTTAAGATGTTTTTAGTAGTTGATGTATTATGTTGTATTGAGTTACAGCTGGCATTTCTGGAAACATTCTGGAAATGAGAGGCCAGAGAGAATTAAAAAAAAAAAAAAAAGCACAAAGGAAGTGGAAACAAATTTTCTTCTACACAATAGAAGACAATGAATAATTCTGTCTTATGATATGAACAATGTAGCTGATGTCAGTAGAACTGCCCTGTAAGTAAAGATTCACGTAGGCAAAGTATATTTAGAACTTGTTGTGGATTAAAGTTAAAAGTACAGCATGAATCTAGTGATGAAATTGCAGATATATGAAGCACTGAGTCATGTTGAGACAAAGACTGGGGTTCACATAGCATAATTTCAGCTATGTAAAATTTAGGCTTCTATTCTAAACTAGCCACTTCTACCTTATTTATAATTACCGGGAAAACATAAGGTGATGTTGGAGTACAATTCATCCCATAGATGCTGAACAGCTGAGGATGGCTCAGCTGTCTTTTTTGGGTGCCCATCTGTCTTCTGGCAATCCAGGGGAAATTAGATTAAAATAGATGACTAATGCTTATCTGGATAAAGACAGGTGAGATGAATTCCATCTAACATGATTTATCCAAAGAGATCTGTAGTGGAAATAATCCCACACCACTCTACCCATCTTGTACAGAAATATAATCATTACACAGTTCTTTCCAACTGAGATCAGACTTTACTGAGATAGAATAAAACTGTCAGTTTAAAAGCAATTTTCATTTCAGACTTAGGATTTTTTATTGACTTTTCATAGAAAGCAACCCTTAAAAAATGCCAATTATTGTACAGTACTTCTCTCTAATTGGGAACAAATTCTAAATAAAATATGGATACATTTATAATCATTGTATGACTGTTTGATTGTGTGACTGGATGTCAGCCCTTTATTAATGGCGAAGCAGTACTCATTTAAAATTGTTAACTGAATGTATTAGGTATATGTAACTTGTGTCTGAGACTTAGCTCACGCAGAATACAAGAATTTCCAGTTAAGGTTTAAGCCTCTGTCTGTTCAGTCAGAGAGAGATTGTCCCTCAGAAAAAAAAGCCTCCACCTTTGAACAGTACAGTCTTGACTCTGTTTCTTCACTGTTCCATGGCAAAAGGGAAAATGCAGTCCTGCTTCCCAGGCTGACTTGGTTTTCCTCCTCTCGCTCATCAAACTAAGCATGCTATCTAGCATTCTGAGATGGGAGAAAAATGCAAGACTGTGCCCAGTTCACACCCATCAAAGAGGAGAAGGGAGGTGACACGCTTGGTTAAACATCACTGTCTCCATGCTGCTATCAACTACATAGAACATCTGCAGAGAGAAGCTGAGTACCCCTTTATGCCTCTCACTTAACACACAGATTCTCTTGATTCAGATTCAGAATATGGTCTGTAATGAGTAATATTCAGTAATGAGGAGCAAATTACTCCTTAGCCAAATGTTATCTGCTGACAAATAAAAAAAAATAAAAAAATTTCTGGCAGAGAAGAAACTGTGGATCTTTAAATACCTCAGTGTCTCAGTGTTATTAAAAATCTTAGACCTTAGCAAGTGATTGACAATATTTCAACAACAGGGAAATAGTGACTGAGATCTTGTCTGTGAAAACAGATGGTGCTTGACACTTTTCTGGAAGAACCTGTCAGCCCTATTAGAAGACCAGGTCATCTAGATTAAAGGAGAAAAAAACAAATATGCTTGTACTAAAATGCTGGCTACATAACTGTAAAAAAACAATGTTATGTGGAGAGCAGGTAACGTGCAGTAATTGCTAAGGGATGACTGGACAGCCAGTTAAGGTGACATGGCAAACATGGCAGTCACAACAGCCATGGTATAACTGGTGCAGCAGCCTGAAGAAAGCCTTGTCTGGACTCAGCTGGCACTATGCTGAGTGCAGAGGATTGGTGTAAAGAAAATTGCATTTATATACAGATACATATATGTAAATATAGTTGATATCTTCTTCGGCTCTGGTTAGACCTCATCCAGAGTACTGTGTCCAGCTTTGGACTCCTCAGCACAGGAAGGACAAGGACCTGTTGAAGCAGGGCCACGTAGATGATCAGAGGGATGGAGCACCTCTCCTGTGAAGACAGGCTGAGAGAGTTGTGGGTTTTCAGCCTGGAAAAGAGAAGGCTCTGGGCAGACCTTACAGTAGCCTTCCAGTATGTAAAGAGAGCCCACAGAAAAGCTGGAGAGGGACTTTTTATAAGGGCATGTAGTGATAGGACAAGAGGTAATGGCTTCAAACTGGAAGAGGGTAGATTTACACTAGGTATCAGGAATAAAATTCACTACAAGTGTGGTGAGGTACTGGAACAGGTTGCCCAGAGAAGTTGTGGATGCCCCACTCCTGGAAGTGTTCAAGGCCAGGCTGGATGGGGCTTTGAGCAACCTGGTCTAGTGGGAGGTGTCCCTGCCCATGTCAGAGGGGTTGGAACTAGATGATCTTTAAGGTCCCTTCCAAGCTGAGCCATTCTATGATTCTATGACATACATGCGTGCGTACATAGTTGTGTAAATGTATACAGAGATAAATATACTGACAAGTACATATTTTGGCAAAGAACTTAAAGACTGGGCTGAGTTGTCCTACAAGAATTTTGTGTTGTTTTAACTGTCCTACTTTACCTAAACTGCTTACTTGAAGATGGCGTATATTTATAGGCAACTTACAAATTTCTGGAGCTTCAGCTGGAAGCTGGCAGGCTACCTCTACAGTGCCTAAAATAGCAGTAGACACATATGTTTGCATGACTGAATCCCACCCCACAGACTGCAGTGAGGAATGTAGACTATCACATACTACTTTATGTATTCACCTTGTGACACGGCACACTGACCAAAAATCAGAAAATAGAGTGTTTATCTGTTCCCAGCAGTTTTTACTTTGTTACTGAGATAAGATTCTCTCTCACTAGCTTCATCTGGTCAAAGTGTGCTGCAGTTTGATACTTTCACTTACCAGTCACCCCAATTCCACTTGTGGCTTGCTCACTCAATGAAGTGTGTGAAGAGACATAGCACATGCAATAAATCCAGCTGGCTTCATGCACCACCTTTGGTATTGGAGGCTGTGAGTGAAAGAACCTCAAGTCCATTTTTACTTTTACTTTGCACTTTTACAGCGGGAAGTGACTGACAAGTTTTTAATTAAAAGCCACTGTAGAAAACCAGATCTGACACCCACTAAGAAAAAAACCCCTTCCTCTATCAAGAATATAAGTGCTATGCTGTAGTACTACAGCTGTGGTACTTCATATCACACTATATCACACAATAGAAAGAATCATCTGATTGGTGCAGTATTTCTCTACTGAAACAGTACTGCTTTTCCCTATATTTTATCAAAAAAAACCAAAAAAGCAAAAAAAAGTATCTATGTTATTATGAACTTCCAAAAATAGTATTTCAAATTATTTTACTTACATGCTCAGTGATCAATTTTCCCCAACAGTTCAATGTAATGTATCCTCTTAAGCATGTTCTTTATGCTTTGAAACCTAGATATTTCTGCATTGCTATCAAGGAACCTTCGACCTGATGGAGCGGGTCCAGAAGAGGGCAACAAAAATGATCAAGGGGTTGGAGCACCTTTGCTACAAGGACAGGCTGAAGGAGCTGGGGTTGTTCAGCCTGGAGAAGAGGAGGCTCTGGGGAGACCGAAAGCAGCCTTTCAGTACCTGAGGGGGGGCCTACAGGAAGGCTGGGGAGAGCCTATTTACAAAGGCTTGTAGTGACGGGATGAGGAGCAATGGGTTTAAACTGAAGAAAAGCAGATTTAGATTGGATATTAGGAATAAGTTCTTTACAATGAGGGTAGTGGAGCACTGGAACAGGTTGTCCAGGGAGGTGGTTGAGGCCCCTTCCCTGGGGATATTCAAGGGGAGGCTTAATGAGGCCCTGGGCAACCTGGTCTAGTTGGGGGTGTCCCTGCTGACTGCAGGGGGTGTTGGACTAGATGACCTTTGAAGGTCCTTTCCGGCCCAGATGATTCTATGATTCTATGGTTCTGTCAGATTTTCTGGTTTACAGAGGCAAGAATGCTTTGTGCCCCTGTCTGCAACTCTTTTTTATTTCTTTCCTATAATAGCAAAAATGATAACCTTGCCATGGAAATTTTCATAGGATCATTTCTTAATCTACAGTTCTAAGGGTGACTTTATTTTTTAGGAGTAACCTAGCCAGACTACAGTTAAAAGATGAAAGACTGAGACATGAGAACATTCCTAGAACTGAGGGGTAGGCTTGAGCCATTTTGTGTCTTAAAATTTGGGATGAGCACTAGACATGTACTATGTGCTTCCTATGCCTTGCTTTCCATGAGTTGTGAACTCTGACTGTATTATTTGAAGCGTCCGTTGAACCACTTCAACAGTAGATCAAACTTTTGTCTTGACTGTAAATTAAGAAAAGCATTTCTACATTTGCCACTGTCAAAGTTCAGTACTCGGTGAGGAGGGTTTAATGTTTTTTATCAAATTTACTTATTTGGTTTCTTTGGGATTTTTATTTAGCAGAGTGATGAGGCTCTGATGTACTGAAATCACAATTGAAAAATGACATACCAAATGCAGTATACTGGTTGAATCACAGTACACATGTTTCTCATTACCCATATCTGAATGCTCACTGTCAAGATGCTGGGCCTCCCTCATCCCTAGAAAGATGTAAATGCAAGGGTTGAAGCCAGATCAAGCTCTCTTCAAAATTTGTTCTGGTAGTTAGCCAGATTTTATGCTTTCTGTTGGGCTGAGACATGTATATGCCCTCCCAGTCCTGGCACACTCGCCTGGGTAGTTCAGGAAGACATTATTCTGTGCTAATTATTTCAGGGAACCTGATGTTTCAATGGTGCAGCTGTCTTATGTTAGACCAATGTTACCCTCCGGACGCCCTGATCTTGAAATTACTTTAACCTTCTTTATGATACATTCTTCCTAGAGTTCATTGAGGTTTTTTGCCCTTCTCCTCTGAACAATCCTCCACTGTGGACGTGTGCTGATTGGTCACAGCTTATGACGGTTGTTTTCTCCTACATGTAAATTCACATTTTATTTTTCCAAAAAGTACATTGCATGCAGTAGAAATATTATACCTCAGGGTTTTCTTCTGGAACAAAAGTTCACAGAAGATGGGAACAGTCTAACACAATGGAAACTGCAGAACACAGCACCTACTCTTACCTGCTGATTCTTTTTAATTGAATATGTAGCGATTTATTAGTTATAATTTACCATCTGAAAAATCTGCTGAAATATTTTTTTCAATTTATTGGGGATTATATTCTACTTTGACACACAACAAACTAAATACTATGAGAAGATAGATACATAAGAACTCCTCATCCCCTTGATGCTTAAATTAACATTGAAGGAAGACAGGGAGTAGGTACAGATATTTTGCTTGGAAATATCCCGCAAGAATTGATGCTTTTTCATAGCGGAGTCACATACTGCAGAAAATCATGGAGAGAGGTCATTGCTCAGAGGTCATTGAGTCCAACCATCAGCCCTACTCTACAATTCCTCCCCTACACCATATCTCCCAACACCACATCTAAATAACTCTTAAATACATTCAAGGATGGGGACTCAACCACCTCTCTGGGCAACCTATTCCAAGGTCTGACCACTCTTTCTGGGAAAAATTCTATCCCATTGTTCAGCCTAAACCTACCCTGTTGCAGCTTGAAGCCATTCCCTCTCGTTCTATCACTAATCACCTGTGAGAAGAATCCAGCACCAGCCTCTCTACAATACTCTTTCAAGTAGTTGTAGAGAGCGATGAGGTCTCCCCTCAGCCTCCTCTTCCTCAAACTGAACAGTCCCGGCTCCTTTAATCGATCTTCATAGGATTTGTTCTCCAGGCCCCTCACCAGCTTCATTGCCTCCTCTGCACTTGCTCCAACACCTTGACATCTCTCTTGTGTTGAGGTGCCCAGAACTGGACACAGTACTCAAGGTGTGTCCTCACCAGTGCTGAGTACATGGGGAACAATCACCTACTTCTGCTGGTCACACTATTTTTTATACAAGGCAGGATGCCATTGGCCTTCTTGGCCACCTGGGCACACTGCTGGCTCATGTTCAGCTACTTGTCAACAAGAACCCTCAGGTCCTTTTCTGCCAGGGAGCTCTCCAGCCACACTTCCCCAAGCCTGTAGCCATGCATGGGGTTGTTGTGGCCCAAGTGCAGGACCTGGCACTTGACCTTGTTGAAGCTCATCCCATTGATATTGGCTCATCCATCCAATCTATCCAAATCCCTCTGTAAAGATTCCCTTCCCTCCTGCAGATCAACGCTCCCATCTAGCTTAGTGTCATCTGCAAACTTACTGATGTTACACTCCATGGCCTTATCGAGATCATCAATAAAGACATTAAACAGAAATGGTCCCAATA
>VXBJ01006533.1:100013-127107 GCA_013400055.1 Nycticryphes semicollaris | reverse complement strand
GGCACTTGGCCTTATTAAACCTCATCCCATTGGCCTTGGCCCATTGATCCAACCTGTCCAGATCCCTCTGTAAAGCCTTCCGACCCTCAAGCAGATCAACGCTTCCACCTAGTTTGGTGTCATCCGCAAACTTACTGAGGGTGCATTCAATCCCCCTGTCCAGATCATCGATAAAGATATTGAACAAGACCGGCCCCAGAACTGAGCCCTGAGGGACACCACTGGTGACTGGCCGCCAACCAGATTTTGTTCCATTAATCACAACTTGCTGGGCACGGCCAGCCAGCCAGTTTTTAATCCAGTGGAGTGTACACTTGTCTACGCCGTGATTTTCCAGTTTCTCCAGGAGAATGCTGTGGGGGACGGTGTCGAAGGCCTTACCAAAGTCCAGGTAGACAACATCGACAGCCTTCCCCTCATCGAGAAAGCGGGTCACATGGTCATAGAAAGAGATCAAGTTCGTCAGGCCGGACCTACCTTTCATAAATCCATGCTGACTAGGCCTGATCTCTTGGATGTGCATTACATGGTTTGAGATGACACTCAGGATGATCTGCTCCATGGTATTCCCTGGTATCAAGGTTAGACTGACAGGTCTATAGTTTTCCGGATTCTCCTTTTGGCCTTTAAACATATTGCCTATGTGGAAGGCAATATCGCTGCACTTTCTGAGTAATGCATAGCATACAAAAAAGCATATATAAGTACAAATAAAAGTACAGAGGCATGAAGAGATTCACTCAAATACAGGCACAGGTTGAGTCCATACAAGTAACTTCAATATGCCCAAGAATATTTACAGGCAAACCAGTATTTATTAGAATTTATTCAGTCGCAGATTGGACAGTAGAGTTAGATGTATAGGAGATTTTTTAGACTCACAGTTGTTCAAGCTACTAGTTTGGAACTATACATCATATTGCTGAACCTCTGTTTTGACTCCTTGGCTTTCACCCCACCCAGCTCTTGGAATGCATTCACAAAAGTTCCTTCATGGATGAGTAAGGCGGGTATCTTGCAAGTATCTGTCCTCAATAATTCCTTTCAAAACACATCTATGGTAGTTTTCAGATAGTTCAGAGGTAACTAATGACCATCATAGAGGAACTGAATCTGAACCACAAAATCATCTTCCACCTGCTCACTGTCTGCTGAGTGACTGCTAATGGCATGATGCGTATTTCGGTTCTGGCTCATTACTGGTGGATCTTTCAGAGCCATTAAATTGACCTTCTTTGCCACCAGAAAGGCAGAATTGGACTGATAATAGCAATGAAAAATATTTCACAAAGATTTCCTTTCCTTTCATTAACTAGAGAAAAGATGTTCGTTGTCACACTGTTTTAAATTATTCAAACTTCATTTTTGTATTTTCATTTTCTTAATTTGCAGCCTGAAAAGGAGGCAGTGTTATGCTTGTATGTGAGAAATGACAGTGATTGGCACATCTTGAGGAGAGCTGTAGCTTTCCAACAATTCCCTGGTCTTTCCTTAATTTCCATAATATATTTAATTGTAAGAAAAATCAAATCTATCCTGGTTGGCTGCTCTCTTTATTGTTTATTTTCTCCTTTTAAATTATGGAATATGTTGACCTACTTCTCTGATTAGATAACCTAAATTCCTTGCCTCTCCTTTCTTTTTGGATGACTAGTGAATCCCTTAGATTTATTTTTCATTTCGCTAATCTAGGGAGGTAGAGCTTTTTAGACATATGCTCTGATGATTATAGCGGAGCTGTCTTCAGATAGTACATCTACTAAATGTAACATGCCAACTTGGATTGTTAGGCCTCACAGAAATAACTATAACTGTGTGATTATGGTATACAGCAGTGTGTGGAAACTGGCTTTTATTTGCCCTATTTAAGTTGCGGAGATCTATAGCTGGGTTAATCCTCCTATTGATATCCCATACTAAAAAGAAATAGGCAGTTCTTAGAAGTGATTCATCTGACCTATTTTAAATGTCTACTTTAGAAGATTAATTATGCACTGCTTGCACTTATTTCTCTCCACTGGCAACATGGCTGTATTACTTCAGAGACAGGCATCTGCATGGTAGACATAGACATTCAATCACACTCCTACTTCATATTAGTTCTTAGCTAGAACTATAATGTATATGTACATTGCAGAAGCTTGAGGTACCAGTATTTTCCTAAGCAGGTTCCATTGTCAGTGTCCAAACTTGTGCCAAATTTTGGAATTTTTAGTGGGAGGTATCCCTGTCCATGACAGGGGGGGTGGAACTAGATCTTTAAGGTCCCTTCCAACTCTAACACTTCTATGATTCTATGTCTCTATGATTTGTTCCTTGGCTGTGCAAGCAAATATGAGAAAGAATGTGAGTGACTGAAACTAGAGAATTACCCTTCCCAGATTGCATGTATAACTAATGACTGCCTTGTCTCTATTTTGGAGTCTTTTGTCTGTCTTTATTGCTACAGGCTCTCATAAATACACTCTCTAAAAGTGAATATTACTTAACTCCATATACTCAGTTTCAAAGTCTCTAATTTATGAGCCTTGTGAACTGCAAAAAATCTGAGTCTCTAAAGGGCAAGAAAGATAAAAGCTGTAATTGCAATGTTTCAAGCCAGACTCCATGAACTCCCCAAAGAAAGGTGAGAACAAGGTGAAAATTTGTTGCTTGGAGATACCCTTTTTACAGATTTGTTCTGACCAATGGAACAGTTATTTTGAGATAAACTTGTTCTGTTATCAACTATATGTAAAAAGAACTAGCAACTAGACAGCTACATGTACAACATCACAATTAACTCCAGTGAATAACTCCAGAGAAAATGCTGGTCTGCAGTTCTAAATTAACCACAAAGGCAGGTAAATGAATGGCAGGGAAATGGTAAATGAATGGCAGGGAATGAGCTCGTCCTGGTAGGCAGCACACAGAAGAATTCCCCTTGCTATCATTCTGTCTCAAATATGACTAGCTTGCAGCATCCATGAGGTTAAAGAGCTACATGAAGCATTCCTTTCTAGCTTCTTCTGCAGATCAGCGCTCTCTGGAATGAAAGAAACACCCCCCTTCTGCCACTCAGAACTGGAGTTTTGAAACCCCATTTCCCAAAGCTCTCCAAAGACTCTAAAGAGCCCCTAGAGTTGGTTGAGTCCCATATGATGTCTCACAGGGTCAAGGTCCTTTCAGAAGGGAAAACACAAGTGCCAGCCACAGCAGGGGAAAGATATTGCACAGCTGATCTGTAGTTCTTGTGATGATAGTGCAGGAGTCATGGGAATTCAGATGCAGCTTTCCTAGCTGTCATCTGAAGTGTGTCAGAGGCAATGCCACCTTTTCTTCATGGGCAAAGCCTCACTTGATATCCTCAGCAATCACTGCGTTAAGTAATTATGCTCTCAACTTACAGGATTTCTACACTAGGGCAAAACTGAGGGGTTTTAGAATAAAAAACTCCCTAAATCATTTTTGTGGGGAAAAAAAAAAAAAGGAAAAAAGAATCTATGCACTGAAATGGTAGAAATACCAGATCTCTAGACACAGCGGTGCGCAAGTGAAATCTGCCGGCCAGAGCCACAGTGCATGACTGCGTCTCTCCTCATCTCCAGCGAGGTGGTACTTGCCCAGGCATCAGAGTTCATCCAGGGAATCCAGGCACAGGAAGACAGCCCTCCCTGGCAGTGACCTTGATGTTGCTTTGCCCCCTTCTCAACACCTGCGATACCCTCAGGGCACGGTAAATTGACAGAGATGTGCAGTGCCCCTTTGCCAGTGGCAGGATGGCCAGCTGCCTGGCCAAGCCCCAGAATTCATCCACCAAATGCAAGCAGGGCAAAGAAATCAGCACCTACAAGGACAGAGGCAGAAAGCACTGATGAAACCATGAAGGCAGGAACAGGCGTGACGTTGTCTGCTGTTCTTTGGGAAGTGCACTGAATCGCCAGCCAACAGGAACAGCAAAGCGGGGGACTTTGCCTCTTTCTGCAGGTAGCAGGTCAAAGAACCCCACAGTGTGAGTCCTGTCACCTTCCTGGGGTATCTGCTCAGCCTTGCACACGCAGAGCTTCAACAAGGGACAAACTCCAGCAAGGTTGGAGAGGTCTGTTTCCCCTGACTCTCACATTCTCCCAAGGCCAGGTACAGTCTTCCTCTATGAGGCCATCTCTGGGCACTGCAGAAATATTGCCCATACTCACAGCAGTGCTCAGAGCTTTGGCAGATGGACAGCAGAGCCTGCTACACACCTGCACTCCTCCTTCTTCTGGACGGCTTGGATTTCCTCAGTTGCCCATCCTGGAGAGCTATCTTTCCAACCTTCAGAGAGGAAAACCTCTCTGGTTACCCGCTGGAGCTCCCCTCTTCACAGATCAATTTTCGCTTCCTGCTCTCTTGAGAGGAGCCTGGCAACCTCTCCAGGCAAGAGTATGGGTAGACAGGTCAGGCCATGCTAAGGTGGAGCCAACTGTGCTCTTCAAACCAAAGCTAGTTCCTTTTACTGGTGGGGAGTAGCCAGCAGTGGAGCGGGAGAGCAGCGGCAGTGGTGAGGCCAGGGCTGAGCAGGTAGGTGGTGGTTGGACACAGCCAGGCAAAGCAGCTGCGCTGGATCTGCCCCATGGAGAACTGCCTGCAGCCATGGGAGCACCTGTCCCCAGCTGGGAAGGGGTCTTTCTGCATGCTAGGGCTCTGCCTGGAGCATCCCCCATGCTGTGAGCACGGGTTTGCCAGGCTGCACGTCCAGGCAGGGCTTACCCAAAGAGGGCGCTGACCCAGAGATCCCTCACTATCCGGGAGCTGCAGAAAGAGAGGAGAAAGAGCCTGAGTGTTCACTGCTCCCCATTCTGTGAGCAGAGGCGGGCTGAGGCACAGCCCTCACCCGTGGGCACAGCCGCAGAGGCAGGAGAGAGCCCTGTGGGGCAGGACAGAGGCGCTGCCCAGCCCTGCTGTGGGAGGAGGCAGGGACACTCACCAGAAGGTGACGACACAGGAGCCCCAGGGCCAGAGGAGGATGAGGGACTTGGTGTCCTTGTCCTCTTTTTTCTTGGCGCCATTGACGGCTGCCTCCTTCCCACTGCCCAGCGCCTGCAGCATGGCCAGGGCCAGGCAGAGCTGCGGGCATAGGGCGCTGTTACGTCTGCAGAGAGGAGCGGCAGGGAGTGACCTGGAGGTGGCCGAGCCCGGTGGCTCCCCTCTATCAACCGCCTGTCATGGGTGCTGTGGACCCGGAGCTGGTCGTTGGCTGTCCCTGCCCTGGTGCCAGGGCCTGGGCTTGGGTGGAAAGGCAGTTGGGCTCTAACAGTCTTACTTGGCCTTGGCAATGACCAAGGTGTCTCTGAAGAGGAGAAGCTCAAGACAAACCTCACCTGGGGCTCCAGACACTGCCCAGCTGACCGAAGTGAGACTGCCAAGGGATCTCCTGGTACAGACAGACACATCACAGCAACACTGCTCAAGAGCTGGACTCTTCCAGTGACGCTCTGCGCTGGGTGAGGGAGGGCTGAGGAGCACTGAAGGGGTCTCCTCAGTATGCCCATATCTCTCATGTACTGGGAAACCCACACTTGGCCACAGCACTGCAGGCACGGCCTTATCAGTGCTGAGCAGAGTGGAACGGGTCACCTCCCTCCAGCTGCTGGCAAGGCTTTGCCCAGTGTCCCCCAGGCGACCACTCACTGCCGCCTTTGGTAGAGGGCACCTTGTGTGCTCCTGCTCACCTTGGTGTCCACCGGGGCCTCTGGGGCCTTCTCTGCCATGCTGCTCTCCAACAGCTCTACAGAACTATAGACTCACAGAATCATCTAGTTTGGAAAGGACTTTAAGATCCTTGAGAGCAACCATCAACCTAGCACTGCCAAAACCACCACTAAACCATGTCCCTGAGCACCGCCTCGACCCATCTTTTCAATACCTCCATGGATGGCGATTCCCCTACTTCCCNAGCCTTTCCTCATATGGGAGATGCTCCACTCCCTTAATCATCTTTGTGGCTCTGGCCTGGACTCTCTCAAGCGGTTCCCTGTCCTTCTTGAAGTGAGGGGCCCAGAACTGGACACAATATTCCAGATGGGGTCTCACCAGGGCAGAGTAGAGGGGGAGGAGGACCTCTCTCAACCTACTAATCACCCCTCTTCTAATAAACCCCAGGATGCCATTGGCCTTCTTGGCCACAAAGGCACAGTGCTGGCTCATGGTCATCCTGCTGTCCACCAGGACCCCCAGGTCCCTTCCCCTAGGCAGCTCTCCAACAGGTCATTTCCCAACCTATACTGGTACCTGGGGTTGTTCTTGCCCAGATGCAAGACTCTACACTTGTCCTTGTTATATTTCATTAAATTTCTCCCTGCCAAACTCTCCAGCATCTCCAGGTCTTGCTGGATGGCAGCACGGCCTTTGGGTGTGTCAGCAACTCCTCCCAGTTTTGTGTCATCAGCAAACTTGCTGATAGTGCACTCAATTTCTTTTGGTGAAGAAATTTTATCTACTATCCAATCCAATCCTGACATGTAAAAAGCATCATGGAAGAAATTCCTTCCTTTCTGGTGCTACATGTAAATATATACTTGGGATATTCTTTATTGTTAAGAACCGTTTAGGTTTCAACATGTATTGTACATCAGCTTCCTTTGTGAGCACTGAAATAATGCAAGTGCTGGGATTTAATTAAATTGGCTGTGATGAAGATATCTCTATAAATATCTTGTCTTCAGTGTGATAGATATTTATTTTAAAATCTTTGTTGTCACTTCGCAAAATAGAGTTTTCTTATTTTGAAGAATTAATCGAATAAGAATGAAACCCCCTCCTTTTGTTTTCTAGTGAAAGCATACTGTTGATAATGCTTTTAACTCATGTTTTATCATTAGCCTATTGCTATCAGCAAATATAAAAGCACAGAAATTCCACAGTAATTTCTGAGTCATGAAGTTCAACATTGTATCTCAGGCAAAGTGAACAAACTAATCTATAAATGCATTAAACTCTTTCTAAAACAAGCCTCATTGAATGCTTTGTGGAAAAGGAGTAAAACCTCACTTTTGGACCTCTAGAACTCTCAATTTTTCTAATTTCACAGGTAAACTTATTCCTGGTCCACTGATGCCTGTTGCATATTGTGTTAAAGCTATTCCTTACTTTTAGTAAATGTTGTACTTGTCATAAGTTTACCTTGCTACTGGATTTACAGCAAGCACTTATGTGTCTGTATTGCATTTATGTGGCAAGGTTTTGGTAGAGGAGGGCTGCTGTGGAGGCTTCTGTGAGAAGACATCAGAAGCTGCCAGTGTTGGACAGAATCAGTTCTAGCCAGCTCCAAGGCCACTGGTAAAAGTAATGTTGGTATCACATCTGTGATAATATATTTAAGAAGAGGGAAAAAATTCTGGGAGAGGAGTGAGAAAATGTGAAACAACTCTGCAGACACCAAGTTCAGTGAAGAAGGAAGGGAAGTAGGTGCTCCAGGGGCCAGGGTAGAGATTCCCCTTGCCGTCTATGGTGAAGACTATAGTGATGCAGGTTGTCCCCTTGAAGCCCATTGAGGGGAATGGATATCCACATTGCAGCTTGTAGTGGACCCCATGCGGAGCAGGTGGGTGTGACCTGAAGGAAGCTGCAGCCCATGGAGAGCCCACACTGGAGTAGGCTCTTGGTCGAATGTGTGATTCCATAGGGTACGCACACTGGAACACTTAATTCCTGAATGACTGGTCCCCATGGAAAGGACCCATGCTGGAGTAGTTCTGGAAAAACTGCAGCCCCTAGGAAACCCACATTGGAGCGGTTCATGAAGAACTGTATCCTGTGGAAGGTACCCTCACTTTGAAGCAGGTCAAGAGTGTAAGAAGCAAGGTGCAGCAGAGACAAAATGTTATGAACTAACCACCACCTTCATTCTTGGTCCCTCTGCACTACTCAAGGGAAGGAGGTAGAGGAGCTGAAAGTGAAGCTGAGTCTGGGAAGAAGGTGTGGGGTGGGGATAAGGTGGTTTTAGATTTGTTTATATTTCTCATTTTCCTACTCTATTTCATTGGTAATAATTTAATTTCCCTGAGTCAAGTCTGCTTTACCCATGACAGTAACTGCTGAGTGATATCCCTATCCTTTTCTTTAACTGTGAACTTTTCATTTTATTTTCTCCCCTGATGTGTTGATTATGGGGGAGTGATAGAGTGGCTTGTTGGTCAGCCAAGGTCAATCTGCCGTAATCCTTTATAGTGCCCAAAGTGGGGCTCTTTGGAATTCAAGATTAGTATAGCAATTGGGAGAGGTAATGGGGAATCCCCTCTTACCCTATTTTTTTTTTTTTTTTTCAGATTGCTAGCCAGTACTATCCGTCTATTGAATGTAGACTTATCATTGTCACAACAGCATGTTTAAGATTTTAAGCATTTCTTCTCCAGCAAAAGATGAAATTTTACACCACTAACTTCACTTGAAGCAAATCTGGTTTTGTCCCATTAATTAGTTGTTAATTGCAGAGATGACTGGAAAAGAGTAAATTATGAAAACTCAGACCATAGGTACCACTTAGGTGTTCCTAAGATGCTAAAGTTCAAGCCAAGGTCTCTACAACAGTGCATACTTATTAATAGATAAATAAATAAAAATACTTTAAAAAAACAACAAAATATTCATCATCAAGGGTAAAGACCATAATCAATATTTGTTTCTATTGTTTTCTCTTGGCCACAATAAAATCCTGCTGGATTTTTTTTTTTTTTTTACAGGTGACCTTTTTAGGGCTTCTCTAATTTTACCTATTAATATATTTTTCTCATCTCTTACTGACATTTTATCTTTGTTCTCAACTTGGTTACAACACTCCCATTGGGCCTGCAGTGTTAGTGCTTTATTGTCATGCAGAATTCGATCTAAATTATTGGAATCCTGCCTAGAAGCTGGTTTCATTCAAGTGAAACAAGCTGTAAAACTTGGAGTCCTAGTGTATAAGTAAATTAAATGGTGCCAGGTAAAATTACTTGACTGTAGAAAGAGTTAGAAGAGTCCATGTGATAAATTTGACCTCTGCCATCCAGCCATCTCTCTCAGACAATGCCTGGGAATAGTCTGGGAGTTGGAGCAGACCAGGGACAATTTCTAAGAGCCAATTGCCATTTTTTTGGAGAGTAGGGAAGTTTGAGAATATGGAGACAGCTGTTCCATGCAAACTGGTGTTAGTGTTACAAATCATTCTGAGTATGTTTAATTTACTTTATAGACATATCCTTAATGTCTCATGGCATGGTCTCCACTGCTGAAGTACCTAAAAGTCAAGAGCTGACTTACCATCAGTAGCAATCCAAGGGCATATGGAGTGATAACCAAAATCTTGTGCTAGCATTAGCACTGTATGAGAATGGGAGTGGGAGTTGTGTTAATTGGATACTCTTGGTCTTGTCTTGACTGCTTGCTGTCTGCAGTGTATCACCACTGATGGTTGCAGGTGCCTTATCTTACAGACACACTCATAGATACACAGTACAGAAATAGTTCAGTGCTTCCATCTCAGCAAGATGCTTTGATACAAGAGATAAACAAGATGGAGATACTTACTGCAAAAGGAGCAGTAACAGTAAAGAAAACCCTCCTTTGCCTTTTTCTCACAAAGATGCAAATGTGGTAACGTCAGTAATGTGAAGAACATCTTTCACGTAATAGTACCTGAGGTCAAATTTACATGTTCGTCCATAATCCATTTCATGTCCATCGACCCCCCTTTCTACTCTGCAGAAAGCTTCTACCGTCAGCAGCTACCATTTCATCAGCTCTTACCATGACTGGTTCCTGATCCCTTTCCTAGTTCTCCTGTGAGAAGGAACTCCCAACAGCCATTCTATGCCTTGATTCTCCTGTAACATCATGTGGTAACTTCAATAGAAAGCAAAGTAAGGATTGTTTCACCTCTTGGATGATGGAAAGCTGCATTGAAAAAAACTGGGAAAAGCTATGCTATAATTTTAATCGAGGTGTGCAAGAATCTGAGAATAGAGACCCAAAGGTCTGCTATAATCTATAGTGCTATATTCACAATAGCATTGTATTCACTGTGTACCCAGAAGAGCAAAAGGCTTTCCTTCTTAATGCAGCTAGAGAAATTACTTTGTGATGATGAAAATCTAGAGGAAGATAAATAGAGACATTTTATTTCAGCTTCTACTTCAGTGGTAATACTAGCCTGGCTATAAGGGGGATTGTCAGCTGAAAAATGAGGATGCTGAATTTTTCAGCATAGCATACCTTAATGGATATTCTGCATTAAAAAAAGAAAGGAAAATCCATGAAAACGTAATTTTAGCATTTATTTGCATTAGTGAGGAAAAGCATTTAGTTCTGTAGCTATAGTTTTTCATGTGATATTAACTGCTGCTATGTACTTGAAATAAATGTTGATGGACTGGGTAAGCAGGTGCCTGTAATTTCTGTGGCTTGTTTATTCCTCATGGCCAGACTCTTCCTAAGTTTTACACAAAGATGAACTGAAATTAAGTTTCAGAGATTATTTTAAACACAGAATTCAAAATGTAATTACTCATGTAAATTTCATGTTTTGAATGAGATTATTGTGTGAAATTTTGTTTTATTCACAACAAGGCAAGAAAAATAATTAGAATTTTATCATCTTACTTTTATCATTTGACTTTAAAATGCACTGACCTCTGCATTTTGCATTTTGTGGGTACCTAAAACGACTCAAGCATTTTTGATTTTCACAGTTCAAAGTATACATTGCAATTAGGAAGTTATCTACTGTACAATTTGTGAATTTCAATAAGGACTGGATACCCGATATCAGAATGTACAGCATGATTTTAAAAAGAAGCTAAAATAGAAATTAAGGGCAAAACATATTATGCAGATGATGACCCTATTGCTGACCCTGCATTTTTTCAGTAAGTACATGCAATTATTTTGCCTTTCTAAAAAAGAATTTGATTCTCAAATTTTTAGAGTTGCTAAAATTTAAACACAATGGCAAGAAATTTTGGTTGCATTTTCTTAAGTAAGGCAGATCAAATAAGAAAAAAACAAGAGCTACGTAAAGAGTCTGATTTGAGAGGAAAGTACAGAGCAGGACATGATCTATGAGTTTAGAAGAAGAGGGACAAAGAGGTTCAGGATGCTTCATGGAAGGATGGAGGAAAATCCTGGGATTCTGCTCTCTCACTGTAATATTTCTTTTTGTCCAGCGCATGTCCAATTTCTGTTTTCATTCTTGTAAAGTGATGATTGCAAGCTTTTGGTGGCAGGCCAGGAAGCTGCATCTGTGAGGAGGGGCCAGGGGCAACCTTTTGCTGGATACAGACAGTTCCAGATGGCTCTAGATGAAGCTGACTGCAGGACACAGATGACCCTGCTAGCCAAGCTGGTGGTGCCTCTGGGAAAACATATTTAAGAAAGGTCAAAATGCCAGACAGCACTAATTTTGTATCTGTTTCAATTTATCTCATAGATTATCCTACCTAACAGATTACTCATGTTGATATTCAATGCAAAGCTATTTAAAAGATCATAAAACATTTTTTAAAAAAGAAAAGAAAGCATATTATATCCTAGAAACACATCCAATCATGGCAAAAACAGCTAGCTCAAGGGCTGGTGGAACTAATGGAGCTTGGGCTCTATCAAGTTTGTATCTTTTAGTTAAATTACCTCATATCTGCTAAGGTGTGAACTCAGATTGAAGCTTTCTCATCAAGGAGTCATCATAATATTTCCTTTCCAAGAACAAGCTCTTCCCTCTGGTTCTGAGTATTTGACCCCAAAGTCTTTTTGCTTTATTTCATAACTTTGTGTTACTTGCCAATCTTCCATCACCTCCCTTCTTGTCACATATGTGGATAACAAATAGGCAGAATTATCACATCATGACAGACAGTGATTTTGATGCTCCTCTGTCTGACAACTTTCTGATACCAAGTGGAATATTTTTAATTGCTGAAAGTGAGAATGCTTAGAAAATATGGAAGATGCAAGCAGTTTATGAAAATGTAATAGAGGCACTGACCAGTTCCTGAAACTACCGAGGAAGCTCCCTAAAACATTCTCATAAAGAGTGTCATAAAAATATGATGTGAGCCAGGCATGCTTCACTCTAGTGCAGGACCTTCTAGTAGAATGTCTTTGAGTTCTGTGTGTGTGTGTCCATGTGTGTGAAAGTGGGGTGAGAATGGAAGTCTTAAGCCAGGTGACATGAAGGGGTGAACACATCTGTAACAGCAGAGAGACCAGCAACGATCAGGGTTTGTGTGGCAAGGTTTTTGGTAGCAGAGGGATTTCAGGGTGGCTTCTGTGAGAAAAGATCAGGGTTTGCTCATGGCAGGGACAGCTCACCCATCAGACGACACAGCCGAGCCTGTCAGTGATGCTGGTGGCTCTTCGTGATGACATATATAAGAAAGGCTAAAAACACTGTGCAGCAGCTGTGAGGGAAGAGTGAAAGAAATGTGAAAGAAACAACCCTTCAGACACCAAGGTCAGAGAAAAAGGAGGGGAAGGAGGTGCTCTAGGTGCTGGAGCAGAGATTTCCCTGCAGCTCATGGAGGACAATCTCAGAGGAGATATCCACACTGCAGTCCATGTAGGACCACACACTGTGGCAGGTGGATAAGCCCTGAGAAAAGGTGCATCACATGGAGAGCCCATGCAAGAGCAGGCTCCTGACAGGAGCTCATGGAGAGGATCCCACACGGAAGCAAGTTTTCTGGCAGGAATTGTGGTCTGTGGGGTCCCACACTGAAGGAGTTTGTGAAGGACTGTCTCTCAAGGAAGGGACTCCACACTGTAGCAGAGGAAAAGCATGAGGAGGAAAGAGCAGCTTAGAGGAACTGTTAGGAACTGGCCACAGCCATCATATCCTGCCCACCTGTGCCACTCTGGTTGGGAGACAGAAGACTTGGAAATGAAGGAGTGAAGCTGAGCCTTGGAAAAAGCAGGGGAAAAAAAGGAAAAGCAGAAAGTTCTTTCAGTTTTGTCTTTGCTTCTCACCATCCTACACTATTTTAAATTGGCAATAAATTAAATTAATCTTCCCAAAGTTGGGTCTGTTTTCCCCATGATGGTAATTGATAAATGATCTCCCTGTCTTTATTTCAACCCACTAGCTTTTTTTTCATCTTATTTTCTCCCACCATGCTGTTGAGGAGGTGGAGTGATAGAGTGGTGGGCATCTGCCAGCAAATCAGGGCACACAGCAAATTATGAGTTAGTGGAACAAATAAGCTTTGATCACTTCCTCCTTTTCAGGAAACATTGCTGTAATTTGGTTGCTATCTCCCACTACTCAGACCTATGCATTTACAGTGGTAGAGAGAGTAGTACATTTAGAAAATGCTGAGGATTTCCAAAGAAGAGAAAGTTTCTTGTCGCTGTGATCACTCAAAGAGAGGTGTCTAAACTATGACCTCACTCAAGGATGCTTGGATTACTGCTTATGGACAATTTATAATGGTACAGAAAATAGGGTAGCTGCACAGTTGTTATATCTGAAGTGGTGGTTTTATGCCACTAGCAGAGGAGTTAAATCCTCCGTGTTAAGTGGGCCAGGGGCAGTTTCGAAGTGTGAAGCTAAGTGCTGGGTCCTGCACTTGGGTCACAACAACCCCATGCAGCGCTAGAGGCTTGGGGAGGAGCGGCTGGAAAACTGATGGGTGGAAAAGGACCTGGGGGTATTGGTCAACTGCTGGTTGAATATGAGCCAGCAGTGTACCCAGCTGGCTGAGAAGACCAATAGTGTCCTGGTTTGTATCAGGAATAGTGCGGTGAGTGGGACTTGGGAAGTGATTGTCTCCCTGTATTTGGCACAGGTGAGTCTGCACCTTGAATACTATGTTCAGTTTTGGGCCTCTCACTATAAGAAAGACAGTGAGATTCTGGAGCATGTCCAGAGAAGGGCAACAAAGCTGGTGAAGGGTCTTGAGGGTCTAGAGAACAAGTCTTATGAGGAGCAGCTGGTGGAGCTGGGGTAGTTTAGCCTGGAGAAGAGGAGACTGAGGGGAGACCTTATCACTCTCTGCTACTTAAGTAACTGGTAAGTAAAGTCTGATAGACTATTCTTTATTAAGAGAATCCTGGATCATGGAGCTCTGAGCCCTGGGCTTCTGTCTGTGGCTTTCATGCTGCTGATGTGTGTTTCATCTACACATTCAGGACATTTTTCAAGATGGGTAAACTGATTTTTCTGTAATAGCAGCTTCACATTTATTAGTGCTTCAATGTGAATGATCTTGAGGTCCCTGAAAACTCAAATATTCAATTATTTGAAAATCATGTCAAGAAAATCATGAGCTAATCAAACATTTTGCTCATTTTTCCTCCTATTTTAACCACAGTAAGAGCTCTTTCTTTCCCAGACAGAATTGTAGTTCTGCTTCATTAGAGAAAACCACTTCCCTATTGCCATTGTGGGAGCTGTTCTTATTGCCTGAATATATAAACTGTGCATAAGTAATCATAATTCTAGCCATTACTATTGCTTACCTCTAACCAGGGAAGTCCTGAATCACCTGCTTTAATATTCACAAGTAATAATTTTGTTTTTTCTCTACAACTGTTGAAGTCACCCATCCCAGTTTTATTATTTTGTGGAAATTAACTTTTATTTTGGAAGTGTGCATGAAAAATAAAAATCAGTTTTTATAGATGAGTAAAATGAACATTTCTGTAAACTCATGAAAATAAGAAATTTTTGGATAAGCCATTAAAGAAATACAGGGAAGTTTATTCATGTGTTAGAAATCATTGCACATTGGGAAAAGAGCATTTCATTTTTGTCGGGTATAAATTCCAGCCAGCTTTCAATCCTGTGAATTCACTGCTATCGGAAACAGCACTTTGAGGATGCTCTTGGATCACCAGGGGTTAGAAAGAGTGGCATTGCAGTGGATTCATGGTACTGACTAATTAGAAATCAATGATTAACTGTTTAAAATGCTCCCCCATCTGACTCAGACTGAGTCAGTTCAGTTGGCTGAGTGATTTTTGAAGAAGGTAGAGATGAAGCAGTAACAGCAGCTTCCCTGGGGGTCTTTCTGGCCTGTCTGGTAGGCATGGAGCACCTAAACCTGACTGACCATTGCTTGCTATACTGTCGCTTCACAGGATTGCTCTGAGTACACTGGCCATGTGTGATCTTTTCTCTTTATCTGCAAGAAAACGGGACAAGATCCTCCAGCAGGACAAGAAGGTTCTTTCCATGGTCACTATGGAATTTAACACTGAAGTCAGTTGTTTTTGAAATAGTGAAAAAAAACAACAAAATTGTTAAGGTCAGCTTTGTGTGTTTTTCATGGCCCTTTTGCTTATTTTGGTATTCAACTTGTGGCCACTTTGATATCAGAATCCTGCTTATCCCATGCATCTATTGTATTGTCAGGTGGACAAACACCACTAGGAGTGCACTGACCTTTCTCTCTCTCCCTCCTCTCCTTGGAGAGAGGTGGGAGAGAGCATATGCCATTCATCTCACTGTCCAGTCTGGTCTTTCTTCTTGGAACATTTGGATTTATTTCTGTGACAACCTTTTACTGGAATGCCCCAGTTCTACTTAATGTCTTGTCATGAGAACTTTGTAGATTACGGTGGTATAACAGAAGAGTGCATCTGATTCCATCCTCTGATTAGTTTATTTGTACAGGTTATGGAAGACTGAGGCTTTTTAAAGTGCATAGTCAGACTGATCTGGACCAAGGGTTTGACATTGCATTATATTATACTTTAAGCCATCTCTCTCCTCAAGAAGTATCATAAAATGATAGGCTTCTGCTTCTCTCAGTTTTCATGATTGCCTGAAAGACACTGGTTTTGTCACAGTGAAAAAATGTGATTTTATATTTCCTAATTTGAGGTCTTTGCAAGAAAATAAGCAATTTTTCTTCTTAATTCTCCTGGAATTTTCTGCCTCAGAAAGCCTGCCTGGGGAAAAGAGTCAGCTGTTCCCAGCAAAGACCTCATTTTGATATAGCCACTTAGTATCTTCTCAAAATCTGCTCTAAACATCTAAACTTTTTTTGACTCTTTACAGTCCCCATGAACAACAGTGTGGTAACAATGGAATACACTGGCAAGGTTTTAGAAGGGCAGTTATGGAAAAGAGCAAAATAATTTTTCAAAGATTTGTCCAAAACTGCTAAGGATGAGGGGGATTCACAAACTGACAGCCCACAATGAATACAAAGTGTGATTAGCTCCTTATTTTTCTGGCTGGCAGACACAGAGATGCTGAACTTAATTGTTTTCAACATTCGGCTGGTATTTCCGTGTCTGCAGACATGCTAAAGAATAACAACATTCTACTACTGCAACCTCAACTACATTTTTAATACGAAAGGTAAAAGCTAGACTTGCAGTTAATTTCCTGCTGCTGCTTCCTATTAGGCTGCCAGTTTAACCCCAAAGCTCTTGAAATTATCCATATGAGTCACTAATTTATGCACCTGCTTTTATTTGGCCATTTCGACAAAATGTGGAGCACAAGGGCTTGTGTACCAGTTTGCATTTGTACTGAGGGCCTTGAAGACTGAGGCAAAGAGAGGGCCATAAGAGTCTATATACCCAGACTTCACACATTGCAAATAATGTGCAGGAATGGCTTAAGAATCTGTGTACCTATTAGAAAAGAAGCAGTCAGTGTGTGTACTGAACACACTGTATTGCCTTAAAAAACATTGTTTATTTCACATCTCAAATTGTTACTTGCCTTCTGTGTTCAATTTATTTTTGATCAATAATTTACTTGAATAATCAGTTTTCAGTCTTGACTCTATTACTATAAGAACATTGGTTAAGCTACAAGGTGAACGATTTGTGAGAAGTTTGAGCTGAAAAGAGTGAGAGAAGCACCATTACAGTAAAAAAGCTGAACGTGGCCATGCATATCTGATGAGAAGCCCATGAAGGTCCACTAATGAGCAGACAAGCGTCATTCCTTGTGGGAGACTAGAAATGCCATCAGATTTGCTATTTGATTTTGCACATATAACTTCAACTCAAAATAGATAATTTTGAAATATCACTGGGACTCTAGAGAATTAATCTAATATCCTTCCAGCATGTGGTATAGCAATACATACAATTTCCACTCTTCTTAGAAAGTTGATACAGTTTTTGTATACTAGCTAAGCAGATGTACAAAAAACTTTTGAAGAATCATCATTTGCATTTCCAAACTGATCATATCTGTCTGTCTCCTTCTTATCTGTCTCTTTAGAATATCTCAGCATGAGAGTAAGGGAAATTGGATATGGCAGCTGCAGTAGTTGCTTGCTTGCTTATTTACTTTGTTTGCAAATGGTTGCAAAAACAGGCATATAGGAAATTCTCTCTTTGCTATGGTTTTAGAAAATCAATCTCAGATACTAAATGTGAAAGACCTTCATGATATCAAACCCAATGAAAAATAGCAATTCTGTTTTCTCTATAACCTGTTCGCCCACGTGGATTTCAGCCCTCCAAGTGCACAACTGCTCTTAAGAGCTCTGCACAGAGGTCTGCAGGCATCCTGAGTGGTTTCCTTAGCAACAGGAGCCCTGTGCAGTCTATCTGAATTGCTCTTCCTACACCAGGTTTCCTTGGCAGCAAGGAAAATGTTTAGAAAGGGAAAAAAGGAGGCAGACTAATTCCAACACAGGATTGAATTTCAGCAGTTCACCTGTGCAACCCAGGTTGAAAAAAAGACCAAACCAAAACAAAACAAAAGATGTGGCACTAATTGAAATAAGGTTTTTTTAAATATCTATATGGACTTGGGCTTTCCCCTGCTGATGGTGACAGAGAAGGCACAGGGATGGCCACCTGTATCTGGCCCAGAAGGTCACACTGTCAAAGCTGTCTGCAGAACATAGTGTTGACCCTAGAGATTTATATGTCTGCATTAACAGCATCTTCCCCAGCAGGTCAGGTGGACATAGTGGCCCTGGGGAAGCAGCATACACCTAGTCAAGCAGATCTGGGTGCTGCCAATAAGAGCAGGAGGACAGCCCAGCAATTTTTGAAGGGTATCACTTAGCTTAGCAAAGTTTCTCTAGCAGGAGGTGACCTTCACTGCCAACAACATGAACCATTTCATCTCCAGCGAACCTATGCTCCCCACTGGTTTGTAAGATTAGGAAGGAAAAAGTGCACACACAGGCTGTTGCTGTTCACTGGCTATAAACTTATCCATAATGCAGGCTGCAGGCTCGGAGACATCCATCCCTCATGTAAATAACTAGGTAAATTCCACTCCTTGGCAAGGTAGATTAACCCCTGGATTGTTGTATAGTACAGAGAATCAGGAAGAGATGTAGCCTAAAACATTTGGGTATTTCTACACAGAACCACATCTCAAATGCAAGCTGCTTTAGAGCTATTTTTCATTTTGTGATTTGTACATTAAACTTTCAATTTAATTAAAATATAAAATACACACATTGCATTATCTAGCTATCAGGTAAAGAGATTTTATATTTAATTTCTCAAGTAAAGTACAAAATAGAAAATGTATTCTTTATATTCTGTCTTAGGGCAACAACACTCTCTGAAACGTCAACTGATGAGGCACCCTGGAAGAAAAAATAATGGGAGAAAGCTTGATGACTAGACACAAAAGGGGTTTCTGACAGCAGTTTCTTGCATCTGTACAGAAGTTCAGTGGCTTTAGGGGTTTATTCTGAGTCACTCATTTTTATAAATGAAGGAAAATGGATTACATATATCTATAATTTATACTTATATATATACAAACACATAATGCTCAAATGATCAGTGATGTATATTAGAAAGAGAACATTAACTTGAAAACAAAGTAAGTTTAGAAAACCATGTAAACAAACCCATATATTCCAATAATCATGAGATCACCCTGACTAATTTTTTCATAAGTCACAGAAGTTTGGTAGGAGGTCTTACTGCTGTTTTTTGACGAACTTGAATCTGTTCCAACTGAATTTAGTGGACATCATGAGATCATTAGTTCCCTCAGACTTACACTGACGGTTTCTGTGACAGCCATTCAAAATGTTTCGTTTGCCCCTTAGTAACAAATGTTTGTCCTAGACTATTTCAGTTCTCTTCTTAAGCACTTAAGATTGCTCAAAGCTCCAGGAAAATTTCTGATGTTTACAAGATGCCTGAGGCAAGCAGCTGCAGAAGCAGCATTGTTAATCAGAGACGACAGTGCTGAGCTGCAACAACTGAGGTCCTACTGCAGTCAGTACAGCCGTCTGAACAAGTTGGGTTCCACAGTCCTAAAAAAGACACGGTCTCCATTTCATAAATTTTATTCATACATAAAATTGCTTTTAAAAACATTTTTCATATGCACACAAAATGTTTGCTGAAATACACCTTTTTGTCTCAGATTTTTGTTGTCCTAAATCGTTGCAAAATACTAATAATGATTTTTGTATGCCTGTGCGGGAGTTGATGCATTTTGGGGTCCTGTCAAAGTCCTGGAGCTATCAGACAGCTATATTGGGAAGCCTATTTACAGCAAAGCTTTTAAAATCTTTTCAGAACCTCTCATGAAAACGTACTAAGGAAAAAAGTGAACATAATTTCTTATTATACTAAGCACCACCTCCTTAGTTGTCTCTCGCTTTATTTGTTTCAACAATTTATTTTTTTGAAAACCAATAGGAAGGCAACACTGGAGGCACATATAGCTATTTGTCTTCAGGGTTCTATGACCGCAGGAGTGTATTTTATAGGCACCCTGAAGTGTAGGGATTATTTCAATCACCAAGAGAACTAATGAGTGGGACTTTAAATGTACTGTTACTCAGACTGAATTATAAAATTTCAAATTAGTAACAGAATTTCTGTGGCACAGAAGAATGGTAACTAAAGATAAGACTTCTGCAGTAAAGTTATGATCTCTGAAAATATCCTTTCAGTCAAGAACATCTTTGATTACAAATCAGCTATTTACCTCTTGCAGACTATTTCAAACTGCTGCAAAAACTATCTTCACAGCCTTGCACTAATAGTGGAAGAAGGATGTGATAATGCCTAAGCCCACAGACTGCAATCTGTAAATATATGCTAATGTTCCTAAGTACAAAAATGGCATTCTGGAGGGAAGAATGAGTAAAAAACAAAATCCTTTAGACATAACATATTGTTAAAGCAGATGTTCAGATGTATGCAGTCAACAGACAAGTTTTATTCATATTCTGAATATAAATTCTTTTGAAGTGCAACATTTTGGACCTTTTTGTTTTAAGTCACAAAGTTTGGGGTGAAACTGGGAGTACCGCCACAAGGAACAACTCCAAGACCTGTCCAATTGCACTCCTTTGGGTGCTACAGAACTAATCCTTATCACTGACCTTTTCATCTTTCCAGGAGAATAAATTAATGACAGTAGTGTTTCCCTACCTAGCAGGTGATTGTGCTGAATAAGCCTCCTTTCCTAGTATGGTAGGGCTTTCCCAGAAAACCTCAAAGATTTTCATGATGATTTTGCTGGAATTTTCTACTCCCACTATTACAATGGCAGATGATGGCTAGCAGCTTTGTGGTATGGTTTTATTGCAGGCAGTAATGGGAAAATAAAGAGGGATTTACAGAAGAACTGAGGTAATAATCTATGGCATTCCAATTTAAGATTTATTACTGTTCCAGTAGTCCTACTCAAATGCTCTGCTTGGAGCCCTTGGCCAGTACACAGGAACACAAATGAAAGCACAAGACTACATTAAGTACAGTGTTTCCGAGCAGACTCCTTGAGGTTTTTTTGAGAACACCCCACTAGTAGGACAGGTTTTTAAAGACAACTTTCTCTGCATGAACTTATTACTAAAAGCAAGAAATGGTAGCCTGGTTCATATTTTCTCCGTCAATATGTCTCTGCTGCAGCATATCTAGTGGAAAGACATCTGTCCAATTTACTGTGGATTAGGTATCTCTGGGTACCTTTGCTACACACAAAGAGTGGGATTTTCTATCTATTTATTAGTATTAGTTGTCATGTAATTCTCAAGACTGGAAGCAGTCCTTATACATATAAATAAGGCACATGCTTTGGCACACTTACCAGCCTCCTGAGATGCTTCATCAAATTTAAACTGGGAGGGCAAATCCTTAATCAGTCAGAGAGCAGCCAATGGCCTCTGCCCTTCTGTGCAGATTAGGATGAGTCTCGCTGGCAATAAGAAGCCACTCTCAAACCTGCTGTTTCCCTTTGCTACCAGCTGAACTGCTTGGTCTTCACTTTTATGATAATAAGTGTTTCTGCATTCTTCATAGACACCAAATCATCTCCTTGTCTTCTGTATTTTATTTTGATGGACTATGATGAGTACATGCTTCTCTGCTTAATAGATGATGCTGCTGACTGAAGGCTGTTAGAGAAACCATAGAGACAACCTTAAACAAGCTGGCCAGGGTGCAGGTAGAAGTTTAGGGACAATATCATGAACACATTATCCTGTTCACTGCATGTGGGAACAAACAAGAAGGGCTATGGGTGGGAATACAGGACATAAATTTACTATCCATCTTTCAAATATAATGAATATGACAGCTCGTGGAAACATAACGCTAGGTCCTTTTGTGGATTGTTTCTGCACCTCCCTCTTCTCCCCCATTACATCTCTCAAATAAGTCACGCTTATCTGGAATTTGTGGTGATCTACTCTTGTCAGTCACAGCTGAAGTGCTAATAGTAGCACTTCAATAGTAGCAGGTGTTCCTGCTCTGGCAGGGGGATTGGACTAGATGATCTTTCAAGGTCCCTTCCAATCCCTGATATTTTGTGATTCCGTGATTCTGTGATTTAGCAAATGAACTAGATCTTTCCAAAGCAGTTTTGGCACACTTGCACCACACTAATGTCACAGTAACACCATGTGTTAATTTTTCCAGGTGTTAGACTCTTGTTATTTCTGTTGCTACAGGGGAAAAATAAGTGTTTCTATAGAGACAGTGGGATAGACATCACATTCCTACATGATCGTGTTAAAAATCAACTACTGTTACTTCCACGTGCAGTTCAAAAAAGTAAAGGGGTTACTTATTAGAAATACCTGTGTGTTCATAGCAGTGCACAGAATCTGATCTCTAAGCTTCACGCAAGTGTAAGAGTTGGGAGCCTAGAGTTAGGTCTGGAAGGAAATGTGGCTGGTTATAAGGTGCTATTTAGTTATTTGTCATTTGCACTATCCTAAATTTTGAGTTTCTTATTTTAAGACAAACCTATGTAGGCTACACCTACTGCTAGCGTCGGGGAGTTGTTTAGTACCACTCATTAACAAGACTTTCAGATGCTTACTACTGGCAATTTTCTATTACAAGTAAGAGTAAACCATTTGCATTTATATTTCCAGGCCAAATATCTCTGTATTGTGCTGATATTTTCAGTCAGAAATCTCAGTCATTGTGAAGAAAAACACATTTAATACAGGAACACTGTACAGGAGGGAACCTTGACTTCAACACTGCTATTTCAGGCAAATATATCACAGAGTCCTAATTTTTTTTTTAGATTTTTTTTTCTTTCTCAGACCTTTACTCACTAACTGGAAAACCATTAAGGCTCTTGTAGCTGTGAACCTGGTATTCACCTTCAGGTGTTTTCCCTGTGTGTGCAAATATTTTCTTTAGCTTAAACAGATCTTCTCTCTCCTCTGGTGCTTACTTTCTTAGTGTATTTACAGAGAGCAATCATATCACTTTCAGCCTCCTTTTCAGTAGGTTAAACAAGTTAGCCTTTTTTGTCTTTTTGAAATTGTACACTTATAACCAAAAAAATTATGAACAAACATCTTAAAATAATTCATAATTTAAAAAGTAATTAATTTTAAAGCATTGATTTGTGGAAACAAATAAAAAATCATTATTAGTTTTATAATGCTATGTTTAATTTTGCAAATGTGGAAGTGCTTCCAAGTCCTAGATCACAGTCCCAGATCCATATTGCGACCCACAACAATATGTTAGAGTGATACTGGGCTGAGGGGGCATCTGATCAACACCTATAAATACTTAAAGGGTGGGTGTCAAGAGGAAGGGGCCAGTCTTTTTTCAGTGGTGCCCAGTGAGAGGACAAGAGGTAATGGGCAAAAACTTGTAGATAAGAGGTTCTGTCTAAACATGAGGAGAAGCTTCTTTGCTTTGAGGGTGGCAAAACACTGGAACAGGCTGCCCGGAGAGGTGCTGGAGCCTCCATCCCTGGAGACATTCAAAACCCATCTGGACAAGTTCCTGTGCAACGTACTCTGGGAGGACCTGCTTTGGCGGAGGGGGTTGGACTAGATGACATCCAGAGGTCTCTTCCAACCCCATATCATTCTGTGATTCTGTGATTCTGTGAAATGCAACTATCAAATCCTACGTGTAGTGATGGAAAGACACATGTTACTATCTTGTGGAAATGAAGGCTGAACAAGCCAGGGATAGCTTACAAAATACTGTGCAAAAGTATTAAATCAAATATCGTATCAAAATTAGCAGCGAGCATAGAAGAACTTTTGTAAGAGCATTCTTGTTTGCTGACCTCTGAATGTTTTTTTCAAAACATACCTGGCTCATTAAACTTTACCCAAAGATCTCAAATGGAAACAGTCAAGAATGTCAGTTTCTTGTTTGTGCTTTGTGTAAAACATAGAGAGAAAATATTTTGGTCTGATTTGAATCAGAACTACATTTCAGAAGACAGCATCTCCAGTGTACCAGAAATGTGGTTGTGATCACAGAGCATGCAAATGTAACATAGAACTGATTCCAGACTCCACAATCAATTCTACTTCACTCTTTTAATTTCTAATGTTCAATTTTCAGTGTTCTTTTATCACAGTTATAAGCATGCAAGAACAGTTGAATTCACCTCATTGTTCTGGCAAACAAAATGAAGGCCCTGTTGTTCTCATTTGTGTACAGATAAAGCACTGGAAAAAATTCAGATTTCAATAGGGAAGTAAGAAGGAACCAATGGAGGTATTTAGGTAGAGCACTGTACTTCCAACACCTGTTCATTGCAAAGATTGATGTGTTTGTGTGGGGTCAGGAAAGCGAAGACATAGAGCTCCATTCCTCCCAAACCTTCACTCTTCCTGCTATCAGTGGATTTAAATAACAGCTTTATACTGATCATCAACTGAAAAGAAATTAGACATTTCCTAGTAGGCAGTCTGAACATGATTGCAGTGAATTTCTTAGCAGCCATACCTCACAAGAACTGCTTGTTTTACAGAAGATTCTGGTAGACACCCACCCTGACTTCTTTTTCTAGGCCAGTCAATGACTTTTTCTTATATCTGGAAACACAGACAGAAGAGGTGTCAAGGGCACAATTGGTGATGAGAGCGGAAATGCTTTTCAGTTGTGCTTCTCAGGGCTTCAGGACCCCTCCTGGATGTGTCAGTCTCTGAAGGAAAGTCAGAAGAAAGATACCTGCTCACACTTCTTAAAGGAGAGTGTCTTGGGAGGTGCCTTAAAGGAAAGTGCTCTAAACTAGGTACATGAGTGTGGTCTCAAATTTGGATCTGTAGGGTGTCTTTCCAGTAAAACTGATATAGTTCCGTCTTCTGGCCTCAGCATTTTTCTCCTTTATAGACCAGTTCCTTTTAACAATCCAAGGGTGTCAAAGTCTCAGAAACATTAAACAAAGGACTGGAAGAGTAGTAGGCATGATGGGAAAGAAAAGCAGCCTCTGTTACCTAAACCACACCTAACAATAAAAGTTCCAACTATCCTAGAATATCTTCTTTCTATCTCACAGTCTGACGGATTTGTGGGACTTCAGCGTTTCTGTAGAAGAGTCATCATGATGGGGGTGGGAAGGCATAGCAAGCATCTTGGTAGATGCATGGTATGTTGCTGTTGGTTTGCTATTTGTTTTCAAGCAAACAGATGACTGACAGGAAAAATATGAACTCATCCCTCTGCTCATTTCTGGTAGCTCTGTTACTATGTTTTAGCCTACTTCAGGATGTCTCCAGAGAGGCTGTTGCTATCAAGGCTTGAACTTCAGTCTGGTGCTGTGCTGAAGTACTGGGCTCAGCTGTGCAAGGCAGCCAGAAGAGAGAGTTTGCCTGTGAGAGGCTGTGGGTCTGACCCTTGACTAATAATGTTGTTATTGGTCTGGCAGCAGAAAAGGGATATACAGGGAACAGCCCTCAGCCATAACCTCTGCCATATCCAGAACAATGCTCACTGAGTTAAAAGCAACAAAACCGTGATGTGCCAGCCATGTCCAGCTCCCATATGGGGATCTTTGTAGGGGACAGAGCAGTAAAGAAGTGATGTTTTAGTTAGACTGAAATGCATCACAACATCTATTGTCTACTTCAAAGGGATTAATTAGAGTGTAAGGACATCTGCTTGCCAGGGCTTATAAAGGTGCGAGTACAGAGGGAGCAAGACAAGTACGGAGCAAGCTAGAGGATACAGAGGATCTGCTGACACCTCTGAGGACTATGCACAGACTCACAACACTTATAACAAGGAAGGTTAAGACTAACATTTGTTGTGCTGAGGTGTTTAAATCAAAGCCTTGGGTAAAAAAGCAGAAAAACTGGATTTTCAATGAGGGTTCAAATTCTTTCTAAACAGTGCAGAGAATGACAGGAGAATGACAAGAGAGGAATAAGAGACTGCAGCAGAAGTAGACAGTGTTTGTATTTCAAACATTTGTTCTAATTATAACATGAAATAGGGAATGTAGGAGGTATGCTCATCTCCTGGTAGAAGCAGGTGGGCAGAAAGGAGGTTTTCTCATTTTTGTGTCTGTAAAATGATGGCTTAAAACATAAATTGAGGTGGGCAAGCGCCACTGGAGAGGACAAAAAAGGAGCAGTTTATTGAAAAGCAGCTTTAAAACATGATCACTGTCTTCAAGGTGTTTTGGAGTGGCAAAGTCATCAAGAAAGAACAAACGACTTGACTCAAACTGTTTGTGTTATTTTAAATGCAAAGATTTATTTTAAGGAAAAGTAACACATCAGTGGAACTGCCTCAGACTGCTGAGCACTCCTTTTAATAGTATTAATTCACTAAGCTCGCCATTGTTTTGTAATGGAGTAGACATTACAGAGATTATTTTTTCCAAAGTTTCTTGAGCATTATCCTAGAATTTATCTTGCAGATACATATTCTTTGTGGCTTATTGGATGCCAAAGGGCCAACAAGAAAATGCTTACTGTTAATAGACATGTACAAAATATCCCCCTGTATAATTTTGCTGCTTTTTTATGTGTTTATTTTTATTAATGAAGAATATTTGGGCCCTCAATATTCTCTATTTATTTGTTTCGGTAAGAATATTTATGCAATAACAGCATGCTTGTATGAGGCAATATAAAACTCAGAGCTATGAGGACTTTAAAGAGCTCTCAGAAATATATATTTCTATTTAGTTAAGAAAAGATTTCTTAAAGAAAACTTAAGAAAAATGTAGAGGGAAATATGCTATTAAGAATTAGTGCTTGGTTCTACAGGAAGCTCCATTACTTTTCTTGCATCAGAGACCGCGCCATTTCCTCTAAAGCATTCATCCAGCCATTATTCAATGTAAGCAGAATAAACAAGGAAAACAGATTTTGACTGCAAGGTGTACTTCGTTAAGGAAAACAAACTTGCAGCAATTATTTGCTACAACTTCTATATCACTGACAGGTAGAGTTGAGCTATGCTTTACATTTTGCCAAATAAATATAGAATACAATAGACTCAGTAAGTGTCTTAACATACAGAAATGGCCTCACAAAACCCTGTTTGAGGTCTGACTGGAATAGAGTTAACTTTCAGCCCATATTGTGCTGTGTTTTTTACTTATAGCTAGAACATTGTTGATAGTACACGGAAGTTTTGAGCTACTGCAGTGCTTGCATGGGGCCAAGGCTATCTCTCCAACACACCACCCCCAAAGGCCAGGAGGCTGGGAGTAGGCAAGATGTTGGGAGGGCACACAGTTGGGACAAGTGACCCCTATTGACCAGTAGGATATTCCATACTATATAATACCATACTCAACAATAAAACCTAAGAGAAAGGAGGCTGGTGGCAGGGGGCATTTGTCATTAAGGTATTTGTCTTCTGAAGCAACTGCTATGTATACTGAGGCCCTATTCTGAAGTGGCTGGAAATCACCAGTGGCTGGAAATCACCAGGGAGATAGCAAATAACTAATTTTTTTTCATCTTGCCCT